>OW240913.1:250985131-251017631 GCA_933207985.1 Pelobates cultripes
GCGCTTCCTTGTTCCGGTTGTCTTCACAGCGTTCCAAGCCTCATTTTCATATCACATTCTTGTGCGCATGTGCGCAATCGGCAATTTCAAAGAGGTTCACGATCGATCCAAAAGTTCATAAAAAGTCCTCCCTTCCTCCATAAATCATCACAAAAAGCTCATCGAACGTGATATATAACAAAGAGATATTTTGTTACACAATCAATTAATAAAAACAGTATAACAAAAAGCAACATTGTATTAAAATTACATTCAAAGGGAATTCATATTACTATACATCAGAAGTTTATTGGGAGATAACCGTGTAAATAAAAAGAGAGACCAAAGCTATGAATATGCCTTTAATACCCAATTTAATGCTAAGGCTTTTGATATACAAAGGATTGTAAAGAAACATTGGGCATTACTTTTAGAAGATGATGTCCTTGGAACCAAAATTCCTAACAACCCCATAACGATTTTTAAAAAAAGTAATAATTTAAAGAATATCTTGGCCCCAAGTATGTTTAGGGGAAAAAGAAAAGAAACTCAATCTCACACTGGATTTTATACGTGTGGAAAATGTAAGGCGTGTAGCTATTCTTTCACATCTTTTAAAGAATTTCAAAGTACTCAAACGAAAGCGTTTCAAATCAACCTCCACACATGTTGTATACCTCATTACATGTGGATGTGGAAATATCTGTAGGGGAGGTGAGGAAGGGGAGAATTTCAAGTAGATATGCAAGACTTATTACAATAATATTCGGAAGAAGGTTATTTCCCATTCAGTTCCAGAACATTGTAACAAATGCCCTTTATTTAAAAACAATATTAATTTTATAGCAATAGAACAAGTAAGTCTTGATGAAAGAGGAGGGGATTTGTTGCTTAAATTGAGGAAGAGAGAGGGCTTTTGGATACATAAATTAAATACTATGCAACCCCGAGGTTTAAATATTGATTTCGATTTAGTTTGTTTTTTGAAATGACTTGTCTGTAGCTCTTTAGTACTTATTTCATTATATATATATATATATACCATTATATATATATTTTATTATATATATATATTTTTTAGGGTTCTTATGTGGGTTTTAAAGTTTTTTAGGGTTATTATTTAATTTAGTGATCTTAATAATATGAGGTTTCTATTTAAATGATATTTAAAATCTTTTTAGAGTGTCTCTTGGGATTCACTTATATGATATAATTAAAAAAAAATTTTTGTGGTGCCTTTGGATAAGGGTGTGGATTTTAATATCACAAAGACTTTCTTCATTTCTCTTTCCCTCTTTTTGATGTATAGTAATATGAATTCCCTTTGAATGTAATTTTAATACAATGTTGCTTTTTGTTATACTGTTTTTATTAATTGATTGTGTAACAAAATATCTCTTTGTTATATATCACGTTCGATGAGCTTTTTGTGATGATTTATGGAGGAAGGGAGGACTTTTTATGAACTTTTGGATCGATCGTGAACCTCTTTGAAATTGCCGATTGCGCACATGCGCACAAGAATGTGATATGAAAATGAGGCTTGGAACGCTGTGAAGACAACCGGAACAAGGAAGCGCTGATTGGAGGCGGTTTTTGGCGGGAGTTTGATCGGGTTATTTAACCACGCCGAAAAGAAAGGTTGATGCTGCACGGGAGATCCTGATACCCCTGAGGAAGTCCGGTATATAGAGGACGAAACGCGTAGGGTTGGATGTTTGTAGAGATAATTTTTTAGTCCGCTCACTTATAACAGTTTGTTTATTGATTCATTTTATTTTATGTTAATAAATACTTTTTAGTCACAGTATTCCCCTTATTTTTGTTTATTCACTATCAATTGAAGGAGGATGGCTGTGGAGGATACTTCATGATATGCTTTTATACCATTATTAACTTGTAAGTGTAACTGATTACAGTGCAGGGTTAAAATTACTTATAATCTACACTTATTTGCGGTCTATTTTCTCTCCTACATGTCCATGAGTTCGTACTGAGGATTCCCTTCTATCCAGTGCTCCATTATCGAGATATGCCTACTATCAATTGATGCCTGTGAGTGTAATCAAACTAGCAGGGATTTGATGTATTTTGGCTTTACTACTCTATGAGTTTTTATTTTTTCTGTTCTGTAGATCTTTTCTATTTCTGGTAAGATGTTACCCTTAGTTCTAGGGTATGATACTATTCTGCGTGCTGGATCAATATAATCCTGACACTTCCAGAGTAACCTCTACCTTACATACCTGTCTCTTGCTCTCTCCTAATGGGCAGCACTCTACTCTCTCCTCCAGTTCTGCTTCTCTCCCACCTTATTTGATTGCTATTTCCTGTCCTAATGTCTTTTATACCCCACCTCCAATAGACTGCAAGCTCGTTTGAGCAGGGTCATCTTCAACCTATCGTTCCTGTAAGTTTTCTTGTAATTGTCCTATTTCTAGTTAACCCCCACCTCATAATATAGTAAAGGGCTACGGAATATGTTGGAGGTATATAAATGGCAATAATAATAATAAAAATAATGACCCCCTTCCTCACCCAGCAGTCCCTGACCCTCCCCCTTTTACACCCTGGAGCCCCTGCTCACCTCTCACACCCTGCAGCCCCTTCCCCCTCTAACCCTCCAGCCCCTGTCCCCCCTCTCATCCTGCAGCCCCTTCCACCCTTACCCTGCAGCCTCTGACCCACTATTACCCTGCAGCCCCTGCCCCCCCTCACCCAGCACTACCTGTCTTCCCCTCTCACCCAGCATCCCCAGTCTCCCCCTCTTATACCCTGCATCCCCAGTCTCCCCCTCTCATAACCTGTATCAACGATTTCCCTCTCTAACCCAGAAGCTTCTGTCCCCCGCACCCAGCACTCACACCAGAGCCCTCTTCACTTCTCACCCAGCAGCCACTGCCTCCCCTCTCATCTTGCAGTCCCATGTCCCTATACACTGCAGCCACTCTTTCCACCTCTCACCCAGAAGCCACATCCCTCCCTCACCCAGCAGCCCCTGCCCTCCCTCTCACCCAGCAGCCCAAAGTCCCCCCTCTCACATAGCAGTCCCTGAACCCTCTCACATAGCAGCCCCATGTCCCCTCTCACACCCTGCAGTCCCATGTCCCCTCTCACACCATGCAGCCCCATTTCCCCCTTCCACACTCTAGATCTCCTATTCCGCCCTCACACAACATCCCCTATTGTGTCCCCCTCACACATACATCACCTATCACCCCCCACATGACATGTGGACTGTCCTGAGGGGTATCAAACAAATGTGCCCACTTGGAGAGGCATGAATGTCATTGGTGATGACACAACATGCACCCTCTTGGGCCACACCCCTCAAAGGGCTGCTCTGCCTTAAAATGCCCGTGCTGAATTTTTGTCCCAGTCCAGACCCGATGTTTGTGCACATACACAATGCACAGACACTAAACTGTCACCCACTAGACACCATGGAGGCCATGAAGATGCCATCTGGATGTTGGGGTTTTTATATAACCAGGGTAATTCTAAAAGTACAGGAGAAGATTGAGAAGAATTAAGTCACATAGCAATGCACTCAGGAAGTTGTAAGACAGTTGTAAACCCACTTGTAAGGATAAACCAGGAGTCCCATTTGTTATTTTTGGATTTAATTAAGGATGTGGCAAGCAACAGCAGTCTAGTAAGAGAAGAGACAGGGGTGATATGATAGAAACATTTAAATACAATATGTTAATATATTTAAAAGAAGAAAAACAAACACAACAAGAGGACAGTCTTAACCCCTTAAAACCAGAGGACGTACAATTACGCCCTATTATAGGCGGCTCTAAACGCTGCCGGGCGTAATTGTACGCCTTCTGGTTTTTGTTAACTTACCCGGTCGCTGGCGGTCCCACGCCGGCGATAGCGGTGGGGGGGACTCCCAGGGAGCCCCCCCGCGGCAGATCCTTCTCCTCCGGTGCTCCCCGGCCATGTGAGAGTGGGGTCCTAGCGAGGACCCCACAATCACATGGCCGGGTAGGCTGCCTCCTGCATTGCCAGCAGGGGGACTGCCTGTAATGACAGGTGGTCCCCCTGCTGGCTGAAAATAAAAATTAAATTAAATTTATTGGTGTAAAAAAATAATAATATATACTTAGATCATATATATATATATATTATATATATATGATCTAAGTATATATATACACATATACATACACACACGTACACCGTCTAGGTGTATTTTACTATTAATATATATATAATTATATATATATATTAATATCAAATTACACGTAGACTGACACTGATTAAATATATATATAATTATTGTTATATATATATTTATATATAATATAAAAAAAATTAAAATGTAAATACGTTAAAAAATAAAATTAAAAATAAATAATTAAAAAATATATAGATGTGTGTTATTTCGTTCTAACTGTTTTGTGAAATTAATATATATATATATATATCAAAATACACGTAGAACGAAATAATATATATATCTATATACATAAATATATACATATATATCACTATATATATACCTATATATAAATAAAAATATTTTTAAAAAATTATATATATATACACATATAGATTCACATACGTATATATATACATATATTAATTCTACATATTTATTTATGTAATATTTTACATAATTAGGTATCTTAATTAATTACAATTAGCGGGACCTGCCTGACAACCCATGCCAAAAGTAAAGGGAATTTAATTTGCTAGTACTATATTTAACCCTATAACTTTCCAAGACACCATAAAACCTGTACATGGGGGGTACTGTTCTACTCAGGAGACTTCGCTGAACACAAATATTAGTGTTTCAAAACAGTAAAATGTATTACAACGATGATATCGCCAGTAAAAGTGACGTTTTTTGCATTTTTCACGCACAAACAGCATTACATGGACAATATTATTGCTGTGATACTTTTTACTGTTTTGAAACACAAATATTTGTGTTCAGCGAAGTCTCCCGAGTACAACAGTACCCCTCATGTACAGGTTTTATGGTGTTTTCAAAAGTTACAGCGCCAAATATAAGGCTTGCGTTTCATTTTTTCACATTAAAATTCGCCAGATTGGTTACGTTGCCTTTGAGACCCTATGGTAGCCCAAGAATGAAAATTACCCCTATGATGGCATACCATTTGCAATAGTAGACAACCCAAGGTATTGCAAACGGGGTATGTCCAGTCTTTTTAGTAGCCACTTAGTCACAAACACTGGCCAAAATTGGCGTTTTTTGCATTTTTCACACACAAACAAATACTAACGCTAACTTTGGCCAGTGTTTGTGACCAAATGGCTACTAAAAAAGACTGGACATACCCCATTTGCAATACCTTGGGTTGTCTACTATTGCAAATGGTATGCCATTATGGGTGTAAATTTCATTCCCCGGCTACTATACAGTCTCAAAGGCAACGTAACCAATCTGGCGAATTTCAATTTCAAATGTAACGTGCTATATTTGACCCTGTAACTTCCCAAAACGCCATAAAACCTGTACATAGGGGGTACTGTTTTACACGTGAGACTTTGCTGAATATAAATATGTGTATTTTATTGCAGTAAAAGCAAACAGTATTATGACATTGACCGTTAAAATGTCATGTAGAACTAAAAAAATCCAAAAAAAACGTATTTTCTCCCATTTTTTTCATATTAAATTATGTTTCATAGCTAAATATTTGATATTAAATGAAAGCCCTGTTTCCTCTGAATAAAATGATATATAATAAGGGTGGGTGCATTTACTATGAAAGAGGTGTATTACGGTTGGACAGACATGTAGCGCAAATGCCAGGTTTTGTTTACATTTTGTTTTGTTCACAATGTGTACATTTGGCTCCGTCCTTAAGGGGTTAAATTAGAGGGGCAAAGCTTTAAAAATTATTTCAGGAAATATTACTTTACTGAAAGGGTAGTGGACGCATGGAATAGCCTTCCAGCTGAAGTGGTAAAGGTTAACACAGTGAGGGAGTTTAAGCATGCATGGGATAGGCATACGGCAATCCTAGCTATAAGATAAGGCCAGGGACTAATGAAAGTATTCAGAAAATTGGGAAGACTAGATGTGCCGATTGGTTCTTGTCTGCAGTGACATTATATGTTTCTATGTTTCTAAGAGGCAATTTAGGGGACAAAGACAAAGGCCAGTTTGTTTTTCCTGCCTCACAGGGTATAAGATGACCTGATTGCCGCAATACATACACATATCCTCCCATGGAACCTAGCTGCATTGGTCCTGAAACAGTAGCATTAGGATGAGTGACTGGGACAGTGGATTTGGGATCTAGACATACAATGGGCTGTTTATTTCTGGTTATGATAAGATGCCTATTCAGAATTCTTTCCACAATCTAAGATACATAGGATATTGGATTTTCTATAAGGTCCATGACTGATAATTTGTCTTGTAAAATCTTAGACAACCCTTCCAGGAAAGCAGTAATGAGAGCATTATTGGTCCAGTATGAATGAAATTCAGTAGTGTATCCTCAATGCCTTGGCAGAGTTTTTTTTACCCATTAAGGTGGGTCAAGCACTCTGCAAAAGATGGAGAAATGTGTAAATGTATTTTTGTCTTCTTTTGAACCAGCAGAAGAAATAAAATGTAGAAGTTAAAGCTAGCTAAAATGTACAACTATTTACTGTATACAACTATTTATCACATAAAGCAGAAAACTAACTAATGTTCCTTGAACAGAAAGTTTATGGAAATATTTCCTTATTATCAAATTGAATATAAGAATATTTTTTTATTAAAAATAAATAACTTTGATTTTAATACATTGAAGAAAATCAATACTGCTTTATACTATTTGTGTAATGTTTTCATTTCGGTAATCACACCTTAGCCTTGCAACAAAATCCATAAATGCATATGTAATATCAAAAAACGTTTCAAACAATGTTGGTATTCTGAGATAAGACTGGCTAGCTCTGAATTTAATCCAGTTTAGTAATGCAAAAAGCTTTACTTTTGTTTTTGGCATTAAAGGAATAACAAAAGTTTGACTGGTAAATTGTTTTCTTTGGCATATTTTCAAATGTTAAAGTGAAATGTGATATTTTTCTGTAGCAGACAAAATAGTGATTAGTATTCAGTTGAAAGACATTCATAAAAATGTACGTCATATTCTTGTTTGGTTTCCAAGATTCAACTCATTAGAATGATTCTCAGTGAGAGGAATGCCTAATTCACGAGTGCCAGAGCCAAGAGCACTTATTGTCATTTTGGCTAGACAACATAGAATGAGATATGTTTGTGGACAAAGTCATTTTAATTCATAATAGGTTAGGCTTTGGCTACAAAATTCATTACCACTAACATGTTTAATAATTACACAGAAACTAAAGCCAAAATGGATTACTTGGAAAAAAATAAATAAAATAAACACTTAGATCTACCTGCTCTATATGCATTAAAATGATTCTAGCATTTGTTTTTTTTCTCTGTGCTGGGTCACTTATGGGTACATTTTAGAAAACCACTCCAAATGCCTAAAGAACTTAAGCTTGCTAAAGTGCTTTATGTGTGAAGTGTGTTTTTATTGTTGTTTTTTTAGTTTTTTACAAAAAGTGCAGATTCCAAGAGAAATTTGTACTTTTATAAATAACCTTGTTTCACCTCTTGGCTTTCAAGCAGAAAACATGCACTCTTACCTTCTGGTTTGTTTATTTCAGTAGAGCTTAATTTAAGAGATAGGCAATTGCACAGAGCAAATACAATTGGGCTGCATCAAAAAGTCTGAACAGCCTAAGAAACACTGGGTTTGGGAAGGGCTTTCAAAGGCAGTAAAAAAGGTTTTATCAGAGTTGATACAGATGTTCAAACAGCTACTAGATGCATACTTGCAAATAGAATATTCAGGGATATAATCTTGATCCAAGGATAAATCTGGGGTCAAGAAGGAATTTTTTTCCTAGCTTGTTGCAAAATTGGAAGTGCTTCAAACTGTTTTTTGGTTTTTTTTGCCTCCTTTTGGATCAACAGCAAAAAACAAATGTGAGGAAGGCTGAGCTTGATGGACTTATGTCTCTTTTCAGCTATGTAACTATGTAAAAAGAGAACAGCAGCTTTCACAAGCTGTCCTAGACACACTTTCAATGAAAAAAACAAAACATAATTAAATGCATTTGAGGAATATCTGTTAAACAGTGTATTTATTTATCTATTTGTATCTGGGCAGATGGATGTCCCAACATAGTTGCTAAATAGGTTAGTTTTAAAAACCAACTTATACTTTTTGGGTTAGTTACAGTCAGGTATTGCTTAAAAATGTAGCCAACTTGCACTTAACAGTATAGTAGGATGCTTACTGACCATAGACACGGACTACAGATAAAGAAATCAAGATAACATGCTTAAGATATCACTAATTATATGAATATGATTAAAAAATAATCAGTTCTATTATTTAGAGCCTAAATGGATGTTATTGGCATTGCAGTAATAGTATGCAATTATTGCTACTAACTGACATAATGTTGCTGCAGCTCCAACTAGTAGAGGGTTCCTGCACTTTTGCTCCATAGAACCATAGAAACCAAGTTGTAATTTTCTATTTATTAAATTACATTAAATGATTTCACAGGATCAAAAAGAGACGTTCTCTGAGACCAGATACAAGTTCTCTTGAGCCAACCTATCCATACACTTAACCCTTTCAATTATTCAACAAAAAACTCAGCCTTGTGGAAAAGCACAGCAAGAAAAGCTTTACTGTAAGTGGGGGAGGGGGATCCAAAACAAACCCATAACGAATGCTATATTTCCTTTTGTTTGAATTCACCAAGATGATCTGGCCTAATTGCAAAGAAGCATATATACATCAGTCTAAAGCACTGTATATTTTCAGACAGGTTTTCAAATACATTAGATACAGCAAGTACGAAAGGTAGGATAAGCGCTAAGGGATCAATTAATATAAACAGTAAATTAAGCTGCAAACACTAAAAGTAAGGAATATTCCCAACACATTACTGAAAAGAAGCAAAACAACACAAAACACAAAAAACAGGTTGCGCTGAATACTGTGTGTAGTAAGTTCAATTCTTTGGAAGATCGTGGCTTGGATTCGTCCAAGCTTCAGTTGATGGTAAGTATATGTGTTGTTTTTAAATACATGTATTGTCACTTATAAAACTAGAATTCCTGCAACCCCTTGCTTTTCCTCAGAAGGAGCATACTAGGCTCTTACCAGCCCTATGACAATGTTGTAGTTACCCAACACCCATGCACCCTACGCTAAATTAAACCCAGACACAACCCTATCCGACAACCCGAAGGGTGCGCTAGCTACTGTCCAGCAACCTCCAGCTAAGTGATCATCTAGCCAATCGTGCAACCATGAGGAATTTATGCTAGACAAAACATAAAATTTGGTTTATGATTTGCATGTGATGCTGTTTTTACCGTGAAATGTTCTACATGCTGAATACCTATTGCTCACACAGTGTAATATGATGTTTAAGATTAGCCACAAAAATAAAGAATTACAAAAAAAACCCTGATGAACTCTGTAATCTCTTTTGAGAACCTATTCAAATATGTAGTGGATTTGCACTTTCCTTACCGAAATTACTTTTGGGACGAAAAGAATGTTACTTTTTAGTATTAGGGATTTTTTTTTTGCCACAATAATATTAAAAACTTACATTAAACCATGATAAAAATGTAGAGTTGTCTCACCGAATATGGTTAAAATATATGAAGAGTTGTCTCACCCCATATGGTAAAATATATCACAATAATGCAGATGCATTTTGGTACAACTGCCTTCTTTAAAGTGTGTGTAACTTATCCAAATGTAATCTATTTACACCCACACAGTTCACAATTCTCCTAGTATCAAGATGGAACTAATTATCAAATTTCAGAAATCCTGTGTATACTTCCATCTGTCTAACTCCAGTGTCGTCACTTCTGTTCCACAGGATCGGCAAACTTCTGTTGCATGGAACAGGCAGTGCTGTGTCTCCCCCCACACTTGTGCAATATCATTTCCAGTGGATAAACTTCAGATACCCTCTTTTATGTGCAGAGTTACCAAATGTCCATAAAGGGTGATATATGTAATATTACTTATTTCCCACAACATTTATTTACATCTACACATAGGTATATAAACCAGAATAAGTTAAAATTAGAGTTGCGTGAACCCGGACTGTAAAGTTCGGGTTCGTACTGAACATTAAGTTTTTTGGTCCTCGGACCCGAACACGGACATATCAGTGTATGTTCGGGTTGGAGTTCGGTGTTCGGCGATTTAATGGCGCGTTTTGAAAGGCTGCAGGGCAGCCAATCAACAAGCGTTTGACTCGTGTGCCCTTAGAAGCCATCACAGCCATGCCTACTAATGTCATGGCTGTGATTGGCCAGTGCAGCATGTGACCCAGCCTCTATATATAAGCTGGAGTCACGCAGCGCCGCATGTCACATGAGTTCTTATTAGTGTAGGGACAGGATTCTGCCGCTTTCAGGGTCAGATTAGGAAAGAATTCTGCAAACTAGTACATTAGTGGGGTGCACTTCATATCTGAGAGTCAAATAGAAGCGTCAAATACTGTGGTTACATCGGAGTTTTAAAAAGTCAATTAAATGGAAGCGTCAAATACTGTGGTTACATCGGAGTTTTAAAAAGTAAATTTTTTTGGGTGCTAAATAGTACATTTGGGGTGTGCACTTTATATCTGAGAGTCAAATAGAAGCGTCAAATACTGCTGTCACATTGCACTTTTAAAACTTACAATTTTTTGGGTGCTAAAAAGTACATTAGTGGGGTGCACTTCATATCTGAGAGTTAAATAGAAGCTTTAAATACTGCGCTTACAGCACAGTTTGAAACATTCTTATTTTTTGGGTGCTAATCTGCTAAATATTACATTTGGGGCCTGCACTTCATATCTGAGGGTCAAATAGAACTGTCAAATACTGCGTTTGCAGCGCAATTGTAAACATTCTAATAGTTTTGGTGCTAAATAGTACATTTGGGGTGTGCATTTCATATCTGGTGTATGTGTGCAACACTGGCTAGTTACCGATTCTTAAGAAAGTGTAAAGACAAATAAATGTTGCCTATGGTGCAGGTAGTATAGAAGGCAAGACTGAGACAAATCATTTGGGTTACGTTTGCCTGTTTACATGTTAATTATCTTAGACCATTAAAATTCAATAATCAATGAAAAAACACAGTAAGTGTCATACAAAAATATGTATTATAAACAAGTTAAAAACAAGACTACAAGTCATGCTATAACAAAATTAAACAAGTTGTAAAGTATGTATGGGCCAACCAGTGGCTGTAAAAACAAAGTTTGACTGGTTACATTCATGACTACACACTAGTGAACAGGACCTTCATGTAGTGTGTTGTTTGTTTTTTTAACATCATAGAGCATCCTTTCATGTGCTTTTTCAGATGTCATATTGTTAATTACCAATTCTTGTTTAACCTGATTTTTTTTTTTTTAAAGTGAAAAATAAGTGTTATTGTGATCGCTTCATATACAGAAGCATTAATATACATTTCTATATTGTGTAACGACACAACTACAAAGTTAAAAACCAAACACAAAAACAACGTCAGACAATTTACCTGTGCATGGCTAGTGTTATGCGATTAGTCTACATCTTAAAATTGCAATAACCCACAATTTACTACATCAGCATAAGAGGGAGCAGGATACAAAAGCAGAGCGGCCATCCACTAGCGCTCGTCGGCATGTATTATCTATAGAATTCCCACAGTTATCCAAGTAACAGATGTAGCGATCAAAGGAACCATAACTTATTTAATGAGCTGTTCTCAGTTTCACAGTCAGGACAACAGACCGGTGACCGGGACCCAGACACTGGGCATTCGGACGAACGGGACCCAGAATGCTCTATGTTGAAGTTAGGAGTCACAGTGTTGAATTGATTAGCAGGGTCTGGTGCAGGGTATCTGATGCAGTATATTTGATGTCTGTACAAATCAGTGTCACCTAGATTGTTTGCTCTTTTTTTTTGTTTATCCCTATCTCTACAACGGGGGAGTAAATACACCAAAGAAGGTTTTCTGGTATACCTGAAATTCCAGATCTACCTGTTGTTCTGAGCCGAAATCAAAAAAGTCTCAGAAAAATGTGAGTGTGTGGACATACTCTTTTGAATTTATTTGTCCATCGTTAGTAATACAATATTAAACTATTATATTCTCTCTCTGTTTGTTTTCCCTATATACATATGAGAAAAACTCCTACATACAACTAAGGGGTAAGTGTAATTTGTCCAAGCATTGCACCTTGGGTCTCTGAGTGTTAGGTGGTGGGATTATCACCTAAACCTCGGAGTCCTTTTTTGTGTTCACATTTTGTACTAAAGTGGAGTATTGGGAAATCCATTAATGGTGTTCTAGCTGCTAGTACTAGATTTATTTTTTCTGCTATAAACTGTGAAGCGCCTTCTATACACTGTTTTTAGATTTGCACGCCCCCTGGTGTTGAGCATCAGCGTTTGTGCAGCCACATACCAGGACACTGATGCAGCTTCAGCGAGCAGCAGCAGGCGATAGTGGAGTTTCAGCTGCAGCACGCACGGGTCAGTCGCTTTGCACCAGACTTGCCCTCCAATTGATCATAGTTAAAGGATTTCAAGTGGACTCATTACAATTACAGGGCCTCTAAAGAGTCTTGTATTGTTATTTGTCGTCACTACCTTCCCGCGTCGGGAGTGGGTCATTTGCGCGCCTGATACCTTACTTGCATGTGGTAGCCGTTTCTCAGGCTCCCTCTCAGGAATCGAACCCTGATTCCCCGTTACCCTTGGTCACCGTGGTAGACGCAGAAAGTGGCATCGAAAGTTGATATGGATGACATATGAATGAGTCGTCGCCTTGTCGTTTGGGAGTCCATTTAAAAAGTGCTCTAGCATGATGAGCTGAGTGATCTCCTCCGGGAACTTGACTTGATGGGAGTTGAGCCAGTTCTGGGTGGCCCTTGTGATGCGGCATGCCCACTCTGCATGGGAGTTCTTCTCCCCTTTCCGGATCTCCCTAAACTTTCGGCGGTATTGCTCGGGGTGACCGCATACCGGGCCAGGAGGATTTGTCTAATAAAGGGATAGTCTCTGATCTGCTCTTCTGGTACAGCCCGGTAAATATGCGCTGCCTTCCCCACTAGTTTGCTGGCCAGGATGGTGACCCAGTCGCTGGGGTCCACGTCTTGGAGTAGGCACTGGCGCTGAAAGTCTTGTAAAAGGTAATTGATGCCTTCTTCTGCTTGAAGTCTATGAAAGCATTGTATGGTAGCTTGTGGGCCAGGGTGGTTGTGCTTCCCGGCGCCCTCTGCTCCCTTCTTCCTTTATCTGGGTTCATGGAGGTCGCCCTCTGTCTATTGGCAAGGACATAGGCTTGCACCTCCAAAAAGGTCCTGCTGACAATCTCCTCTGAAAGTGGCTCTCGGTAATATGCCAGGCGCCGTTACACCTCCTTGCGCACTTACTCCTCATCTACGACCAGGGCCGCCATCAGAAATTGTGGGGCCCCTAACACAGCTCAAGGTCTGGGCCCCCGGGTGCCCGTCTCCAAGCCCCGGCTCCAAATCCCGCCCACAGGAATACACAGACACAGACAAAAAAGGACACAGACACACACACAGAAAGATACACACATACTAACAGACACAAATACTGAAACAGGCATACACACATATAGACACATACACAAATACAGATACACATACACACATAGTGACATACAGACACACACACACTGACGTACATACTCGCATACTGAGACACACACATACATACAGACATACATACATAATGGCATACATACATACATATGCATACATACAGGCATACATACACACACAGATAGATAGATAGATAGATATATACATACACAGATACATACCGACATACTGACATACACACACACACAGACATACATGCATACTGACATACATACTGATATATACATACATACACACATACATACATACTGACATACACACACACACACATACATACTGACATACACACACACACACAGACATGCATGCATACAGATATATATACATATTGATATACACACACAGACATACATACAGACATATACACACAGACATACACACATACATACTGACATACACACACACACATACAGACATACTGACATACACCTAATTTATCAGCCACCCTCCTCTTACATTTAAGTTGCAGGAGGGTGGCTGAGGATGATGGGAGAAAAACCCCACACTGCGCAGGAGCTGTGGACGGTCAAGGAAAAACAGACCGATGAGTGGTGGTTGCCACTGAGCCTCAAGCCCGGCTAGGTGGTGTGCAATAATGGGCAAAATCTCGTAGCAGCTATGGGCCTAACTGATTTGACGCACATCCCTTGCCTGGCGCATGTGCTGAAATTGGTGGTGCAGAAATTCCTGAAAAACTGCCCGGATATATCAGAGCTGCTGCAAAAAGTGGGGGCCGACTGTACATGCTTTTGGCATTCTCACCCTGCTGCTGCTCGTCTGTCTGCGCTGCAGTGTAACTTCGGCCTTCCCGCTCACCGCCTCATGAGACTGTGCGAGCTGCAGCAGGCGATAGTGGAGTGTCAGCTGCAGCACGCACGGGTCAGTCGCTCTGCGGAACAGAGTTTTCTTTTTTTATATGTCCCAATATTTTGGGGGCTACCCCAATTAAAATATATATATATATATATATATATCTATGTTGGCTACCTCCTCCTCCTCCACCGCCGCTTCCATCTACACCGCCACGGTCACCGCCTCCTCAACCTCTGGGTCACTTAGTATAAACTATGTACACAATAGCGGAGGCTTGTGAAGGCCTTTTCTCCATGCATCAGAAACATAGAAACATAGAATGTGACGGCAGATAAGAACCATTTGGCCCATCTAGTCTGCCCAATTTTCTAATTTTCTAATCAGGAGTTGAACTCAGTTTCTCAAATGGAGTTGAGCAACCCTTTCTCAAATGGATAAGTCTGGTGATCCTCCTGACAAGCATGCTTTAGATTTAGATGTTCTTCCAAAGCTAAAATCAAAGATTCCATCTAGTGCTATTTTATGGTTCAGCTGTATTTTTAATTCTTATGTATTTTATGTTATTTTAAGTGATTTCCCTATCCACATTTGTTTGCAGGGCACTTGTCCTACTCTTACCCCCATTTTACTTCCTTTTGCATCTCTATAGCCCTTTCCAGGACTTTTTTTAGAGGCATTTTTGTGCCCAAAAGTTTGGATCCTCATTGACTTCAATGGGGTTCGGGTTTGGGGTCAAATTCAGGGTCAAGTTCGATCCCGAACCCAGACTTTTTTCAAAGTTCAGCCGAACCCGCCGGACCGAACATCCAGGTGTCCTCTCAACTCTAGTTAAAATATCTAAAAAATATTAAAAAGTTTTGAAAAATATACATGTATGTTATTGTATAAATTATTATTTATATTATTTAAATTATTATATAAAAACTCTATAAAAATTATGTAGTACAAATATGTTTAAAAAACCCCCCACAAATTATAAAAATATTAAAAATGTAATATGTAAACTTCACTCCCTACAAAATAATCATAAAAATGTTTCATTTCAAACGCCGGATTTACTCCTTCACATTTAAAGAGTCCATCGACTTTTCAACTTTCTTACTTACATGAAGTTGTCTTCTTTTCTCCAATCTTTTATCCTTACTTAAATGACTAAAAAAGATAGGCAAGAGAGATCTCCTTTATGTTATAATTGAAAATGCGAAGAGCCACTATAATTCATATTCACCCTCTGGATGTTGATCACGTGTTCTGTCAAATGTATACTTTTAAACTCCTTATGATCATACTTATGCCTTAAAGTCCACACAAGATCAAAGGATGTTTAGGATATTTTTAGTATTATAACTCATGGCTGCATCACTTTTATATACACATTTAGAAGAAAAAGTTTCAAAAGTGTTTTCTTTATTTAAATAAATATATATTTTTTTATTTTATTTTTTTCAAAATATGACCAGCTTTACTATAATTCTTACTAAACGTTGTTTTCAATTTTTAACTCCCCTATTAATAATATC
This sequence comes from Pelobates cultripes, assembly GCA_933207985.1. NCBI lineage: Eukaryota > Metazoa > Chordata > Amphibia > Anura > Pelobatidae > Pelobates > Pelobates cultripes. The sequence goes on from OW240913.1 coordinate 251,001,175, forward strand.
AAATAATATTAACATTAGGAATATGTTTAATTCCTTTCCATTATGTGTTTTGTTTATTCCTTTTTTATACTTTTAAGAAAACATCCCTAATATGACTACATACATCTCAGCCTTTTAATTAGGCTCATTGTGCAAAACTAACAATGATTTTAAAATAGATGCTTGCATCCAAATATTTATGGTTATTATTATTATATAATAGTCCAATAAGTTGTATTTTTGGAATATTCTGTAACCAAGGACTAAAATGTTAGCTAGTTGTTTTAATGTAGTTATTTAAGTCTACTTCCTAAAAATATATTTTAGTTTTGATTTGTTAATTTTCTACATATTTTGTTAAATAAGGTGTTTTTTAAATAGCAAAAGTTTATATAATATCAATATATTGGGATAAGCTGCTTAAAAGTGATCCCACCCAAGATACTAGTCTGCAGAGGACCAGGAGACTGGACCGTTTTGGACCTTAACCCCTTCCTGACCGCGGACGTTCCAGGCACGTCCATTAAAAAACAGTCGTTAACAACCCTGGTACGTCCGCGACAAAAATTACCCCTATACTCACCTGGACCGGCAATCTGCGGCGATCCCGGACAGGGGGGACTGCCCGAGACCCCCAGCACCATGATCACATGGCTGCAAAAGGAGTCTATGGAGCTTCCAGCTGAGGGACTGCCTGTGCTGTCAGTCCCCCAGACAGCTAAAATGTGTAAAAATAAAATAAATATATTATACATATATTATATATGTATACTATATTATAAAATAATGAAAGCATTTTATAATATATTATACATATAGCTTTAATTATTTTATAATATATTATACATATATAGGAAATAAGTGTGTGTGTGTGTGTGTGTGTGTATAATATATATATACATATTTATATATATATATATAATAATCCTAATGAAAGTCCTCAAGTAGGACTGAAACGTTGATTTTTTTATTTTTTTTTTGCAAGACTGATTAAAAGTTATATTTTATGGAATTCTATTACATATATATATATATATATATATATATATATATATATATATATATATATATATATATATTTTATTGACCCTTTAACTTTGAAAACCACCATAAAACCTGTACTTGAGGTGTACTGTTATACTCGTGAGACATTACTCTACATAAATATGAGTGTTTTAGAGAAGTAAAATGTATTATACTGATAACATCATCTGTGAAAAGTAACACAAAAAAATGACTACCGAAACGTTTGATAAAGACTGGTGGTAGAATTAGTGCATGGAAAATGTTAAAATACCACCATTTGAAATACCCTAGTGTGTCTACTTTTCATAAATATATGGTTTGATGGGGGTAGATTACATTGGCCGGCTTAAAAAAAAGTCCCAAATAGGACATGGGTGCATGATGACCAGCTGTGAAAATTCCACATTGGAAAACTGGAATGCAAACCCTCCACATCTTTTAGCCCCAGAGACCCCGACACACCTATACATGGGTGGTATCACTGTACTCAGGAGATGTTGCTGAACACACATTGGGGTGGCAGCAACCCTTAAATTTCTCAGTACATGTATTCTTAAATTTCTATGTGTGTCAAAATAATCACCAATTATTATATATTTTTTTTTAATTTGGCATAGATTGGTGGTAAAATGGTTGCATGAAAAGAGTCAAAATGCTCCAAGTTTAATACCTTAGGTTGTCTTCTTTTGAAAAATATATACATGTTAAGGGTTATTCCGGGATTCCTGACAGATATAAAAAAAAATGGTTTGGAATTAGCAAAGTGCTACTTTTACTTATTGCCCTATAACTTGCAAAAAAAAGCTAAGAACATGTTAACATTGGGTATTTCTAAACTCAGGACAAAATTTTGAAATTATTTAGCATGGGTGTTTTTTGGCGGTTGTAGATGTGTAACAGATTTTGGGGATCAAAGTTAGAAAACGTGTGTTTTTTTTCGTCATATTTTATAATTTTTTTAAAGTAAATTATATGACATGATGAATGATGAAGTATCTTTAGAAAGACCATTTAATGTCGAGGAAAAACTGTATGTAATATGTGTGAGTACAGTAAATGAGTAAGAGGAAAATTACAGCTTAACACAAACACCACAGAAATGTAAAAACAGTCCTGGTCCTCTGGTCCTTAACGGTAAGAAAATTGAAAAATGGTCTGGTCACTAACAGGTTAATGGGCTATATAATTACTTTACTTTACAAAATGATCAGGTGGCTGATCATTTTTCTTTTATGGGACCATACATTTTAAAAACTAGGACACCGGGTAGCTCTTGGATTTTTCAGTATTTTGCAACATTATCCACTACATAGTCCTTTGGGGGCAGGACGAGGAAATGCCACTTGCCTGGCTTCTTCTAATATTTTTTTTCCTCTTGACACCACTTTTTTCCTTTATTATTTTTTATATTTATGAAGAGACCTGATCAGATTTGTGTGTTACAGAGCAACAACAATGTGCTCTAATCAACATATGTTTCTTAGGCAGCCTAAATGACCATGTTACCATTGAAAAAAAGGCAGCCTATCTTGACTCCTCATGTTTACATATTGTTCTTGTCACTCATGTTTTCTGTCATTGCTGAAACCTGTATAAATCCCTGCACAAGAAAATATAGAATTAAAAAATAAAACAAAAATCCCCTACTGCATTTAACAGATTTACCAAGGTCACACACAATATGTATTGCCAGTCAAATTTGTTTGTGATTACTTTCTGAGATGATCACCTTTAACTCTAGAATGAAAGTATTGAATTGGGTTTGATTGATTGAATAAACTGCACATCTAGCTTGCTGAATTTGACCTAGTCAGCTAATTTACTATATAATAGATTTGTGAACAATGAGATTTGTCAGTTCTTATGAACACCATTTTTAGAGTGGAAACCTCTGATGTTCTGAAATGTGCAGGCTCGGTTTGGTCGAACTGGAGACCTCAGTGGCATGAAGGATAATCATAATACATGGTCGAATTGGAGAACTCCGTGGCAGGAAGGATTATTAACCAATGTCCTGGACAAACACCTGCCAAGACATATCAGGAGGTGTGAAAGGCACATCTTCAAAGGAGGAAACCATATGCCTCTGTATAACGCATGGAGAGGGCAGGAGCAATACAATAGAGAACAATAGGTGAACAAGTAGTGAACTACTTTGTAAACACTAATGAATGAAAGTACAATAGAGGAATATGTACTGTATTTTTTATATGCAAAAAAATAAAATATATATATATATATACATATATGTGTGTGTGTGTGTGTGTATTTTGCAGACATTGAGTACATTCTTGTTATCCACTTGTTCTCTGACAACATTCATTGTATGCCATTATGGGAGATTACTTTTTATCAACAGAGGGAGAATTATCTGTTGTCATATCCTCATGGAAGTATTTGTGCAGACAATAAACTATTTGGGTTAGTGGTGCAATTATTCTCATTGTCTTCAATTTATATTTTAGAGAAACCAGGTTCATGCTTGAATTAATTTATTTAGCTGATAATTGCAGCTTTTTTAACCTTGCAATATCATTTTTGTGTTTAATTACACTTACAGAAAATGTATTCTAATGAGTTCAGTATTAAGTGCCCTTGCTATATATTGGATAATGAACTAATGCAACAAACCATAACAAGTACATTTAATTGGGATTTTAAGTCAGTTAATGTGAAACAGAATTAACTGTATGAATTTTTTTTACTTTTTCCTAGTGTATTAATGCAAATTATTATGTTTATTATGTAGTTTATTCACTACAAAAAAAAAATCACCTTCTCTTTCTACGTCACATGTCTGGGAGCTCTAGGGTAGTATCGCTATCTTTCTCATCCTATATACTTTATAAAAAAGATATAAAGAAAATTAATAGACCCAATCTGAAACACCTAACATATAAAGTTTACCTAGTAGGAGATACTGAACTTATAATACATAACCATGAGAATAATATAAACCAGTCATCTTTGTCAGAATATTGGTCAATAGACTTGGAAATTTGGTCCTGCACTTTGTCAAATTTAGGCTGATCAGGTGATTATGAATCAAATGAGTCGAACAATGGCCAAACATGTTTGTTCCTGATTCTGAAATCTGCCTGTGGCACTAAAAAAAAAAGATATGATTTATGCAAAAAAAGATGCTTAATAGATAAGGATTCATCACGAGATGAAGGCAAAAAAAAGTAGAAGTACTGAGAAAAAATTAAAAATATATATTTATATATTATCCATTTAATAAATATATAAAAAGTATATTATATTGGTGATTAAATGTTCTTGTCAGTGTACTGGAAAATATATACAATATATATACATGACATAATATAGTGTGATTATTTTGCAGTATGCATATTTTTGGTTCATCTGACTCATTTCCAATACCAAAATTCTGCCAAGCTGAACCACAATTTAGACGAAATTCATGCAAACTGAAAAATTTTCTATTTTCAGGAAAAATGGTTTGGCTTAATTCTATTTTCTCACTGTGCACAAGTCTACTGGTCACTAAATAATTTTTAAAAATAATTCTTAACTTCTATAAACGCAGTTCACTCAAATGTATATAAAACATTTACATGAACAACTCCTCCTCATGATGTGGATATGAAAGTATGCATCAAAATAACACTATATGTTACACTATAATTAAAAAATTACAGAAGTATAAATTATTTTTATTTCATACAGTTTTAAAACAGTGGGAATATTGAAAACAAAAATATTTTACTAAAAATCCCCCCCTCATCATTTTTATGCTTGAAATTTATACCTCAAAAATGCTTTCAGAAGAAGTATCATATCATCTTTTTGATTAGTAGCTATCAAGCTCCTCAGACATTACATGCCAGAATTATTTTGATCTCTCCGACCTGCCATACATATCACAATTACTAGCACACTTGAGAGTGCACACTATAAAAATCTTTTTTGGGAAAGTGGTTTATAAGGTTATTCAGGGATTAGAGGATGTCCCTACAATATATGTGCATGGGCCGCTACGTTTACATCATATTTGAACGCATCTGAAATTTAATAAGACATTGAATAAATTTCACCTACTGAAAACAGTTCTCCTATTAACTTGGAAGACAGTTTATATCTATAGCTAGTAGATGCAAAATACGTACATTCACTTCTTGATCAGCAAAAATGGATGGTGACCTTAAAAGAATGCCACTTTCTTATAGATGGTGCTATAAAATTAGTTATTTAGCATAATGCAATGAATTTGATAGCAGATTCTTCTTAAACCTTTAAAAATGTATGAAACAAGCCATTTTAGCATTTAAAACATTTTAAATTAAACCTCTGTGGCCCTTGATATTATACAGAAATATAGAGACCGACATACAATTTTATTTTTATAAAGTTATAAATTGATTTGCAGTTTAATGAGTGAAATAAGTATTTGATCCCCTACCAATCAGCAAGATTTCAGGCTCCCAGGTGTCTTTTATACAGATAACAAGCTGAAATTAGGAGCACTCTCTTAAAGGGAGTGCTCCTAATCTCAGCTCGTTACCTGTATAAAAGACACCAGTCCGCAGAAGCAATCAATCAGATTCCAAACTCTCCACCATGGCCAAGACCAAAGAGGTCTCCAAGGATGCCAGGGACAAGATTGTAGACCTACACATGGCTGGAATGGGCTACAAGACCAAAGTCAAGCAGCTTGGTAAGAAGGTGACAACAGTTGGTGCGATTATTCGCAAATGGAAGAAACAAAAAATAACTGTGTGTCTCCCTTGGTCTGGTGCTCCATGCAAGATCTCACCTTGTGGAGTTTCAATGATCATGAGAATGGTGAGGAATCAGCCCAGAACTACACGGGAGGATCTTGTTAATGACTTCAAGGCAGCTGGGACCATAGTCACCAAGAAAACAATTGGTAACACACTACCCCGTGAAGGACTGAAATCCTACAGCGCCTGCAAGGTCATCCTGCTCAAGAAAGCACATGTACAGGCCTGTCTAAAGTTTGCCAATAAATATCTGAATGACTCAGAGGAGAACTGGGTGAAAGTGTTGTGGTCAGATGAGACAAAAATCGAGCTCTTTGGCATCAACTCAACTCGCCTTGTTTGGAGGAGGAGGAATGCTACCTATGACCACCCAAACACAGAGGTGAATACATTATGCTTTCAGGGTGTTTTTCTGCTAAAGGGACAGGACAACTGCACCGCATCAAAGGGACGATGGACATGGCCATGTACCATCAAATATGGGGTGAGAACCTTGTTCCCTCAGTCAGGGGTCGTTGATGGGTATTCCAGCATGACAATGACGCAAAACACACTGACAAGGCAACAAAGGAGTGGCTCAAGAAGAAGCCCATTAGGGTCCTGGAGTGGCCAGCACATACATATCAATTTATAGCTTTTTTGACATGCATTTTTCTGAATTTTACTTTTGGTTATTCTGTCTCTCACTGTTAAAACACACCTACCATTAAAATTATAGACTGATCATTTCTTTGTCAGTGGGCAAACATTCAAAATCAGTAGAGGATCAAATATTTTTTTCCGTCACTGTATAAATGTGATACAGAGAGGAAGATGAATACTGTCTGGACCTCAGAAAAAGAAACACTTTCTGCAGGATAGTCTCACTGATAAGATAGTCTCACTGGAGTTGTGATTCATCCTGGAGACAATCAGGAAACCAGACACAAGTGGAAATGAAGTCAGAGAGATCAGAGAAGTGAAGGTTTCCTACTTTATCTGCTGTATGTACTGGAAAGATCTTGATTGAATATTTTAAGATTATTGAAAATACTGAAATAGCAATGAACTGCTACCAAATTAAGGGGTCAAGTTACAGGGAGCATTCTAGCACCCCACCATCTTAATACTTCAGTATCGCCATTGGTGTGCTGGTAACTTTTTTTTTTTTTTTTTTTTTAGATACAATACAACAAAATATTATTTTCCATTTACCCATTTGTGTGATTCATCGTGAGTGTAGATCCCATTAGAAATAATTTTCTTGGGTTGATCATAAGTGATCATAAGTGTACAGGTTTATTAGTAATGTTATTACATTAGAGACATACATGAGTGTTTGAGTGTATTTTTTGCTATTGCCAGTGTTAACTAAGATGATACTATGCTTCTCTTTGACCTTGCTTTTTACTTCACTATTTTATAATCAATGAAATGATCTCTATTGCCCACTGAATAAAGATTCTTGAAATGTATTGCATTGCAGTCAGATAATTTCCACAGCAGTGAAACAAACATGAAAACAGAATTGGAGATTCATTTGTGGCTGAACTGCAATTTGGCCAAATTCATACTGTGTGTGTGTGTTTGTCCAAAGTTCAAACATGCTAATTTTAATTTGTAGTTTAGATTGTCATGATTGACAGGTCTGCCCAATCATCTATGCTGTATCTCCTACCCAATAAAGTGGTTGATAAAATATGATTGTTTATGGTTAGTTCATGGTTGCACTGCTAGCTGGCATTTCTAAAAGTAAAATACAACAATGTTGCAGTAGTAAATCCACCAAGTACCAACCATTTTTCAATACAAACAACTATTTTTTTTAAATTTTTTTTTTAAGTACAGCTGTATAAGTTTACATAATACACAATCATTCATACACCTATTTTGTTTTGAAATAAGAAAAACAAATCCACCATCATCAATGTCATATACTAATCGCAGATTAAATTAAAAAGTGGTAGGGTTAGGGGAAGGTTTTTTTCCCCCCATTCCACCACTAGAAGCCATGGCTTTGGAGAGTTTGAATACTTCTTTCTCGCGACCATAAGAACTGCTTATACCTCCATCACTGACTCCACCACTACTGTTAGTAGTATTAAAGGGATAGTATATGCACCAAAACAACTTTATCTTCACTAAGATGTTTTGGTGTATAGATCATGCCCCTGCATTCTCATTGCCCATTTATTTGCCATCTGTCTATGCATCCCTAGCCTAACCCCCCTGCATGTAACTTGCACAGCCTTCCTAAACACTTCCTGTAAAGAGATAACTAATGTTTAATCTTCCTTTATTGCACTCTGTTTAATTTAGATTTTTTCATAATTTGCTGTTAATACAGGACCCGCCTGTATGTAATTAAAGTTCAATTTACAGAGCAGGAGATAAAACATTATAAAGTAAGTGTGACAAAAGTAACCTCGTCACTGGCTTTTGGAGGGGCCTGTTTGCCAGCCTCCTACACTGTGATTATGGCCCTGTGACGAACTGAACCTCGTCACAAGTTCTTGGAGTGGCCTGCTGGCCAGACTCTTGCGTCAGGACTATGGGCCCTGCAATATACCTTGCCCAGTGCACTTTAAAAGACTATGTTCATATGAAGTATGTACTTTTGTACTCCAGACAGAGAGAACGGCCCTAATTCTCTGGAACTGTTTTGGGCATGGGACCATGTGCACGGTGGGTCAAAAATAAGACTTCCAGGAAATTTCTGAACCCCTGAACTGATATGTTGGTCACCCAGATCAGGGCTATCAGAGGATGTAACATTTGTGGGGTTTTATGTAATTTTAAGGTACGTTTGGGGTGTTTTAAAAAAGTATATTTTTTCTATGCTTGGAGATAATTGGATTAGATTAGTACAGTTCCTTATTCAATTATCTCCAAGGCAGAGGGGAAGGATTGTGTGTTTGTTTATGGAAGTGTAATGCATTTACCATTGTTGTTATTGGTCTGTGACTTGGTGCTGCAGTTCCCCGCAAGGTCCAGGTGGGAGTGCCCTTTGCATGGGGACTTGCATATAAGGCCAGTAGTGGCTGCCATTAAACAGAATGCTTTACCCCTTCATGAAGTCTTGGCTCATGTTTGGGGGATTGGAGAACTACACACACACAGGGGATTGCTATATCACAATACTACACAATACTACACTAAGAGCTGTTCTTGCTACGCTCTCTGGACCAGGGCCGGACTGGGAATTAAAAGCAGCCCTGGAAAAAAAATATTTACCAGCCCTATAATGCGTCGCGCCAGCATAGTGTGCAGATACAGAGTTAGAACAGATAAATTAAAAAGTACTTCAAGGTAAAAAGCGCACTCATAGGCTTCAAAATAAATAAAAGTGCAGATTTATTTTAAGCAGACGTGCCTTTGCATGTAATCAATGTTTCAGTCCAACTACCTTGACATATTAAGGAAAGCTTGTTAATGGGACTGAAATGGTGAATGTATGTAGGGCACAACTGTAAAAAATGTTTATTTTGAAGTCCTGTGGGTGTGCTTTTCACTTTAAATATGTTATTGTGCTGGAGTATGCACCTAGCAACAAAACTGCGCCAATATCTGCTCATTACATATGGTACATATTAATGAAATTTCTCTGTGTATTATGCATATATAAATGTACATTAATATGTGTAAATATAATAGATATATGTATATATATATATATATATATATATATACACACACATTAATATACAGGTCATATACCAGTGACGGATCCAGAGCCTGAGCCAGGGAGGGGCACTTGTAGATTATTTAAATAAATATTCCATGCACAATAACCACTACTCCTCTGTGTAGTGGTTATGGTGCCAGGAGCGTCGGCACCCCCTCCCAGAGTAAGTAGTCAAACCGTTTAAGAACAGTTTGACAACTTACCTGGAGTCTGCTGGGATATGGGTCTGTAGTAGGGTATAGCAGCAGTGGTGCAATGTGTGAGGGGTGCAATGTGTGTGAAAGGTTCAGTGTGTGTGGGGGCAGTGTGTGAATGTGTATGGTGTGTGTGTGTGGGGGCAGTGTGTGAATGTGTATGGTGTGTGTGGGGGCAGTGTGTGAATGTGTATGGTGTGTGTGTGTGTGGTCAGTGTGTGTATGGGGCTAGAGTTCACTCCTACTACTGCGACCACCAGGAAGTGGTGAGAGTGAACTCTAGCCCGTAGCTCCAGGGCTAGAGTTCACCCTCGTGAGAGCCGGAGCGTTGCCCCTGGTCCTCTCTTTCTCCCCCTCACTGCTCCTCTGTGTCAATGTCTCCCCTCTCCTTCCCAGTCTCTCTCTTCCCCCTCTGCCTCTTTCTTTCCCTCTTCTTGTGTCTCTCTCATTTCTCCCTCTTTCTCTCTCTCCTCCCCCTCTGCCTCTTTCTTCCCCTCCCCTTGTGTGTCTCATTTCTCCCTCTTTGTCTCTCTCTCCCCCCTCTGCATCCTTTCACCCCCTTTCTCTGTGTCTCTCCCTCCCCTTTCCCTGTGTCTCTCCCTCCCTCCTTTCCCTGTGTCTCTCCTCTCTCTCTCCCTCCCTCCTTTCCCTGTGTCTCTCCCCTCTCTCTCCCTCCCCCTTTCCCTGTGTCTCTCCCCTCTCTATTCCCCTCACCATTTCTCCCATCTCCCCCCCTTTCCCCGTGTCTCTCCCATCTCCCTCCCTCCTTCATTTCCCTGTCTCTCCCATCTCCCTCCTCCTTCCTTTCCTGTCTCTCCCATCTCCCTCCCTCCCTCCTTCTTTCCCTGTCTCTCCCATTTCCCTCCCTCCTTTTCCTGTCTCTCCCATCTCCCTACCTCCCTCCTTCCTTTCCCTGTCTCTCCCATCTCCCTCCCTCCCTCCTTTCCCTGTCTCTCCCATCTCCCTCCCTCCTTCCTTTCCCTGTCTCTCCCATCTCCCTCCCTCCTTCCTTTCCCTGTCTCTCCCATCTCCCTCCCTCCCTCCTTTCCCTGTCTCTCCCATCTCTCTCCCTCCCTCCCTCCTTCCTTTCCCTGTCTCTCCCATCTCCCTCCCTCCCTCCTTTCCCTGTCTCTCCCATCTCTCTCCCTCCCCCCTTTCCCTGTGTCTCCCATCTCTCTCCCTCCCCCCTTTCCCTGTGTCTCTCCCCTCTCCCTATTCCCCTCACCATCTCTCCCTCCCCCCTTTCCCTGTGTCTCTCCCCTCTCCCTCCTCCCCTTCCCTGTGTCTCTCCCCTCTCCCTCCCTCCCCCCCCTTTCCCACAATTCCTGGCACAAGAACCGCGAGGGAGCATGGTAGACAGGCTCCTCCATCAGCCATCAGCAGCCAGTGACTGGAGTGCCGCTGGACCGGGGAAGCTGCCACCTGGCCCGGCGGCTCCAGTCTGAAAAGCGGCCGGCCCCCTCTCAGTGTGCCACCGGACTGGCCACCCGGTGGCACATATGTGGCCTTGCAGCCCCAGGTGCCGCAGCCCACCGGGAAATTTCCCGGTATCCCGGTGGGCCAGTCCGGCCCTGCTCTGGACTAGGAGTAGTCTACCCACTGGAAGCTGGATCCCGGTCTTGGGTTAAGGGTGGGTGGAGGACAGTGAGACACCAACCAAGCTGCGACGGTTCGTGGGGTTTACGGTGGTTATGGTGTTCCAATGCAGTGCTTATGGTACTCACAAGTACTTGGAAGCAGCGATTGACGGGGTGCAAGGCGGTCCGTCACAGTAAGTTAACATCTGATTAAGAATTAAACCATTTTTTAATGCAGGCTCAGGATAATGTGGTTAGCAATATGTCCAATATGTACAATTCAAAACCCAGGAGGCAATTTCTTCCCCCATTCTTTTCATGCTGCAACAACATGTGCTGCTGTTGCCACTCTACCACAACTAGTTCAAGTATTATACCTTCTTGGAGCCTGCCCAAGAGCAACTAAGGGATCATCAGAGTCACTTTTTAGTGAAGACTTAGAGCAAAACAAACTATTGGGTTCATTTGAGTGGCTCCTGGAATTCAAACTTACAAATTATAAAGGCAAGTAAGGAAGTAAGGCAGGCAAGGTTAAGATTCATCCCACTAATGCTGGTATGAAACAACATTGCAAAGATATCATAAGTCTTTAGTATTAAAGGAAAAAGCGGAACAAGAAAGTATTGAAACATGCAGCATGTCCACTGGTGGTCAACTCATCATGCCCCTACATTCTCACTGCCCAATTCTCTGCCATCTGTCTATGCATCCCTAGCCTAAACTCCCTGCATGCTCAGCTGTCACAAACTACAACCAGCACTACCTTCTTCACTACTACTACCACTACCGTCCTCTCTTAGGTGGAGCAGGGATAATGTTGAGGATAGTGCCAGTAATCCACAGAGTTTTTTTGGGCAGGTAAATTTGGAATCCTCATTATCCGGTTAATAGAAAAAAAAGTTCCTCATGACCTCGATATGTATGTGTTTATTTCTAATAAAATCATTAGTGTTCAGCAATGATGTATCTTGTCATTGTTAACACTACAATCTAGAACATTCTTCTTCCATATATGCCAATGCATATTTCAAGTGGAACAAATAGTACATTTTAAGTAATATACCCTAGAGATAGATAGAAACAGAATAATTGTAAAAATGCATTTAGTTTAAGAAGTAGAAAATATGTCATGAAGCTTAAATACCCTAGGAAATATGAACAATTTTTGCCTATTTAAGTCACATAACAGTTTTCTAGAATGTGGTGACCAACAGATTATGCACGACAAGAGGAAAAATCTGTCTTGTAAAGTCATTGTCCTTTAATGAACCTTTTATCCATGTCACATCTAAGAAGTGTATGCCAGTTATACACATTTAATACTACTTATTTTAAATTCCAAAGGAAGAAAAAGCTGGATCTTTGTTGCATCTTGTTAAAATATAGTCTCAGACAAGCGTCAAAAATAATGTACTTCTCCATCTGTAAATACAAGGTACATGGGGCACCAAAACTCTGAGTCTGATATTTTAACATAATTAATTCTGAATATTAAATATTAAAATCTATAACCTGTAAATTTCTATATTCAGTCCCTTTAATAGATGTGTATAAGTGCCTGGCTTGGTTTTATTTGCACTGCATAGAGCAATACAAAAAAAAAAGATGCTACGTACTCCTGCACCAGAAGTCATTTTTACTGTACTAAGTCAAATTATCCTGTCTGTGTCATTCAGAGAGGCTGTGAATTAAATAAAAGGTCTCCTTTAAACGAACCCAAACCAGACTGAGCCTGATCCTTCTGCAAATGAACATGTACGCTATGTCCGAAGCTTCATTTAGGAATAATCTGTCTGCTCCTGGAGGTGTAATTCCACCTCTGGCTGCATTATTGGAGCATCAGGAAGTTTGAGAGTTAATTACCTGAGAGAAAGGTAGCAGCTATTTAAACCCTGTGTGTGTAACTCACCCAGACATGGGCAACCTGATCTAAGCAACTGGGGTTAACAGGCACAATGAGAAAATTAGATTCAGTCATATATCAGTTCGGTATGGCAAAATTTATATATAAAAAAAATAAATAGGATTTTGAAAACTAATTCGAAAAAGGGCATACAAATTGACCAATCAGTATATGTATATATGGTTTTGTTTGCAGTACACTGAGCTATGCATGTTTGGAATCCAGACCAGATTCCTTTTGGGGTTAAGCACCCTGCCCAGCCCCCCAGCTTTATAGGCCCCTTTGGAGGTGACCACAGGTGTGTGTGTGTGTATATATATATATATATACATATATATATATATATATATATATATATATATATATATGAGGAGTTTTTGTTAGTAATGTCACTTATACTATATCCTTCATTTAAAAAATAAAAAACAATCTGAGGAAGCCGATTGGGCGAAACGCGTCATCACGTCGATTACGTCATCACGCCATCACGTGACCGGACGAAACTCCGAGTTCCAGGAAGTGAAGTCTGTAATACCGAAAGTCACCAGGGACTGGTAGATATACATTACACAGTACTGGCAAAAGGTTATTTGGCTGCTATATGGAAACAGAGAGTGTGGATTCTACTTATTTTCAATAAAGCTGTTTTTAATTTGGGAAGCTGGTGTCCTGCCTATTTACACCAACATTGAAGTCCTGGTTTTTGGATTCAAAGCTGGATCAGTTTGAGCAGGCTTTTACTGCTCTTCACTTGTGAGTGATATTCCTAATTCTACTTGCTGGTCTTTATATTTATGTAAACAATATTATACTATGTTTCTCCATTTTTTATCTCTTTTTACATATGTTCTTATGTGATTTGGAGAATTTAAGGAGACATATATTTCCCTTGTAAGTTATTTGTCTTGGATATTGATTTTTACACTATCACATTTGCATTTTGCACTTATGTCACATTGAATGTGATTGTATACACACTCTGTGTTTTTGCACAAAATATTTGCACATATTATTGCACATTTGCACTTTTTAACATTTAAAGATACAGCGCACCTATTTTTATTTTTTGGATTTTATGTATGGTGTTTTATGAGCTTGTACACTTTTAGGTGCTGCTACACTTTTATTATTTTCATATTTTATATTAGCACTTTCAGCGCCTTTATTGCTTGTTTGTTTTTTTAGATTTTTATATATCCTTCATTTACCACATATTTTATTTGCACTGTGAGTATATTCATCCACGCACTAACACTTTAATTGTTTAGTTTTTACACTGTTTTCAATTGCTTTTATCACATTAATTTTGTATACTCACAATGCTCTTACAATAGATTAACTGAATACCCTTTAGCTTATTTAGCACTATTGAATTTGTCTCCCACATTTGTAATTAGTGTAGAATTAGTGTAGGACCCACCTTTATCGGGATACTGCGAAGTAGTGGTGGGCTTAACACGATATGGCCATATCGTGGAACTGAATCCCCATATTTGTTTTCTTAGATAGGTGATTTTAAGTAGCCTGATAAGATAAGTGTATTTTTATGTGTGCGCCATAACTTAATTTGTATCATGTATGAATATTGGTCATCATGGCAGCACCATTCCTGCAGGATGTATGTTTCGGGTGTGCCCCAATCCATTGTTTTGTGCTAAGGGCGTATTCAGAATCAAAAATCAAAAATGTTTCAAACATTTTGTTTGGTTCTTGATTCAGCTAAACTTCAATTTGATGTTAGGAAATCTGAACAATCACCAATTTCATATTTCAGCAGTGTACAGTCCAGGTGAAATTTACACCAAATACAGTGCCACCAGACCCTGAATTGCAAAATATGGACATTGGTAGAGTAAACAATATTAAAATTTTGCAATTTGGATGGCCTTGTGTACAACAAGATGGTTTTGCCCTTTCTGATACCCAGCCATCCAAACTTTAGTGAATAATCCTGACAGTGTGTGTCTGCATTTACTGCACAAGTGAACCCTGCCTACACAGAGTGTGGCAGTAGTAGTATGGCAGGAAGGGTACAACATCATTAAAGATAAAGAATCAGCATACAGAGCCTTTTTTTCTGAAACTATGTTGTGCAAGTGTTGAAGCACAATAACTAGTGATGTCGCGAACATAAAATTTTCGGTTAGCAAACGGCGAACCCGAACTTCCGCAAATGTTCGCGAACTGGCGAACCGGGTGAACTGCCATAGACTTCAATAGGCAGGCAGATTTTAAAACCCACAGGGACTCTTTCTGGCCACAATAGTGATGGAAAAGTTGTTTCAAGGGGACTAACACCTGGACTGTGGCATGCCGGAGGAGGATCCATGGCAAAACCCCCATGGAAAATTACATAGTTGATGCAGAGTCTGGTTTTAATCCATAAAGGGCATACATCACCTAGCATTCCTAAATTGTTTGGAATAACGTGCTTTAAAGCATCAGGTATGATGTTGTATCGATCAGGTAGTGTAAGGGTTACGCCCGCTTCACAGTGACAGACCAAACTCCCCGTTTAACGCACCGCAAACAACCGCAAACAGTCCATTTGCACAACCACAAACTCCCCATTTGCACAAGGTTGGATACCAAGCTAGCCATGTCCCGTTCCTTGTCCTCCACCCAGCCACGTACAACACCAAGGGTCCCCAAAAGGTGACAACAAGCCCCCTGGGACGCCTGCTGTGTTTGGTATTCCACCTCCTCAAAGCCACCTTCCTCCTCTGACTCCTCTTCTTCAGACTCCTCTCTCTGCATTGCCTCTCTCTGCATTATTATAAGGTGTGTTAAGTAGTACTATTCCTATCAGTTTAATCCCTGTTGTCCCCTATCAGGGGACTTGTATATGGCATCGATTTTAGGAACCGGGAGATGGAAAAAGATGCTTGGTCGGTCCTCCTACTTCAAATTTTGGGCACTGCGCGTGCAATCTAATGTGCCACCAGATATGAGTTGCACTGGTGTGACACTGTGCCCTGGCAGGCCCTGAAACGCACACGTGTGAAGGAAACTGACTGCTATTATATTACAGTCCAAAAAGATTTTTTTTTGTTAAATGCAAGCTATTGTGACACCGGATATGAGTGGTGGCACTGGGCAAGTGGGCACAGTATACGCTGTGAGCCTGACACACACGCTGGCAGACAACTAACTGCTATTCAACCTATGACAGTCAAATTTTTTTTTTTTTTTTTTAAATGTACACTACTGTTACACCAGATATGAGTTGCACTGGTGTAACACTGTGTCCTGGCAGGCCCTGAAACGCACACGCGTGAAGGAAACTGACTGCTATTATATTACAGTCCAAAAAGTTTTGTTTTTTTTAAATGCAAGCAAGTGGGACACCAGTGAGTGAGTGGTGGCACT
>OW240913.1:251022631-251156927 GCA_933207985.1 Pelobates cultripes
ATAAATAAATCACTCTTTAGTAGATGTACCCTAAATAAAACATATATTTAATTATGCATGTGATATAGAGGGATAAAATGCTTGCAAAGGTTGCAGATCTTTTGTCTAAAGCTTTTTTCATTCCTCCCCTTTTAGCACTGCCCAAACCTTCTGTGGTTGTCCAATCACAGACTTCTCAATGCAGCTCAATCAGAATTCTTTGTAAGGCAGGGGATCTGGGAAATTGCTGCCTGTTGAGTTTAACGCCATTGAGCTAACCAAACCAGGAAGTAAAAGGACCAGTTGTCTGATTGAAAGCCATGTGGTGTAGCAATGTTAATTTACTAACGTGCCAATATCTATTGAAATTTTCACTTACTGTAAAATGAAAAAAGAGGGCACACTCTTCACAAATAAAGCATTCCCGTAAGCTAAAGATTTTAAGTCCCTCTTTAATGTTGGAATTGCACTGTGCAATGTTCCTGACATAAAACTCACCGATACATCAGTGTGCATTCTACTAGAAATCTAGACAAATAGATTTATGTTAGTCATGCCTAGGTATGACAAGTGCCTACTATTGACATGCCTGTGTATCTATGGAACTGTGGCTCACTGTTTAGATGGGTTTAAAAGAATACATCAAATAATAAGCACCTTTACAGGGCTATTCATTAAGGTGAGAAGTGCCTGGAGTTCAAAGTGAATGGGAAAATTTATTTTAAATATAAGCCCAGACGGCTGAAGTGTAATAATTTCTTAACTCGATTATGCTTCCAATTCGGGTAAAGTCAGGTACTTTACAGTAAATCTGAAATTCACTTTAAAATTTCAGTAGTTCTCACTACAGTGAATAACCTTTTTATAGTTGTATCTATAAAATAATTGGAAAAGAGAAAATGGGTAATAGTTGTTCCAATGCATTATATATGAACTCAATACAAAAAAAAAAAAAAATCACAAATATAGCTGTTTCAATTGATTTTTCATGATCTAAAGCACGAGTGGGTATTCTGCTGTGCCCTAACTGTTGGTATATATACCTCCCCATGATCTCCTGTCAACAATAATGATGGCACACAGTCCAATGAATCTTAACCAAAAAAATTTATATTATTTAAGTATACTTGTAGGAAAGACGATGGGTACAATAAACAGTGGATTAAACCATGGAAATGGAAGGAGCTAAAATAAGAAATACATTTTGTATGTAACCATCAGTTTATATGACAGAAAATTACAAGGATAACAGGTATGGCCACTCATGCATTAGCATGTTCTAAATTAAATATGGTATCTAGAAGCGTGAATATGCTTTTCAGATCAATAAATAGATACACTTTCTCTTGCATAAAATTCTTTAATTATATGAAGATTTAAGTATTGTACATATTATTGATTTAGCAATATGTTTACATATTTTTAAGTATACTAATAAAGTGGATATTAGGTAAAACTGTCAAAATAACGAGAGTCGCACACAATCAATAATACAGTAGATGCAAAGATTGTTGTTTAATTGGCATCTCTTTATAATTATTTTCAAATGCATTTTAAGTATAAGCCACGATCTATAGTAATGCTTTCCTATAACAAACCAAGCAGCTACTAAGAAAAGAAGAAGAGTAATAGTAATGATTAGAAGCATTGTTGTTGACATTTTAACTCAGATGACTCATGTGAGAGACCACTTTTCAGTAAATAATTGCTATGACATCTTGGAACATTTGACAAATTACACTAACACTACAGTTGGTAAATTGGAAATTGGGAATAGATAAATAAGACTATTCTAAATAGTACATCAGTAGTTACTGAATTAAGAGAACATTCTTTGGAAGTCTTGACTTTTTATTTTTAAGTTTAAATTTGCACAGTTTTACAGATACATTTTAGGCAAGACACTCCACTAACAGTGTGTTTAATTATAAAAACCCAGGGTTTTTATAGGGAAGGGTCCCTAGTTGGGAGACCAGTATAGGGAAGATGACTGATGACGAAAGTGCTACTTTGTTCTGTGTATTATAAAGGATATAATATGTTCAATTGGTTTTAACATACATTATAATGCAGTTCATCTTATAGCACATAGAAATCTTACTTTTTATTTTCTGTTGACCTGGATTATTTGTTTGTATTGTAGAGCAATTAACCTTTTCTCTGTTCAAAGTATGTACTACTTTGCATTACAAGTAATTATACGATCTACAGGTTCAAGCAGTATGTAAGACTATGCAAAATGCTAGACTAATTTATAATTTTACAGTTTTCTAGCACTTCACAAATAAAAAAAAATCTTAAGCAGTAATTAAGAACAAAGAAGTCACAATTATGAATGTTTTTAAGTAAACTCCATCTCAATTATGTCCTGGGTGACTTAAAGGGGATAAACCATTTATGAACAATTTAACCACAAGTCTTAAAGATGGTACCTGTCAACATATCCCCCATGTTCTGGCGACTGCCGTGGATTAAATTCTAAAGCTTCGGACTGGGTGCTGGTGATATACTGAGAGTGTTAGCTGATGCTCTCTGCCTATCACTAGTTTCACATCTAGAAAACTGTTTGAAAAAGGTATGCACAGGTATTATCTGGAGTAATTTTGAACTTTTACAATTGAATAATGTAACGGAAATGCTGGCACCCCGACCTGGTACCTTCCGCTGATGGATGCTCCTAGTGCTTTCCGAGGTCTCCAAGCAACCCACCTGACACCATACCCACTGCAGACCCCATGAACCACCGTAGCTTCGTTGGGGGCTCGCCGTCTCCACCCACTCTGGACCCAAGACCAGGGTCCAGCTTCAAGTAGGTCGACCTCTCCGAATTCCAGAAAGCAGGAACAAGCTCTTAGCAGAGCTTAGTGATTATATCCTGGGGAGTATAGTGATTATAGCATTCCCAAGAGTGTAGTTCTCCAATCCTCCAAACATGAGCCGAAACTTCATGAAGGTACAACATGATCTGACTCCAATGAGCATTTATTACTCCTTATATACAAGTTTTCAGGCCAGAGGCACACCCCCTGGACCTGGTGGTAAACTGTGACAAAAGGGACACAAACCAATGGGAACACTAATTAACATAATAATACTCCCACATAGATAATGAAATCCCTCCTCTCCATCCTGGAGATAATTGGCTTAAGGCACTTCAGCAAACTCAATTATCTCCAGGTACAGAAAATATCTACATTTTACACTAACAGCAAAAATACGTAAAAGTACATAAAAATACATAATTCTTATTATATTACACAGAACCCCCACATTTAACCTATCGCCAGATAGCTCGGATCCGAGCGCCCAATATAAGTGAACAGCGCTCAGATGCAACGAACAGAGTAAATTTGCCATGGGGTAAAGCATAGCAAGGGCTGTTTAGGGACCAAGGAGGGACAAAAGCAGTCAGTTCCAACTGGTCTGGCAGTGTGCCTGGGACAATGCCCTGCTGGAGAACAATAGACAGGAAACGAGGGAGGGGAAGAGACACACCTTCCCATGGATTCAAATGGGCAGAAACAGTCTTTAGAAGCCAACCTAACAATCCAGTGACAAAAGGCATTTAGTCACAAATAACAATCAAAGTATATTAACACCTAATAAGGTTAGCTCATTTAAGTCTTCATTTTCACCTGAACTTGGAAGGATAGTTTCCTGAAGAAAACTACTTATAAGTCAAGCACACTCAGATGAGATCACATAGAATGAGACAATATAAATACAGGACAGAATAGCACTCAGACAGACCAACAAAGAATAAGACATAATGAGACTGTCAGTATCACAATGAGTGATTGTAAAGTATGTCATCCCATATGTGTAAAACATCCCCTTGCTATATTTTTTGTCTAAGTTTCCAAAGTTGTCCTTTTTATTTTGTGGGTAGAGGTAAAACAGGCATGAGCCCATAATCCGTTAAACAGAGCAAGGTCCACAGATATTGTAATTAGGACTGCCATCAGAACACAGGAGGCCCCATACATATTCCTATTCCGGTAACCCCAACGCAGACTATCAGATTGTAATTTTAATTTTGGTGTATTTTTATTTTAATACATATATATTACTATCAAAATACACTTAGAATGAGATATGTGTGTGATTTCAAAGTGTATTGTGATGTTAGGACATATATGTTTTCTATCTATTAATATCAAAATACATGTATAATGAAATTACATATATATATATATATATATATATATATATATATTTGTAGTT
The DNA here is from genome assembly GCA_933207985.1 of Pelobates cultripes. Lineage (NCBI taxonomy): Eukaryota > Metazoa > Chordata > Amphibia > Anura > Pelobatidae > Pelobates > Pelobates cultripes. The sequence goes on from OW240913.1 coordinate 251,026,835, forward strand.
GGGGCAATATGGCGAACAGAGAAATCTTAGCATAATATAATCATAACATCCATAAATTAGCACCAGTCGGTTGTGGTGTGCCGGAACCGAGAAAGCAGTAGGCCTGTAATAAAAGTGGGCCCACCTTAGAGGTTGTTATAAATAGAGGGAATGGTGGGAGGGTTGACTCGCCAGACCAGCAACGGTAAGGTGGGAGTGGATTGGCAGCCTTTTTAAAGGGGAACCAAGCCCCTCCCAAAACTACAGGCCAAGCCTTCAAATTTGTAGTTGGGGCAATATGGCCAAACAGAGAAATCTTAGCATAATATAATCATAACATCCATAAGTTAGCACCAGTCGGTTGTGGTGTGCCGGAACCAACAAAGCAGTAGGCCTGTAATAAAAGTGGGCAAAAAGAAAATTACCAGGAAACATAATTCGTGAACCAACTTCGTTTATTGAGATAAGTCACAAAAAGCTTGTCTTAATTCTTTAACGGGATTAGGTATGTAGAGTGTGTAGACAGAGGATTTCCAGCGTCCCATAGCCTTAATAATATGAGCGGGTATGTGGTTAGCGGATGCTGAAGATGCTGCCCCTATACGGAAAGAGTGACCTGAAAATTGATTGGGGTTTAGGCCGAGCCTGGTCAACAGTAATCGTATGTATAGCATGAATTTAGCTGTGGTCAGAGTGTGTACATGCAGTTCAAACAAAGGCTGTTGGGGTTGTTTTTAGACTGAAAGGGAATAAGTATCCAAAACTTTTACTGGGCACCATATATTGTGAGTAGGGTACAGAGGAATTTGAATAGTGTGTCCTTCGGTGCTGGTTTTTGATTGTCTTAGGGAGAGTATGTAATGGTCGGTATTTTTTTGTAAATCATTAGTTCTTAGGTAATCGTGTGCTGTGATGGTCGTGGTTGTAAATTCACTGGGACGTAGGAACCCGTAAAAAGCGAGATATAGGGCTGTTTTTATTATGTTATTGGTCATGGGTTCAAAAGGAGACGAATCTAATAAGTTGGATAGAGAGTGGAATATGTTGTTGTCTATGGGTAGTCTTTGTGATGAAACATGTGTATCTAATTTTTTAATGCCTTTAAGTAATGTTTTAATTTGATATGATGTCAAGAAACCCGTGGTGTTAGGTTGTTGGATAAGCATATGGTGCTGGATGCCGGTTAGGTATAGTTTAATGGTATTAAAGGATAGTTTAAGGTTGATGTGTCAAAAAGAAGTAAAACTTAAAATTGTTTCTAACGCAAACATGTCGTGGATGTTAAACTCGGTGATAAATTTCGTGAATACGTGAAAAGCCCTATCATAAGTGTTACTAGTGTTTACCGAGAGTGCCATATGATAAATGTGACATGCGTGATCTAACAAAGTCTTTAATCCATTATCATGTCTTGGAATAGAGGTGCAGGTGTCGCTCGTCTGGAAGCGTTGGGTAGTGTCGAGAAGAAAGCGAGACTAGTGATCAGCAGAGGTGTTTGTGTGCCCCGGAATGTGTATGCATGTTATAAAGAATTGACAAGTGGCTGCTACCCATGTGAGACGCCTTAGTAGTCTCATAATGACCAGTGATGCCGATCGGCCTTTATTGACAATATGGCACGTAGCCATATTATCTGAGTAGCACCTGATCGTGTGGCCAGAACAATATGTTCCCCAAGCAATGGCTGCCGCCACGATCGGGTACAACTCGAATAAAGCAGAGGTATCTGAGAATTTGGGTAGTGATTTGACTTCGGTCGACCAAGGTCCCCAAAGCCATTGATCACCCCAGATGGTCGCAAAGCCTGTGTTAGCTGCGGCATCTGTCCATAGTGTAGGTGAAGTGTCGGAGAAGGGTGGTATTAACATGGTTCTCCCCTTTCCAAGAGGTGAGAAAAACACCCCACATGCGTAAATCCGAGGTTGCGTGTATATCTAATATGATACGTGAAGTATCTGAGGTGAATAGTGGAAACAAGGACAGCAGGTGGGATATAAATGATCTACCTTGGTGTGTGATCCTCATGGCAAAATTGAGCGATCCAAGCAGTGATTGAAGTTCTTTGCGATTGCAATGACCTTGTAGCAGGTAATGTCTAATACTTGCCAGAGTACGCTCAATCTTGTCCTGAGGTAGACTAGCCTGCATGTGTATTGTGTCTAGTTGGATCCCCAAAAATTGCATGTTGGTATCTGGACTCAAAGTTTTGTGAGGGGAGACAGGAATATTGAGGGATTCAAACAAAGCCAACATGTGATTCAAACTACTGGGTGGGAGTGTGTTGTTCTCAATCATGAGGAAATCGTCCAGATAGTGGATAACCGAAGGGCACTTGCACACATTTAGTAACAACCAACATAAAGCTTCTGCAAACGTGTCAAAAATACCTGGGCTGCTTTTGGAGCCAAAGGTTAGTCGGGTGAAGAAATAATACATCCCCTGCCATTTAATGCCGTGTAGATGCCATAGGGATGGATGCATGGGTAGTAATTTAAAAGCGTTAACCATGTCGGTTTTACTTAGCCATGCTCCTGTGCCAGCTTGAAGAATGGCCCCTATGGTATGGTCGATAGGGTCACAGTGGAGTGAAAATTCTTCAGAAGGTATTAGAGAGTTAAGGCTGGGGACAGTGGAGGAATGTGGTTCAGATAAATCAATTATCAGTCTGGGTTTGAGTGAGGCCTTCCCTGTGACCACCCCTATGGGATTGGTTCTCCAAGATGTGAAGGGTGGGGAAAAGAATGGGCTCAACAGAAACCCTTGTTTCACCTCGGTCGAGATAAGAGTGTTTACCAACTGTGGATCGTCTAACGTGGATTGTAGGTTGTCGCATTCTAGTGTACCGGAGGGTAAATGGACCAACCCGGTGTGAAACCCTTCAGTCATTCCCGTAATAATATAGTCAGTGAAATGACGTGATGGGTGTAGTTGTAATAGCGAGGTCAATAATGTGATGTTCACACACATGTGATACGGTTTGGGGAATGCTTTATTCGGGCACATAGTTTTAGCATGGGCCCTGAAACAGCGGGAACATACATGCATCAGCCTACAAGAGCTGAAACCACAATTCCCGGCATTAAAGTTATTGCAGACCTGGGATTTACCTAGAAATACAATATCCCTACCCAGTTTGTCTTTTAATCCCCTAGCAGATTTTGGAAAGTTAGAGGAAGTTTGGTTTTGTTCGATTTCTGCTGTGTTTGGGCAGAAATTTGTGTGATGTGCTCTAGATGCACAAACTGCACAAGCTGGAGGTCTGAGGCCTGCAAAATGCCTGCATAATAACTCAGTGTCCAATTTGCTCCAATTAATGTTTAAATTTAACTGAGCCAGAGCTGCAGCCACCTTTGCAGAAGAGGAATGGTGGTAATTGTAAAAAGCAGTACCACCGTATTTGTGCCCCAGGTCCACCATCTTGTGCATGTAGGCATCCAGCTCTGCTCTTTTCCCCGGGTATACTGAGCAGTAAACATCCCTATAGATCCCAAAACCTAGTACAAATTCAGGAATGGTCAATTTTTTGTTCAGCCTCGGATCTCTTGCCCTTAGTACGACTGATATATCCCCATATGCAAATGTCCTATTCTCCAGGACATCCTGGGAGGCTATAAGCAATGAAACCAGGTGTACAACCTTGCCTTCCAGAATGTCCATTTTAAGGTGAGATGGGACCATGTGCGAAGGATTAATAGCTTCAATTATTGATATGGATTCCAATGAATTACCAGGTATAATGTCAGCGAGAGGGTGACTGGCAACAATTGGGTTTGTAGTGGTCTGTTTAGCGCCACTTGCTTCCAATTTATCCAGCCTATCGCTAATTGTGCTGATGGATGACATAAGAGAAGTCATCATGGCGTGAAACGACGGCAATTGTGTGCCACTAGGGCCTTCCCCTGCATCAGAGTTGTCAGAGGTAGTGTTTAAAAGTCTAAACAACTCTGCCTTCCTAGCAGTAGCTGGGAAAGGGATGCAGCGTCTTTTAAGTTCTGCAGTGAGATGTGGGATGGTCCATGATCTGAGTGATGAAGGACTAGTAACGTCTGTTCCAGGAACAGGGGTACCAGGCATAGCGGGCGTGCAGGGTAGCGAGAGTTCCTCAGGGATATCAGTTGTATTTGACATAACTGAAAAATATAAGGTAGCTTAATCAGTCACTCTGACAGATGAGTCCCTACTAATTGCCAAGTGGCTTTGAGAGGCACTACCTATGCGTGGGCCCGAGGAGAAAGTATGAGGCCACCAAACGTTGGGCTCTCAGTGGCAGTTTAAAGCATAAGATAGAATGGGAGTGATAGGTGAGGTCCTTTCTATGCGAGACGGCTAGCTATAATTTGGCCTGAGGGACGTATTCCTCCGAGTATGAGGATGGGGGTGTTGGTCTTGCGGGACCACTAGCCTATGGATTAAGACCAGAATTTTTTTTCCTAATTGGGTCACATAACCTAGGACCAGTACCACTCAGAACATGGAAAGTAATAGGTTCTGGCGTAGTACCTGATATGTGAGTCAGGCTGAGCTGTCAACGTAGAGGTAACCAGCGACTGTAAGAGTATCGAGGTGTTTACCTGTGGACATGAGATTTGATATATAAACGTCTGATGGTAATGTAGTGGTTTGGCCAGATCGTGGGCCCTAAAACAAGAACCTACCCGACACTCTGCAGAGGGTAGATTTAACCGAAAAGAAGATGATGGCTTCCTTGCTTGTAAAAGCTACCGTCCAACGTATAATAACCTAAAAAAGTAATTTACACACTTAACTAATTTTAATATGTATCATTGGCCTTCAAAATGTAAAATTATAATTAAATTCCAACCAACCTAGAAGTAATTATAACTGATACAAGTGTCAATTCCTAGTACGAACCCCTGGTATGAATCTGTGGGAAAAGTCAGGAAAATCAGGACACATCATCCAGGTTTAAACATTTCTATTTACTTTAGTAGAATTTATATAAGTGACTGTAATAACGTTGCAACCAGTAGGGGCAAAAATCCCCCTGGAGTACCGGCTGAATTTGTGCTTATTCGTGAGTTTGTGTAATTACTGAAAGAACTAGGTAGGGTATGGAAACATGTGAATAAATGCCTCCTAAGTGGCATTTGAAAACCGAACAGAATGATGTTATATGTTGTGGCGAAACCGACCTCGCCACTGGGCATTGAAGAGGACTGATTGCCAGCCTCCTGCCATGTGACTATGGCCCCTGGGATGTATTGCCCTTTAAAGACATGATTTGGGCATAAGGGATTTGTGTTGTGCTGCTGCTGGCCCTTTAACCCCTTAAGGACACATGACATGTGTGACATGTCATGATTCCCTTTTATTCCAGAAGTTTGGTCCTTAAGGGGTTAAGAACCATCTGGGGACATACTGTGGAGTTACTGGGTGGCCACCATTTCCTGTATCAGAGGCACATGGTGAGAACAATGGATGAAGCACATGGTGAGAACAATGGATGGCGGCCGTTTTAACTCACAGACACTGTTTGGACTTTTCAACACGGTGCCATCTCGCCAGTGTTTGGTGAACAGAAACATTGTGCAGTGGTTTTGGACTATACAGCAGGGGACACATTATACAGTGATTGTTTTTCATTTAGCCTGTATATGTTCTGCAGAATCTGCATTAAACTGTATCTTCCAAAGTACTGAATGGATCTGGGTGAATTTCGGATATGTGGTTCACCCAGATCCCCCGGTTCCAAGGATATATTTATGGGGTTATTGCATGTTTTGGGGTCCCTGTGATGTGTTTTATGAACCTGTATTTCTCTGCCTGTGATAATTAGATTACCCATTGTGTAAGGTAATTGTATTACAGGCAGAGGGGAGGATTTTATGTGGGAGTGTCTGTGTGTATTGTACAGATTGATTGGTTGTTCTGTAAAACCCTGTGGGCAGTACTAAGTTTGTGGATTGGGAATAAAAGAGGCTGTATGTGCCAGTACAGTTAGTTCCTGTTTAACCCTCAAAGTGAAGTGTCGTCTCATTATTGGGGGAAGGTTTTATTGTATGCTGTTCCAGTTTGACTACTAGGAGAGTAAACCTATTCGTATGGTTCCTATTCAACTGTCTACAGCATTCATATGCTTGGGAGAATTTATTTGTTTCTCCGGTTCGGTGATTGTGGTGTCTGCCAGAGTGCCTGGAGTCCTCAGGAAGCGCTAGGAGCATCCTTCAACGGAGGTACCCAGTCGGGGTGCCAGGCGATCCGTTACATATGTATATAACCGAATGCTAGCATTCGTTAGCTTAGAAAAAGTGCGAGTAGATGAGGGAATTAGTCGAATGGCATAATGCATGAACGGAAAAAGAACCGAACGGGGCTCCGCCATGTAAAGCAAGGGAATTTGCGGCGGTTGCTTTACGGCGGGCCTGACTTACGTTTTTAGCGGCAGCAAAGTAACGAGCGGGCTGTGCGGACACCGGTAACGGGAAGGAGAGCCAGGGAAGCACCGGACCAGGAGACCACGAGGAAACAGGTAAGGAAAATCCAAGATGGCGGTCTGAACCGGAAGTAAAACGCTTCAGACTCGCCAGAACAGAAACGGTAAGGTGGGAGTGGATTGGCAGCCTTTTTAAAGGGGAACCAAGCCCCTCCCACAACTACAGGTCAAGCCTTCAAATATATATAGTAATTCTATGTGCTTATTTATGTTATGTGTTCATATTATTTTTACATTATTATGCAATTTTATTAATTACGTATGGCAACCCAGGCAGAAAGTCCAGAGAATTTATCTTGCAAGCAGGGGCATACCTGGAGCATTTGGCTCATGAGGGACATCTCACCAGGCAGCACATGAAGCAAGCTGCCGGGCCCCCTCCTGGTGTCGGGTCCTCGGTCAGTGACCCAGGACTCGATACAGTCTGCCCCAGGCACCTCCCTAGTGAGTGGCACCCGGGGCAGACCCCCCACCCCACCCCCTGTTAGTATGCCACTGCTTGCAAGCCCTATCTTGGACCCTGTAACTTTCCAAAAGCCCATAAAGCCTGTATGTGGGGGTACTGTTGAACTTGTGAGACATCGCTGAACACAAATGTGAGTGTTTTAGTGCAGTATAGTATCATTGTTGAAAGGGCAGTTTTTTGTGAAACAAATGCAAAAAAACAAATATAATGACTAACTTTGGAAGTATTGGTGGTGAGAGAAGGAATATACAACTCAGGCCAGACTGACAGGAAGTGCTCACTGAGAGAGAACTTCCTGTAAGTCGGGCCTTGTACAGGAAGCTCCAGTACCACGGTCCGTGCCACCCAGTCACGCTACTGACAGTGATTGGCAGGAGAGAACGCTGTGAGCTTGCCTCCTGCCGGGTCACTCGTATCCTGTGACCCCAAAGTCAGTGCTCCCTAAAGGACGCGCCGGCCCTGGTGTCTCCCCCACTTGATGCACACCCTGGTGTGGTCCGCACCCCCGCACTCCCCTTGTGATGCCACTGATGCTTTGTAGGAGGAGGTGTTGATTGTAATAAGTTTTATACGTATGCGAGAAGTTAATTTTTTTATTATGCTTCGATTGTCCACTTACTTGTAGATAGAAACAGAAGCATAGAATGTGACGGCAGATAAAAACTATTCGGCCCATCTAGTCTGCTCAACTTTCTTACTTCTTTCTTTAGTCCCTGGTCTTATCTTATATCTAGGATAGTCTTATCATAGTACAAGATAGTAAATCACATACATGTATCTCATTAAACATATATTGCTTGCTTTCTATGCAATGTAATTTTGGATTAATAGCATAGTCCAAACAATGTGCCTTTGTTTGTTTGTTTTCATTCTTTTTTAATGTGAATAATTGTGACTAATGTTGATGCAATGAAATAAACAAGTGGTAGCAATTTATGTCCATATCCAAAGTCTCTGCATTAATATATTGCAGTTCTTTCGGTAACACAGACTCTGTAAAATCAAAAGGCCACTAAAATGTATGCTCAATACTTGGCTAACTTTTAGAAAGGATTCATTCTGAATGAAATTGTTAATTATTCAATTCACACAGAACTCATTCTCTTTGTTTAGTACAACAACATTAATTTTCAGGATTATAGAGAATAATTTGGTTATTGTTACACACTTATAAAATATTGATTAATTAAAAGATTTCTATTTAAGTAAAAAAATAAATGAACATGCCAAATGTGTATTCTGTTCCAATTCTGTTCTTCTTTGTGTATGCTACTAGTATAGTATGTGTATATCTTTGTGTATTTTACACATATTATATATATGTATATACTTATCTTTTGGTATCTAAGCTAAGTATACGCCAAGTGTTTGTCAGCAAAAACTAATCATTTATTATGTTTCTCTTTTTTTATTGTGAATTCTGGCACCCCATAAAGTAAGGCCGCTACCCTTGAATAGTGGAATAAACATGCCTGGTTATATCACACAGAGAATATATGATGTGTGAATAATGGTATTAAATAGCACCATGACCACTTCAACTATCTAAAGTGGTCATGGTGTTGGGAATCTGTATTTGCAGTTTAATCCCTTTGCTGCTGGAGGTTTCATCCCAAAATAGAACTCTCAGGTTGACTAATGTCAATTCTGTAAACATTCTCATGCACACAGTTGCATTAATTAGCCTTCTTTTAATGCTTCCAGCCAACGGAAGACTAGTGGGACCAACATCTTCAAAGGGTAATTAAAGTGTCTTATGAACTTAACTACATTTACAACTCATAAATAGTGGTTAATGCATCCCAATTTAAAGGGATTTATTTGATTTTGGAAAGATGAAAAAAAAAAAGAGTTGATTCTGTGACCATGAGGTTTGGACAAACTACAGCAGATACATTAATCAATTTGAAATCTCGTTGGGACTTAGTAGGGGTGGGCATTATACCAGGTTTTGGGAGGCTAAACTGTGAGGGCTTAATACAATCAATAATTACAGTGGTTTTTAGTATTCATTTTCAGTGGTTCGTATAGAATTACATAGAGAAGAAAACAAAGATTCAGTCAGACTGTCAGTGGTTTTAGTACAGTTATTAATTGGAACAATAAACATGTATATTACTGCTCTGTACCTTCTTTGTTACACTGCATATTTTTATAATACTAATTTTGGATATATGTCATATAATGTGTATGCATGTGGAACGGTAATGTTATATTTTAAAATAAGTGTCTACATTTTCACATTTCCATTAAGTGCAATCAATTATTAAGCACTTAAATTTTTATTTTTTTTGGAAGCACTTTTTGAGTCATGCTTTTATTATTAGTACTTTTTCTTAGTAGTATTTTATTGCACAATAGGATTTTTGATGTTTTTGGCACATTATTTATTGCGGTTGCAACAAGTGATGCTAGGTATTTGAGCCCAAAATAAACCTGGTCAATATCTACACACATTATGTATAAACAGGGCCCATGCAAGGATTTTTGGGTACACAGGTAAAGAAGATTTTGGACCCCCCTCAACCACCCTCCCCATAAAAGCAACTTCACCTGTGTGTCTCTTAACCCACCTTTTGTTTCCAATCCCCTTTTTTAAATGTCATACCCCTTTTAGTGTGTCTTATCCCCTACTTTTTCCCATTGTGTGTCTTACATCTCCCTTGTGTATCTCTTACAACCCCCTCTGTGTGTCTTACTCCCCCCCCCACCCCTTTGTGTGTCTCCTTCTCTCCCAGACCCTTTGGGTATCTTTCACACCAAGCCCCTTTGTATTTCCACACCCTAGCACTTCTGTGTGTCGCTTTCATCCCCAGACCCACTGTGTGTCTTTCTCCCCACTCAGGCCCCCTCCATGTCCCTTCTTAGTGTTCCTCTCCTCTCCCCTTCCTGTACATTAGTGGTTCTCTTCCCTGTCCCTTAGTGTTCCTCTTCCCTCCCTTCCCTCTCTCTTAGTGCCCCCCTCTCTTAGTGATCTGTTCTCCTCCACCTTAGTGTTCTTTTTCCCTTCTCTCCCCTGTCGCTTTAGTGTTCCCCTTCCCTCCCTCCCCTGTCCTTTAGTGTTCCTCTCCCCCCTTTACCTGTCTTAGTGCCCCCATCCACTTAGTGTTCTTTTTCCCTTTCCTCCCCTGTCCCCAGTGTTCCTCCCCCTTACCTGTCTCTTAGTGCCCCCCATTCCCCTTAATGTTTCTCCCACCCCTCCCTCTTAGTGTTCCTCCCCCTCTCTTTTAGTGGTCTCTTCCCTACCCCTGTGTTCTTTTTCCCTCCGGCTGTACTTTGGTGCCCCTTAATGCTTCTCTCTCTCCCTCCCCTCTTAGTGGCGCCCACCCATCCCCTGTCTCTTAGTGTTCCTTCCCTCCCATCCCTTAATGCCCCTCTTCTCTCTCCCCGGTCCACTCCCCTCCTGCCCCCTTAGTGTTCTTCCCCCTCCCCGGTGTGTCTCCTACCTTTCTTGTGCCGTGGCCGAACATATTACGGTACAGGAGCTTCAGTTTCCTGTACCCTGCCGGACTAACAGTAAGTGCTCTCTCAGTGAGCACTTACTGTTAGTCTGGCCAGGTACAGGAAACAGATCCTCCTGTACCACAGTCCGCTCTGCTCAGCCACGCTACACTGTGTGACTGGCAGGATGGAGCGCTGTACGCCCACCTCCTGCCGGTCACTCTGTACACCCCCCGGACCGGAGTGCCCTAAGGCAGCTGCTTGTGCAGCCTTATCAGTGTGCCGGCCCAGTGTATAAATGCATTGCAGAGCGCCAAAGCAATAACACTATGTATATAAGTTTATTTGTAATGTGCACTCTAGAATGTAAGCTCATTAGAGCAGGGCTCTCAACATCCTTTGTGAATGCTTCCAACTCAAATACTTGTCTGTTAGTTCATCTATTGTAGAAATTGTTTTCACTTTATAAATATTAATAATAATAATTAATAATGTACAAGGTGCTTGAGTGTATTACAGAGCTCCACTGCAATACACTTCACATTCTCCGCAAACCCCCTCTAGAAATAGTTTATAATAGAGATGAATACATCTTGCACTGTATATGCTTGTGAAATATAACTCCCATTATGCTCAATCAGACTGACCAACATTCCAGAATTCCAGAAAACAGAGAGATTTGTAATTATCTAGATCAAAATTATAGGAAGGGTATTAATGAACCATTATCTGCTTGCCACATCTTTGGTACATTTATTTAATGTTGGCATGTTTAATTTCCATTGCTCTGTACCTGCCCATTGGATGTCTGTGGCTGTAATCCTGGCTCCCCTCTGTCCCAGGTCTGCTTCCTATCGTCACACTGGCTCACATTTCTATTAAATACCTAGTCATGATCTTGCCTTTGTCATGACAATTTGCTATTTTACTCTTTCATGTTTTTTACCCTAATCTAAAACTATAATTTTCACTTCTGTTGTTCTGACATTTGTCCTGATTAATGTTTGCCTTGTACTGTCTACCTTGATCCTGATGCACATGATTAATTTATCCATCTTTTTCCAGTTTCTGTCATACATTTGAACTTGAAGGAGTCTTTATGTGACAATGAGTTGTTTTCTGTCATTAGGATCTGTCTCAAACTTAACATGTTGTTTGCCTTTTTAGCCAGAACTTGAATTGTCTATATCCAGCAAGTAATCTAGGACCAGGAGGAAAAGTGCAGGAAATGTATAAGAAGACTGGGGGTAGTGATGCCCCAATTAGTAAACTCTTCCATAAGGTGATTCCATTAAATTATAATTGCCGCATACTATGTTCCATTAAATTATAATTGTCGCATACTATGTTCTCAAATTTAGTTTAGGCAGTAGGAAGAAGGCATTATTATTATTATTATTATTTTATTATTTATATAGCGCCAACAAATTCCGTAGCGCTGTACAATGGGTGGACTAACATACAAATAATTGAGATCAGACCACTGGACGTACAGGAACAGAGGGGGTTGAGGGCCCTGCTCGATGAGCTTACATGCCAGAGGGAGTTGGGTATAGTGACACAAAGGGTTAAAGTAGGGGAATGAAATAGTTTGTTAGGGAAGGGTTTATTGAGTGCTTGGTAGGTCATTTTTGACAGTTGCAGGAAAGGAGTCATGGGGTGGGGGATGAGAAACCTGCTGACAGTTTAATTGATCCGCTTTAATGAAGAAGTGAGTTTTCAAAGATTTTTTGAAGGAGTGGAGGCTGGTTGAAAGTCTGATTGAGGAGGGAAAGGAGTTCCACAGAATAGGTGCCGCCCTAGGGAAGTCTTGAAGGCGAGCAGAGGTGGGGATCCGGGCATAGGATAGGCGTAGGTCTCGACAGGACATACTTGTGTATGAGGGAGGATAGGTAAGTTGGAGCAGCATTATGTAGGGATTTGTAAGCAAGCGGCAGAATTTTTTTTTCAAATTTGACAATTTTTATTGTTTTGTCATTTCTTGGAATGTAGAGGGTACAGAAAAAAGAAAGGGAGGGGCAGGGGGGGAAAAGGAGGTTGCAATTCCATAGATAAGTTGTGCAAGGTAGTAATTACAGACAGTGTCTTTAGGCACAATTGTGAAGTAACATACAATAGTTATTAAGCATTACCAGACAGTTGACAATCTTACAGTGGCCCCCGGTGGATATGCCTTTCCCTTACCCTTGAGATAGATGTGAGAGCCAGAGCCCAGCTTTATGTCTCTATAGTGGTGTTTGACATGCTTCCCCATGGAAGCCCTGATGTTTTCTCGGAGTCGCCTGAGGTTAGTACCTAAGTAGGTTTGCCTTTTTACCTCTAGCTTTGTTTGGAGTGGTCATACTCCTTGTGGTCAGTTAGTCTGTCTTTCTTGTATGGTGAGATAATCTTTGCTAGGTATTCTAATCTTTGATGGGTATTCTATAGGTTTAGGTCTGTCGTGGGCCAGCCCACGTTTGTAGGTTCTCTGTTGTACCACCTTTGTATTTTTCCCATTTATCCCATGCTATTTCCCAGTACCTCCGGCGCTGTTTATGTGGTTTGTTGGGGGGCGTGTTTTGCCGTCTCATTATGGTTTCGAAATGGCCTGCCTGGCTAATTTGCTGCATGCACATGGAGATAGAGGGTACAGTCTGTGATAGCCAGTTTTGTGCTAGGGCACCCAATGCTGCTATATTTATATGGAAGATTAGATACCTATCTGGCTTAGGTAGCGCTTTAGGAATATTAAAAAGCACGTAGTGTTCTAAATCATGAGGCAGGGAGCATCCCGTGCTATTTGTAATGAGTTTGGATATGTCTTTCCAGTATTGTTGTAGGCTGGGGCAGGTCCACCATATGTGTGCCATGGTCCCTGTGCCTGATTTGCACCTCCAGCATTGTGTCGGAAGTGATTGGTTGTATTTGTGTAGTCGTATGGGCGTGAGATACCACCTATATAATAGTTTTTTGGCTAACTCTATATGTCTTGAACATAAAGAAAAGTTTTTGGGAGTGAGGATCATATATTCCCATTCTTGTTCAGTAAAGTTTTTGTGGGTCTCTGTTTCCCATGCTTTGATAAATTTGTGTTCATGCAGTTTGTGTTTTGTGGGTAGTGTTGCGTATATGGAAGATATGAGTTTCTGGGGTGGTGTGGGGTTGGTATACATTTCCTCGAATGCTGTCATCTTTTGTGTCTGTGTATTGATTGTGTTCTCTTGAAGTTGTATGCGTAGCCATGAATCTAATTGGCGGTATGAGTAGTGCGCTACTATCGGTAGCTTATGGGAGTCTTGTAGTGAGGCAAAGGTCGTTAGGCCCGTGTTGGTGATTATCTGATGTAGGAATTGTATGCCATGTCTTTCCCATATTCTATAGTTAAAATCCGGGATAATGAGCGCTAGTGACTTAAGTGGCATGGCTTTAGAGATTGTTGAGTTATTTGTTAGGGTGGGGCGGGCTTCATCCCATATTTTTAGTGACAATGTTGTGGTTGGTAGGCAGTCTTGCGGTTGCGGTCGGTTAAGTTTTGGTATCCACACTAAATTGTCAGTGCTAGCGTTATCAGCCCATTCTGCTTCTAAGTGTTTCCATTGAGGTGCTCGTGTACTTGGCCGTGCTTGGATGATACTGCTTAGTATAGTTGCGTGATAGTATTGTTTCAGGTTTGGCATATTCATACCCCCTTCTTTGAGCGGTAATTGCAATACTTTTAGGGCTATACGTGCCCTTTTGTCATTCCATACAAATCTAATTATCCAGCGTTGGATTGTGGCAAAATACGTAGCGGGTATATGAATCATTAGTGATCTGAATAGGTATAACAACTTGGGGAGAATTATCATCTTGATCGCTACCATGCGACCCGACCAGGATATGAATGATGTTTTCCATTCTTGTAGTTGTTTTTTTATTTCTATACTGAGTTTGCCATAATTGGCATTGAATAGTGCAGTGTGCGATTTTGTAAAACGTATTCCTAGAAATGTGATGTAGTCATTTCTCCAGTCGTATGAGTAGGTGTTTTTTAATTTATGGGTGATGTCTGGGGGGAGTCCTTTGCAAAGTACTTGCGTTTTAGAAATATTCAGTTTGTAATAGGACATTTCACTGTATTTTTCTAGTATGGAGTGGAAGTGTGGTAGGGAGGCTTCTGGATCTTGTATCGTCAGTAATATATCATCTGCGAATAATGTGAGTTTATGTTCTTTGCTTTTTGTTTTGACGCCTAGGATTGATGGTTGTTGTCTAATGAGGGTTGTGAGAGGTTCCAACGCTAAGACATATAGCAGGGGTGATAGGGGACATCCCTGTCTGGTCCCATTCGTAATTGCAAACGGATCTGAGAGGAACCCTGCGTTAGTGAGTCTGGCAGTGGGGTTACTATAGAGAGCCCGTATAGTGTTCATAAACTCTAATGGGAATCCAAATTTCGCTAAGGTTGCTCTAAGAAAGTCCCAGTTCAGCCTATCAAAAGCCTTTTCGGCATCAAGCGACATGAATAGGCACCCCGTTTTCCGTTTATGTGTACTATATAGTATGTCTAAAACTTTCCTAGTACCGTCCGTGCCTTGCCTTCCTTTTATGAAGCCTACTTGGTCTTCATGGATTAGGTCTGGGAGCATAGCGGCTAATCTATTTGAAAATATTTTCGCCAGTAATTTAATATCCGTGTTAAGAAGTGAAATGGGGCGCAAGTTCTGTCCTCTGTCTGGTGTCTTCCCCGGTTTAGGCAGTGTGGCCACATGGGCTGTGAGCATTTCCTGTGGGATTGTCCCTGTGTTTATTATGGATTGGAAGGTTTGTCTTATGTGGGGAACTAGTATTGGGGCAAAAGTTTTGTAATATTGATTCGTGAATCCGTCTGGGCCCGGAGATTTCCCCGTAGTTTGGTTATGGCGTCTGTCAGTTCGGGTATCGAGATTTGTTCTGACAATTTATGTTTTTGTTCGTCTGTCAGTGTTGGCAATGATATCTGTTGGAGGTATCCCTCAATTTCTGTGACAGTTGGTTGGTATAGAGTATTATCTTCCTTCAAATTATAGAGGGTGTTATAGAAGGTCACTAGTTCTTTATTCATGTCTTGCGGGTTCCATAGTTTTTGGTTGCCCTTTGTGAGAATGTATGGGATCTTAGCATTGGATTGTTTTTTGCGTAACATGTTGGCCAATAGTTTACTAGCTTTGTTCCCTTTCGCATAGTGAGTCATCTTAAATTTTTTCAGGATGTATGCCGTTTTTTGGAATTGGTGTTCCTTAATTTTAGCAGTGATGGTTTGGATTTCCGGTAGGAGATCCTGTTGTTTTGATTGGTAATATGTTTGGGTTATATCTCTCAGTTGTATGAGCAGTTTCATAAGGGTTGTTCGCCTTTGCTTATTAAGGTAGGATGCTCTACGGATCATCAGTCCTCGCATGACTGATTTATGTGCTTGCCACAGGGTCGGGGCTGTGATCTGGGGGTTCTCGTTAGTAGTGAAATAGTGTTTAAGTTCTTGTTCTAGTGTAAGAATGAAGTCTCGATCGTGGAGCAGTGAGTTGTTTAGCCTCCACGAGCCTTTGCCTTTGTACGGGAATGCGTCAGTGAGTGTCAGTATCACTGGGGCATGGTCCGACCATGTTATGTCGCCGTGTATGCATTGATGTGTGTGTGGTAAACCTGTGCTAGTCACGAAAAAATGATCTATCCTAGAGTGAGTTTTATGCACTTGAGAATAGTAGGTGTAGTCCTTATCTCCTGGGTGTAGCGTGCGCCATACATCGTATAAATTAAATTGAATGAGCAGTTGATTAAGTTTGTTGCAGGCCGATCTGAGTGATGTCAATCTGGGTTTATTTGCATCTAGTGTGGTGTCCATTTCTGGGTCTAGGGTATGGTTTAGGTCCCCACAGTATATCAATATGCCTTGTTGTATGTTGCTCACTTTAGTCAGTATTTTTTGTAGGAAGTGCCCTTGATTGTCGTTTGGTGCGTAGATGTTGACTATGGTGTATGTGACATCATTAAGGTTACATACTAGTATGAGGTATCTCCCATTGGTGTCTTTAACTATTTTAAGAGGTTCGAACGCAACTGATTTGTGTATTAGAATACTGACTCCCCTAGATTTGTGGCTGTATGTAGAGTGGTATTGGTTTGGAAATTGTTTAAGGTCCATGGATGGAGGTGTCTGCCTTTTGAAGTGGGTTTCTTGTAGACAGATAACATCCGCGTTGTGGTTTTTTAATTCCGTGCGCAGTGTTTGGCGTTTTTGGAGGGAATTTAGACCCCTAACGTTATGTGAATATATTTTCATTATGGGGTTGGGTAGATTTGAGTTCTTCGTCAGTCGTTGGGTAGTATAGTGTAAGGTTTGGTGAGATTTTGCCTCGGTATGCTGTTCGTGATATGTGCCTGTTGATGGGCAGTGTGTAGGCTATTGGTTTAATATGCCTAGTTTTGGGTTTAGTGGGTTTGAGAATCTTCTCATGGTTTGCAACTTGGGGTAAGGGTTGAAGGGGTAGAAACCTGAGTCTCGTAAAGAGCTCAACTATATACAGCAATGCCCAGATGTAGGGCTCGGTACTTCTTGGTAGTACCTGGGGTGTGGTGAGCATGTACTTTCTGCTCACGAAGGAGGCTACCTGGGCTCCTTCATTGGGTAAATTTATCATATTCCCCGAAATATTTGCCAAACTCGTATCCCCTCTTTTTTTTTTGTAAAATCTAGTATGCTCTTGTAGTATGCAAATGTTCTTCTAGCCGACATCTGATTGTGGGTTTGGTGCTTTATCAGGATGGTAGTGTCGAGGTGGGGGAGAGTGCAAGCACGCCTTTTTTTTTTTTTTCTTTCTCCTTCCAGTTCCATGTTGTCATACTGTGGTGTGCACCACAGTGTGGTGGAAATAGCTGCTGCTACCCCTTGTATTGCATGTGTTAGTTCGCCTGTGCTACGTTAGGTTCTGGGGTATTTTGGTTGGCGTGTCCCCACCCCCCTCCTGATCTCCCCTCCCTCCTATCTTTACTATACAAGGATTGAGTAACAATATTATTAGCACTTATGCATTGTATTATATATATATTTTTTTTTTTTTTGTATCTGCAGTGATAGTCCTAGATAGTCTTTCTGATTCCAGTGTGGCCAGTTTTGCGTCTGCATATTAGTTGCGTGTCATTTCCAGCCCGTTAGGGTCAGTAGGTTAACCATAACCCTGTTGTTTTGGATGTGGGTTAACGGGTGTGCGTGTATAATTAGATAGGGATAAATCTAAGCCAGATGTGGTCTGCTTTTGGCATTTCGGGGTTCAGGTGTGTTTTGGCGTGCTTGTAAGCGTTATCTGTGTATGTAAGTTGTGCGGATTGAGGTGTCACAGAATTAACAAAAATAACATAACATAAACATTGGGTTCATTATATACATTACCAGCCTCTACTTGCAATATCTTATTGGCAGTCCAAATTGGCTGGTATAAGTCTATTATATTATGCTTTCCGCCATTCACGATGCAGCGCGGCGGTTTCCCTTGTCGGTTTGCTTGGCGTTGGTAGGTTCCATTCTTGAAGAAACTTTTCTCCGTCCTCTGGCGATGTCAGTATCTTCGTCGCGCCTCCTTTAGAGATGAGAAGCTTGAGGGGGTAACCCCACCGGTAGGCTATTTGTTGCTGTCTGAGGATGGTGGTGATGGGTTGGAAGGCTTTCCTCTTTCTCAGCGTCGCCGCGGATAAGTCCGTGAATATCTTTATGCCAGCATATTTGCTAGGTACCTCCTTGTTGGTTCTGCTCTGTCGTAATATTATTTCTTTGATGTGGTGATAATGGGCGCATAGGATGACATCCCTGGGGACCGAGGGTGGTAGGTGTGAAGGTTTGGGTATCCTGTGTACTCTATCTAAGAGGAGCATGTCTGACGGTGTGTCTGGCGAGAGCGTGTGGAAGAATTCATGCACATAAGCCTGGAGGTCCGCAGGGGCCACCGTTTCTGGTATGCCCCGCAATCTTAAGTTATTCCTCCTCGCCCTATCTTCCATATCCATGAGTTTGTTCTCCATTGTGGATACAGTGGCTTGAAGTGTGTTCACCTGGTCTGTTAGGTGGTTATGTGCCTCTTGTGTCTCCTCCAATCTCTCCTCCACGTGGGAGGTTCTCGTTCCCAGCTCCGCTATATCTTTTTTCAGACTTGATAGTCCTGCTTCCCAGCCAGCCATCATTTTGCTTGAGAATATGCCCAGCTGTTCTAAAAGGAATTGCTTGGTGACCGGCTCCTCCATAGCCTGTTCAGCAGGGTCGGTGGAGAGGTTGCCGTCGTGAGTTTCTTCTCCGCCATCTTGTTGGTGCTGCTGGCTCATGTGTTTGCTCGGCACCGCATTTTGACCAAAAAAGTTTTGCTTTTCGGTTTTGGAGGCTTGCCGTTTCTGTTTTAGTTGTGACATAGTAGTTTTCGTTTTGTCAGGGTCTTCTATTATGGGTGTTGAAACGCCTTTATCGGAGCCCATGTGCAGGAGCTAAGAATTACACGTCCATCTTGCTCCGCCGGTAGCCACGCCCCCAAGCGGCAGAATTTTTAATTCTAACTGGAAGCCAATGCAGGGACTGACAGAGCGTGGAGGCGTGGGAGGTGCGACCGGACAGGAAAATAAGCCTCGCAGCCGCATTCATTATAGATTGCAGCGGTGCCCCCTGGGTCTGATTTTGTGGATATGGCACAATTGTCGTCTGTCTTGCAACTGTCGGGCTAGTAGTCCTATTGCAATGCTCAAAAAGAATCTTGCAGACTTAATAAGGGGAAGGAGGAGACCCTGCACTAGGATGTCATTCAGTTGCCTACGTGTCTTTGAGAAAAGTGATTTTGCATATTAAAGGGGACATGGTCTGGCCCTTCTTGCAGTGTGTGCTTACTTTGATGTAGTGCCCCCTGATAACACGTTTGTGTGCTTCCCTATACTTTCGAGGGGGAAGGAAGAAGTTGTCTGGGGAGTCATTAGTCTCAAAGTAGTGAGTCAGTTCTTGTCTTGCTGAGTCCATGTCCTCAAGTCCTGTCAGTAAGTTTTCATTTGGATTCCACTGGCGTTCCCTCAGTTTAAATAAGGGAGAGCGCAGCGTAAGTGAAACGGGCGTGTCATCAGATCTCTCTATTAACCAAATTAACCCAGAGTGTACGAGAAGGGGCAGAAATTCTTGGGTTAGGAAGAAGTAGTCAATCTGGATATAATGTTTGTGCATTACTGAGTAAAACGTGAAATCCCTGGCACCACCCTCCAGCAATCTACCAGCCCCAGACGTCTCAGAGACTGCCGGGAGGCACGAATTCAGCACTACGGGAGTGAACATACCATTCTGGAGGAGTCCTGTTGAGGGATCAGGGGCAGATTGATGTCACCTGCAGCCAGGAGTAGACCCTCCCTGTTTTTTTCCAGCAGCTATAACGTGTTTGCAAGGAAAACGTGTTGATTGTGGTTTGGGCTATATATACAAGCAAACGTATACATGTGATCAGCTATGGTTCCCTTAAGAAAGAGGAAAGAGGTACCTGCCTGGTGGATTGGTCTGTGTGTCTTTGCAAATGAACAGTACTGAGTGTGCGAATAGGATTGCTACTCGTGCTCTTCTGGCTTCTACGTGGTTTGCAAAATAGCACAGGGGGAATCGGTGGTTTTTAAGTGTAAGTGCATTACGTCCCTGGAATTGTGTTTCCTGAAGGAACGCCACCGAGGCCTGAACCAACCATAGGGTATGGAATAGTTGAGTGTGCTTCTCCGGGATGTTTAAGCCCCGTACATTATTTGACCAATACTTCAGGGGAGCCAGCATGAAACCCAAGCCCATGTTTTTGTAGTGTGTAATGGATGGGTGGGAGGGAAACAACACAACAACAACAAAAACAAAATGAAAAAAGAGGAGGGAGGGCAAGACGTTAAAGTGAAGAAAGATAGGGATAGAGGAAAGAGAAGCGTTCAAGAACTCAAATGGCAACTATGGCTTCATATCGGGTGTGTATAGTCAGTGATGGCGTAGCCTTATGGTCCCCAGTCACCTCTACAGGTCCCCGATAGTGATGTCGCAAACCCAAAATTTTCGGTTCGCGAACGGCGAACGCGAACTTCTGCAAATGTTCGCAAACTGGCGAACCGGGCGAACCGCCATAGACTTCAATGGGCAGGCGAATTTTAAAACACACAGGGACTCTTTCTGGCCACAATAGTGATGGAAAAGTTGTTTCAAGGGGACTAACACCTGGACTGTGGCATGCTGGAGGGGGATCCATGGCAAAACTCCGATGGAAAATTACACAGTTGATGCAGAGTCTGGTCTTAATCCATAAAGGGCAGAAATCACCTAACATTCCTAAATCACAATGGATATGGATTGACACCTGACATATGACATATTGAAACCTTGACATATGGATTGACACCTGTCCTCAGAGCCCCTGATACACACTGACACAGAGCAGAATAGAGACTGTTCCTCCTACATAGGGTCACTTGGCAGATATGGATTGACACCTGTCCTCAGAGCCCCTGATACACACTGACACAGAGCAGAATAGAGACTATTCCCCCTACATAGGGTCACTTGGCAGATATGGATTGACACCTGTCCTCAGAGACCATGATACACACTGACACAGAGCAGAATAGAGACTGTTCCCCCTACATAGGGTCACTTGGCAGATATGGATTGACACCTGTCCTCAGAGATCATGATACACACTGACACAGAGCAGAATAGAGACTGTTCCTCCTACATAGGGTCACTTGGCAGATATGGATTGACACCTGTCCTCAGAGCCCCTGATACACACTGACACAGAGCAGAATAGAGACTGTTCCCCCTACATAGGGTCACTTGGCAGATATGGATTGACACCTGTCCTCAAAGCCCCTGATACAAACTGACACAGAGCAGAATAGAGACTGTTCCTCCTACATAGGGTCACTTGGCAGATATGGATTGACTGTTCCCCCTACATACACACTATTGGATCTCGCAAAACTTACCAAGGATCTAAATCATGTTCCCGTATCGTACATGAAAAACCTACTCATACAAAATCTCTTCCCAAACGTCATTTCGTTCAAAGTGGAGAGAATGTTAAAAAAATATATTTTTGTTCTGAGTGTGAGAAATGCTTTTCAGCCGCTTCCAATCTTAAGCATCATTTGAGGAGCCATACAGGAGAGAAACCTTATTTTTGTTCTGATTGTGGGAAATATTTCTCTCAAAGAGGCCACTTTTATATTCAATCTATAACAGTGAAAAAAGTTTTTTGGTTTTAAATGGAAGCTATTGTGACACCAGTGAGTGAGTGGTGGCACTGGGCACAGTATCCACTGTGAGCCTGACACAGACGCTGGCAGGCAACTAACTGCTATTCAATCTATAACAGTGAAAAAAGTTTTTGGGTTTTAAATGCAAGCTATTGTGACACCAGTGAGTGAGTGGTGGCACTGGACACAGTATCCACTGTGAGCCTGACACAGACACTGGCAGACAACTAACTGCTATTCAATCTATAACAGTGAAAAAAGTTTTTTGGTTTTAAATGCAAGCTATTGTGACACCAGTGAGTGAGTGGTGGCACTGGGCACAGTATCCACTGTGAGCCTGACACACCAGCTTTGAGACAACTAACTGCTATTCAATCTATAACAGTGAAAAAAGTTTTTTGGTTTTAAATGCAAGCTATTGTGACACCAGTGAGTGAGTGGTGGCACTGGGCACAGTATCCACTGTGAGCCTGACACACCCACTTTGAGACAACTAACTGCTATTCAATCTATAACAGTGAAAAAAGTTTTGGGGTTTTAAATGCAAGCTATTGTGACACCAGTGAGTGAGTTGTGGCACTGGGCACAGTATCCACTGTGAGCCTGACACACCTGCTTTGAGACAACTAACTGCTATTCAATCTATAACAGTGAAAAAAGTTTTTGGGTTTTTAAATGCAAGCTATTGTGACACCAGTAAGTGAGTGGTGGCACTGGGCACCGTATCCACTGTGAGCTTAACACACCCGCTTTAAGGACACTGACTGCTATTCAATCTGTAACAGTGAAAAAAGTTTTTTGTTTTTAAATCCAAGCTATTATGACACCAGTTAGTGGTGGCACTGGGCACCGTATCCACTGTTAGCGTAACACACCCGCTTTAAGGACACTGACTGCTATTCAATCTATAACAGTGAAAAAAGTTTTTTGTTTTTAAATGCAAGCTATTGTGACACCAGTGAGTGAGTGGTGGCACTGGGCACAGTATCACTGTGAGCCTGACACACCCGCTTTAAGGACACTGACTGCTATTCAATCTATAACAGTGAAAAAAGTTTTTTGTTTTTAAATGCAAGCTATTGTGACACCAGTGAGTGGTGGCACTGGGCACTGTATCCACTGTGAGCTTAACACACCCGCTTTAAGGACACTGACTGCTATTTAATCTATAACAGTGAAAAAAGTTTTTTGTTATTAAATGCAAGCTATTGTGACACCAGTGAGTGGTGGCACTGGGCACCGTATCCACTGTGAGCTTAACACACCCGCTTTAAGGACACTGACTGCTATTCAATCTATAACAGTGAAAAAAGTTTTTTGTTTTTAAATGCAAGCTATTGTGACACCAGTGAGTGAGTGGTGGCACTGTGCACAGTATCCACTGTGAGCCTGACACAGAAGCTGGCAGGCAGGCAACTGCAATTACATTACACAGAAAAAAAAAAAAGCAGACTGATGTTCTAGCCCTAAAAAGGGCTTTTTGGGGTGCTGTCCTTACAGCAGAGATCAGATGAGTCCTTCAGGACTGTAGTGGACACTGTATACCCTAACCTAGCTATGCATTTCCCTATCTAATCAACAGGCAATTTCCTGCCATGTGGTCTGTTCCCCCAGGTCAGCCACCAAGCTGTGCTGACATGTGTATGGCTGCCTCCCGGTTGCTTACTGGACGTGTGGTCAGTTGTTAGCACTGCGGTACAACCATTATTAGGCAGGTGATAAATACATTACAACTTTTGCTCATGTCAACTATTACTCAATCTTGACCCAACTGTGGTCCATTCTACATTAACAATAACAGAGAACTTGGAGGCTTGAAGCATATCATAACATTTAGAGACCTCTGACACTCCCCGATTCCCTCCCCGCCTCTCCCCCCCACAGCCCCACAAACCCCCCCCTCCAGTTGTATTCTGTCTCACTCCGTGTAACTGGAGTAAATATGGGGCATGCTGTCTTTAATGGCAGTGCGGCAATGGCCACGCGAGCACATTAGAACTCCCCATAGAAAAGCATTATTCAGTGCTTTCCTATGGGGATTCCGGCAACGCTGGAGGTACTCATGCATAGTTTAAACACTTTTTGTGTTCTAAGAACACGGAAGTCCCTCTAGTGGCTGTCTGATAGACAGCCACTAGAGGAGCACTTAACCCCGCAAGGTAATTATTGCAGTTTATAAACACTGCAATATTTACACTTGCAGGGTTAATGGTGGTGGTAGTTGGCACCCGGACCACTCCAATGGGCAGAAGTTTTCTGGGTGCCTGGAGTGTACCTTTAAGGATTTTATAATAAAGTCTATACAAACTATGGATTTATTTAAGTAGTACATCAGTGTTTAGTTTCTTGCTGTTATATTAAACATAATTTAGCTGCTGTACTTAAGCTTACATTTGTAAGGCACAGATATCAGAACATAATTTCTCCCAAATTGTACTGTGCTGGTTTATGGTAAATCTTTTTCAATCATATTCCTTCCCCCTGAACCTTAGACATTCATCAATCAGTTTGTCTTCTGGGGGATTAACACTCTGGCATTATTGTGTTTACCACATTACATACTTTGTTAGTTTAGTCTAGCTGGCCATGATAACATATGAGCTAAATTCTCAAATAAATTAAGCAATTATACAGCTGGCAAAAACACTATTTCATAAAAATAGCACTGTCTGCCAAATAAAAAATATTTATTTAGAAATTGCTTTACCAAGAAGAATACATAACCATTTATCTTATTCTCAAGTATGTCCTGGGAAGCACAATACAAAACAAACAGTTAAACAGACTCCAATAACAAGCATTTGTTACAGGCTGCTTTTGAATGTAGATAAAAAATATTTTTTCTAGTTCTAAATGAATGACAAATGATGGTGAGATAGGTTTTATTGGCTGAATCTCTGTCTGCCTCTCTCTGGGTCTCTGTCTGCTATCTAAGGGCTTTCAACTGTCTAGATTTCACTGAGACAGTACCTATCCCACCTTTGTTCCCTGGTGTACTTTATTGGAGACTATCCCCAGAAAACCTAGCACAAGCAGGCTGGTACCTTTACTACGGCACTAAAACCCTGTGGCATGATTGGAATACAGCCTTAAGTGCATTCACTCCTGAAATGTATAGTCTACAGATGGACACACCCTTTCCAGATTGCATCACCACTTTTGCCCTTTGCATTACTAACCTGCTCACTTTTACCCCACCCATTATCCGCTTTACAGCATGGCAATGTGGAACTGTGTAGTGGATAATGGTGATTTTTACTAATGATTTGTCCATCTGCATTTTAAAATAGGTTTTAATGATCTTCTTGTACAGTATAGGCAAGGCAACGTGTAACCAGCATTCAACTAGTGTAAATCTTGCAGCAAGTACAATTTTATATATTAACGTTTTTGTAGCATGTCAGGGGATCTATAGGGAGTTAGTTGATTGTCTTTGACAAATGAGACAAAGAGTTTGTCTCTACATCCTATGGGCTACTGAATGCATGTTTACTGGCCAGCATTCAATAGTGTCTGCATGCAAAGATGTTTACCTCTCCCAGATTATCCACTCTCTAGTAAAGCACAGAAACACATGCTGTATACGTTGTCACAATAGCAACTATCCCTTACTGGTATAAACCAAAACAAATACAGAAAAACAAAACTATAACCCGAGCATGCAAAATTCACCCTGTGTCTTGGTCTTAGCAGGAGATTGCAGCAGTTTATAATATACAGTATATTAAATAGTTATTTTGCGCTGTGTCAGATACATATATATGTAAAGTTTGTTTGTGTGAATTGTTTATTTAAATGATACATACACACTTTACTTAAATACAGAATAATTGTATGGTTTATATCAATGTAATGCTAAATAGATTTAAAAACAAATCTTATATGATTTATGACAGAGTGAGGTATATGTTGTTAATCTCTTTGTCAGAAGCCAGAGACTGATGTTTTTGGTGATTATAAACAGCTGTTAGACAAAAGGTAGAGGTTAATTACTCCCATAGAGAATTACTTAGTCTTTTCATAGAGACAATGTTTTTGTATAGTGATGTGCCGAACGGTTTGCCGAATGGTTCGCCACGGACGGCGAACATAAACATAAACTTTGACCCTGTACCTCACAGTCAGCAGACACATTCCAGCCAATCAGCAGCAGACCCTCCCACCTCCTGGACAGCTCACTATGAATGCAGCTTCACAATGAATGTAAAATGGATGCTGTCCAGGAGGTGGGAAGGTCTGGGAGGGAGGGTCTGCTGCTCATTGGCTGGAATGTGTCTGCTGACTGTGAGGTACAGGGTCAAAGTTTATGTTTATGTTCGGCGAACCGTTCGGGACATCACTATTTTAGTAGTGATAGCTGATAATGCCCTATTGCAACTACTTGTCAACAAAAAAAAAGTTACTAGCAAAATTGAAATCAGTTTTTGGATAGAAAACTGGCTTAACCCCTTAAGGACCAAACTTCTGGAATAAAAGGGAATCATGACATGTCACACATGTTATGTGTCCGTAACCCCTTAGTGACCAGGCCATGTTTAGATGTAATTTGCCTCTTACACATTTACTGTACCCATACATATTATATACCGTTTTTCTCGTTATTAAATGGTCATTCTAAAGATACCATTATTTTCATCATATCATATGATTTACTAGAAAAAAAAGTAAAATATGATGAAAAATTGAAAAAAAACACAGCTGGCCATCATGCACCCATGTGCCAGTTGGAAGATTTCTGAAGCCGACCAATGTAATTCACCCCCGTCAAACCGTATGTTTTTGAAAAGTAGACAAAACATGGTGGCATTTCAACACTTTGCATGCACTAATTCTACCACCAGTCTCTGTCAAACGTTTGGGTAGTCATTTTTTTTTGTGGTGTTATTTTTCACTCAAACATTCTACTTTGGGCATAGATTCTCAGCTCCTGTTAGGTGTTACTGCCAAAGGACACCCCAATATGTGCTCGGCAACATCTCCCGAGTACAGCGATACCACCCATGCATAGGTGTGTCGGGTTCTCTGGGGGGTACAAAGCAAAATGTCTGATATGCGTTTTTCAAATTTTACATATTTTGTTTGCCTATCTTCCTTTTGGGGGCCTTATCAGATATCCCAATGTATTTTCTTGCCATGAGCGTGCATATATTTGAAAAGTTGACATCATTTTAGTCAAAAAAATTTGAAGAAAATGTGTGGAGGTAATTGTTCAATCTTCATTTTTACACACACATTGCTTTTTGACTGTGATTTAGGAGAGCCTGTTGTTGGTTATTGCAATAAAACACCCCAGGTTGTTTTCTGCAAGGCCTCCTTAGGACACCAATGCCCCCCATGCATAGGTTTGCCAGGATTTTGGGAAGGTTCGGTTACAATTGTATGACTTGCAATTTTAATTGAAATTGAGAGTATTTCTTCTGATATGCCTATATTTAGCTTGGGGCTTATCACGTACCCCAGTTTTATATAGTGCCATGAAAGGGTACATACTTGAAACGTAGACACCCCGAGGTATTGCATGTGGAGTGCTTTGATGCAACTTTTTTAGCCAGACAAAAAATACAAAATTTGAAGAAAGTGTGTGGAGGTAACTATTCAATCTTCCTTTTTACACACACATTGCTTTTGACTGTGATTTAGGAGAGCCTGTTGTTGGTTATTGCAAGAAAACACCCCAGGCCTCCTTAGTACACCCATGCCCCCCATGCATAGGGTAAATGTAACAAAACCAAAAAAAAAGAAAGAAAAAAAGACACCGAAAAAATTGAACGGCAAATGTTAAAAAATAAATAAAAAATGGACCAGCGTGTGGTATCATTTGAAGCAGTCTCCAATGCAGAGTCCAGGGCAATCAGGACGGTGATATACACTATCCTTTCTCTGCCTCCTCTTAGAACAGACCCTGCATCTTTTTTTCAGGATTCTGCTTTGCTGCAGTAGGGGGAATTTTAAAAATAAAATGTATAGCCCCAACTCTGCTCTCTCCCATCACCGCCCGGGGAGCATCACGGTACAAAATCCCTGAAATGATCTGGAGCTGAAACTGTAAAAATCTCAATTGCGTCCCGGGGTTTGCTTTTTTGAACAACAAAAAAGCGTTGTGGGTTGCAATCTGCACTAGGTAGATTGCAACCTTTTATGTACCAGGCCCTTGTCTTTCGTATAATTAGGTAGAGCTGCAGCAGCTGATCTGCCAGATCAACCCCACCCATATGCCGGTTATAGGCCTTGATGCACACTGGCTTGCTTGTTCTCTCAGCTCTGCCACGTACAGGGACCTCCACAGTCCCCTCAGTGTGGATGATGGTAAGAAGGTACACATCCTTCTTGTCTCTGTACTTAACTGCCAACAGCTCCTCTTGGCACAGAGCTTAAGTCTCCCCCAATTCGTAGACGGGTGTGTGCAAGTTGTCCTGGGAAACCAGTGCTGTTCTTTTTGATTGTGCCGCAAGCTACTGTATCAAAACAGTACAGTAGCTTGAACAAAGGGACACTTGTGTAAAAATAGTCAGTAAATAAGTGGTACCCTGTGTTCATCAGGGGGAATATCAGGTCCCAGTCAATCTTGCCACTGGTTCCCATATGATCTGGGCAACCTGGAGGGTCAAGGTGGCTATCCTTTCCCTCGTACACCCGGAAGGCCTGAGTATACCCAGTCTCGCTATCACAGAGCTTATACATCTTTACACCATACCTAGAGCGCTTGGAAGGAACATACTGCTTGAATCCCAGCCTTCCCTTATACTTCATCAGGGATTCATCCACGCATATATTCCTTCCAGGTGTATAAGCCTCTGCAAACCTGGCAGCGAAGTGGGTAATCAGGGGGCGGATTTTATACAGCCTGTCAAACTGGGGATGCTCCCTAGGGGGACACAGGCTGTTGTCGCTGATGTGCATGAAATGTAGAATCATTTCATACCTCTTCCTCGACATACATTAGGAGTAAATGGGGGTAGAGCAGATGGGGCTACTGCTCCAGTAGGAGCGGATGGAGGGCTTCTTTATGATGCCCATCAGCATAGTCAATGCCCAGAATCTTTTAAATACTGGCACATCGATGGGGGCCCATTGCTGCTTTGCCAAAAAAGAGTCAGGATTTGAAGCTCGGAATTTGTGGGCATATAAATCAGTTTGGGCGACAATGTTCCCCAATACATCATCGCCCAGAAGCACCTCCATAAACTGCTGAGTGCTAAATCCTATGACATCCAAATTAATGCCAGGATTTGCAGTAAATGTCTGGCCTCTGGCGATGATGAGGCACTACCCACTCCTCAGCAGTTCTGCCAGCTGGAGCAGCACATCTCCTTCTGGTAGGGGGACTAGCAGGCACAGATACAACATCACTAGATACATCACTAGCAGTAGACACTGCATCTTGTGATGATGTATCTGAGCACCTGGCAGGGTCAAAATCAGGGTCGTAGTCTGACATAGACTGCTCAGTGCTGGTTGACTTCCGTGACCCATGTGACATGATCACAATCACTTTACTTAGTGACCTGTCACAAAAAAAAAATCAGACAAAAAATTAACCCCTAAAAAAATGAACAGACAGCAAAATAAGTGCGGTTGTACAAGAGCCTGTGATCTGTATAGTGATCACTGGCAGGACAGGGGTTAATCGTTCTGAAAAGAGCTTTTGGGTCTCACAAAAAAAAAAAATCACAAAAAAAGAACCCCTAAAAAAAATGCACAAACAGCAAAAAAGTGCTGCTGTGCAAGAGCCAGTGATTATAGTGACCACTGGCAAGACAGGGGTTAATGGCTCTGAAAAGAGCCTTTGGGTCTCAAGATTTTACAAATCCCTACCTAAAAATACCTAAATCTCTCTTGCTAAACCACAGATCATTGTCCCTCTCTCACTAAATCACAAGTGAAGAGAGGGAGGCAGATCCACACTAATTAGAGACATGGGGAACACACTTGGGATGAAATTGCTAACGAGGCAAGCTGTGATTGGATGACCCCAGCCTGCCCCTTATTATGAGGCCCCCAGAAGCCCCATGATTCATGGCCTTTAGAAAGGGGGGGGGGAGTTAATATTGATCATTTTATTTATTTTATATTTATTTTTTATATATATCTTATATCTTATTATATATGGACCCCTCGAGGCACTCAGCACATGCAGAACATCACTGCAATACTATCAGAGCTTCCAGCGCTCAAAATAGCTGCGGACATACCAGGTACGTCCAAGGTCATTATGAACCGTTTTTTGCCAGACGTACCTGATTGGTCTGCGGTCGGGAAGGGGTTAAGGGGTTAAAGAAGGAGTGACGAGAGTAGAGATGTAAATGAAAAATTTTCTCACTGTACAAAAGTGGTAAATTCTGTCCCTGCTCCACTTCTCCTTAATCTTCTTATGAATGATCTTGAAATGGCCATAGAAAGTAATTTGTTGGTGTTTGCAGATAACACAAAACTATGATATAACTATAAAGTCATGCATTTCAGAACAAGGAACCTATAAGCCACTTGTTAAATAGGGTTACATGAATCAGGGATAACATTAAAGAAGCACTATACTGCAAGGAAAACAAACCCATTTTCCTGGCACTATAGGGTTATTCGGTCCCCACACCCTCCCTCGTGACCCCCCCTCCCGCTTGGCTGAAAGGGTTAAAACCCCTTCAGCCACTTACATTAATCCAGCGCTGGACTCCCTCGGTGCTGGTAACCTCTCCTTCCTCTGCCGACGTCAGCTCCCGAGTGGAGTCATAGAAACATAGAAACATAGAAACATATAATGTGACGGCAGATAAGAACCATTCGGCCCATCTAGTCTGCCCAATTTTCTAAATACTTTTATTAGTCCCTGGCCTTATCTTATAGTTAGGATAGCCTTATGCCTATCCCACGCATGCTTAAACTCCTTTACTGTGTTAACCTCTACCACTTCAGCTGGAAGGCTATTTCATGCATCTACTACCCTCTCAGTAAAGTAATACTTCCTGATATTATTTTTAAACCTTTGTCCCTCTAATTTAAGACTATGTCCTCTTGTTGTGGTAGTTTTTCTTCTTTTAAATATAGTCGAATGTTCATTAGCAGAAACATACAACAGACAAAAGATCACCAATCTTAACTGGAAGAAAGGTGTTTTCATGTACAGCAAAGACAAGAGTACTTTACAATAAGGACAATAAAGATGTGAAATTCTCTGACTGATGAGCCTGTCATAAAATTGTATAGATTGTTTAGAGAAAAAAAAAAAAAGCTAGGATGCTTTTTTTTTACATAAACAGAATATATAAGGAAATAATTGATAAGTATGTAAACAGGTTGTTGATCCAAAGAGTAATCTGATTGCCATTATGGCGTCAAGATGGGTTATTTATACCCTTTTTGTGAAATAATTGGAAATGGACACAATTTTGTTTGCCTTTTGAAGGATCAACAGCATAAAGAATGGGCATCAGGGTTGAACTTGACGTTAGTATTTTTTTAAACCTAGACAACTATGTAACTATGCAACACTCTTTTGATTATTAATTTAAATCATCATTGACTGATATTAAACAGATCTTTTGGGAAATTGTTTATGTCCTATTTTAGAACAATATGCAAATCAACAAATATTAAAACCCTTGACTGTGTGCACATTATAATGCACATCAACTTCTTTCTGTGTTATATATTTCAACCATCACTATGAAAAACATAGATTCAAATCTTCCACTTCAAGCCCGGAAAGCCTCACAGAGCCCACAATTTCATCTGTATCATTCAGTTTTGGTAGAGCTCATTAATAAAAATCCCTTGAAGTTTCCTAAGGCACAATCCCTTGCCACTTCAAGAAGTAAAGTATACTGAAATCCCAAATCTACTTCCAGTAGATAAAGGTCATGCATGAATCACTTAAAATGCTTGCGCAATTTAACCGTTAATGAACAAAACCCCAAAAGGGCTATTACATTTCTCCCCATAGCCTTTCATTTTCTATACTGGAACACAGTAGTATACTAAAAACATAATTTGTGTTTAAATTGTGCCTAATTACTCACTTCCAGTGCATTAATCATTCACCAGTACAACCTATAAGGAGTGATGAACAGTGGCTAGTGAGTTAGAATACTCTCGGGTACTGTTCATATTATTAGTTAATCTTGCACTGGAGGTTACTATTCCAGCAGAATGATGTGAATGTTTGATTCTAACAGTAGTTGGCATATTTCTGTTTTTATTTACAGTAACTATTCAACTGCAGGGAATCCCTGAATATGTTATTATAACTGGGGCAATTACCAACTGACAATCATAAAACAATGAGTTAAAAATTGAGATTTTAAATAAATCTCAGTATTTTAGAGTATATAGTATGGCTATAATAAACCACTCAACTGAAAAATGAAGGGACTCCACTAAAAAATCCCTAATATTGCAAGTGTAAAAGAGTGGGAATTATTAGATAAAATCTAATAAAATATCCAGGAGTAGTCAATAGTGTACACCTTTAAATTTATAGCCTTATAGGCTGAAAAAACACTATGCAATATGCTTGCATTAAATGGTTAAAACTTATTATGAAATAAAGTTTGGTAAAACATATAGATAAAATGAAAAATTTTAATAAATGTAGCTAATCCAAATAAAATGATAATGTCCAACTTGCTACATATAATTCAAATATAATGTGTTTGAGTCCAATAAGTAACAGTCTCTGGATGGATACTATTGTATCAATATAATAAGTCATTTGATATGTAAGCTAATTCAGTTTCCTCCAGTTATAATAGAACTGGGATATGTATACTGAATTAGTTTAATTCATATAGTACAATATTGATAAGATGTCCTTGTAGGTTCAACAGTGATTGTAATAATATTTGTACCCTTCACGAGATGCAAAATGCCATTACTAACAGGTCATGGTACATGACCCTTAGTTAGATGAAGATTACTCCGTTCTGAAAGAAACAGAGTTGCAAAACCATAGTGCTTACTGTATAAAAAAATTTTATTGAAGAAATTTCTAAAGTAAAAAAATGCACTCACACTTGGTAAAACTTCTTAGTGCTATACTGGAGATCTTTAACAGCTGCTTACACCACCTATCCTGACTCCACTATAGCACTAAGAAGTTTTACCAAGTGTGAGTGCATTTTTTAACTTTATTAATTTCTTCAATAAAATATTCTCTCAATGCCCACGGGGAGGTATAAAGCTCCCTCATACTAATGTGACTGGGGATTACATTGACTAGCAAGGTTAGAAATTACAAAAGACATGATTATCTCTGACATTTACATTTTTAGCCCCTCACTTACTGGCAGTGATTGAGATTGCTTGAAGCACAATTACAATGTGTATGTGGGAGTGTTTACTGCTAAACTGTCCTCAATGTATGTGTCCCAGTTTTCCATCAGGTCCCCTAGGGGAGTGTCCACCTGGTGGAAGACCTGCATAAATACCGGGCACTTAAGGACACATGACATGTGTGACATGTCATGATTCCTTTTTATTCCAGAAGTTTGGTCCTTAAGGGGTTACACCAGATCACCTGCTGACGCTCAATACGGAACCTCGTCTCGTACTTGGGGGGATTATTCCTTTTAAGAGCACTGACTGCAATATCGCTATAGACTATTCAAGTTCCCATCACCCTGCGTGGTTAAAAAATGTCCCTAAGGAACAATTAACATGCCTGAGACATAATTGCTCAGATATAGACATCTTCAGAACTCAATCAAAAATCATAAAAAAAACAGATATATAGAAAAAGGATATGATTAAAAAATAATTGAAGAAG
The DNA here is from genome assembly GCA_933207985.1 of Pelobates cultripes. Lineage (NCBI taxonomy): Eukaryota > Metazoa > Chordata > Amphibia > Anura > Pelobatidae > Pelobates > Pelobates cultripes. The sequence continues at coordinate 251,060,162 of OW240913.1, forward strand.
AAGAATTTACTTTGATCAATACAGATCATAACAAATTACTTACTAAAACAAGTACCAATGTTTCAAAAAATAGAAATGGAAATAAATTTGATTTTGCTTTTGTAACTTTAAACCACTCCCTAGCTAGGGAGATTCAAAATATAATTAATCTCCACTGGCATATACTAAAGAATGATAATTTTTTGAACAATATTTTACCAAACAAACCCACAATAATTTACAAAAAGGCAGATAATTTAAAGAATAAACTGGCCCCAAGTATACTTACTATAGTTAAAACCATTCATACACAACCCACCCACATTTTTTCTAATAAACTATTACAAGGTTTTTTTCGATGTGGAAAGTGTTCCTCGTGTACCTTTCAAAAAAGGAATATTAATAGATTTATGGGCACATATACACAACGAACATACCATATTAATAAATTCATTCAGTGCTCCACCACCCATGTAATTTATTTATTACAATGTGGTTGTGGAGCACAGTATATTGGTCGGACCATGCGAAAACTACATGTCAGATTGCTGGAGCATTTTCAAAATATAAGAAATAAGAAATAAGACCATAACGTACCTAGACATTGTACCTTCTGTCCTCAATTTCAATGGAACACGTTCCTAGCAATTGGGATATAAAAATAGAAAAACACTGGACAGAAGGAAATATCGAGACCTCATTAAATACTAAAGAGGCCCAGTGGATCTTTAATTTAAAAACTTTAAAGTATGGTTTAAATCAAGAAATAGATTTAGCTGGGCTTATCTAATTTCTTGTTGTTCTTGGGCTTTCCTTTTCTTATTCTAAATCTTTCTTTTTAAACATTCTTGTTGTCCATTGCACCTTGTAATGCATCTTTTTAATAACTAGATACAAATATATAATCGATTTTTATGGATGAAACTAATACTTGTTTTCAAATTACAGATAGATTATTTAACTCACTTTGGATCTTTGATACTATAGATGCCTTTGTAAAGAAAAATAATTTGTCTATATTGAACCTTCACATAATTTGTTTGCTGCTAACCTGTATAAGCTTGTGATATCATGTAAAGGTGTTGAGCATGACAATAGCAAGTCACTTGGTATTTATTTTTATCTTTTATTTTAAAAGATTTTTTCTAACTTTATTATTTTTTTATATTCATTTTTAATTTTATTTTATTCATTTTTCATTATTATTATTATTTTTCTATTTCAATTTTTTCATTTAATTTTTATTTATTTTTACATATTTTATTATATATTATTTTTTATATTATTATTTTTTTATATTTTTTTATTTTATTTCCACATTCATAATCATTTATTTATATTTTTATATATTTTTTACATCCATTCATTTATATAGATACATTCATACACCTATTCATTCACACATCTATTTTTATATATATATTTTTAGATACAGATATATATGTATGTTTTTACCTGCAATCAGGCAGGTTTATGCATTTTCATCTGCATATTCATTTTGATTAATGTACAGATATGTATTTTGATATTTGTATATTTACATTTTTTCTTTGTATTGATATTTTCAGCTATTTGATACAGAGGGCATATTAAATATTATTTAAACAGTTGTTTGTAAAGACCGAGCACTTTGCACTGAAATACTCAACACTTATATAGTAGGGCATTGTATTGTTATAGGATGGATATGTCTTGTATGGATATATTCTTATTGCATTAAAACGAGATTTGCTCGTCATTGCTATTAATAATTATTTGGTATGAATGATTAGCTCGGTCTGATATACCAGAAGTGACGTTACCCGGAAGTAATGAATGCGTTCCAAGGTGGAACGCACGCCAACAGCTATGATCAATAATCTTCATTTTATGGTGGATATAAAAGCAGAACACAGCCGGATTGGATTCATACATTCCTGAGGAAGTCCAGAAGAGGACAAAACGCGTTGGTGTTGTCTATTTTGTTCATATGAACTTTTATTTTATTTTACTTTTGCTGTTGCTGCTTGCAGTTTTCGATGTGATTTTATTGGCTGATAAACGTGGATGCCACCTTGGTGTGTAGACATGCTGTCTTTGCTTTGAGACATTGTAAGTGCAATATATATAATAAATTGTTATATTTTTAAACAATCTGCACTATCCATCTTTCCCTTTTATTTGAGTGGGCAAGAAGATTTACTATATATCCAGAATTGCATCGCTGGAGGTTCTTCATACTTCATTAGTTCCCTAATACCAAGGGAGATACGCCTGAATTCACCTAAATCTTGTGAGTTTTCTACCACCTCCACCCTTAATATGTGTTATTTGTATTACATTATTTTTATATCTCTCCCTATAGATATGTATCTAAGGTAGAGCACATCAATGCCATACAGTTTGTATTTCTCATTATTATCACTTTGTGGTGAATTACACAGTCCTTCCCTTTGTTTTTTTCCTTTTTACGATTATTCGTATGGTTTTACTATTTGGCTGTCTGGAGTGTAAACCTATTCGTATGGTTTTTCCTGTTTGGCTGTTTGGAGCCTTCGTATGGTTCATCCTGTTTGGTGGATTGGTGTATTCAGTAGCTGACTTTGTATCTGGAAGGGGAATATCTCCTAAACGACTTTTAACCCCTTTTATGCCTGGGGTGCCGTTACAATTGGTGGCAGCGGTGGGATGGTTCTCACAGCCCAGAAGGACAGCTACAAGACAACACCATTTCTTGGAATTATAAATTAAGGGCAACGCATGTCTCAGTACAGCAGGAAGGAACCAGTGTGGACTCCAACAGCGGTTCCATATGAGCACAGCACCAGTGGGGCGAGGGACTCCCCAGCGAGGAGCAGCGACAGCAGACGCGACTGGCACTGCAGATGCCCCTCCTGGGAGAGCAGCCCCTGGAAAAGTGGGTAAGGGAGCTCAAGCACCGGGCATGGCAGGAGCTGTGGCTAGAGGATGCCTACCAGGCACTCTGGTGGTATACAGTTCGGTATACACCCTGGACAGTGGAGCATGATAACCCAGAGGGAGAAGAGTTCAATGGCCCTGGATTGCTGTGGGAGGCTTTCACAGAACCTAACTTTGGGAGCCCTGCGGAGGACCGGTTTCATGATATTTTTGACTGGAGGTAGGGTATGCAAGACTGGGATGACCCCCGCGAAGTGGGACCAGACTTGGTACACCTAACAACCCTGGAGTGGGAACTGGAGCAGGATTACAAACACCTGTTCCGCTCCATCGAGGAAACCCAGCAGGAGAGCATAGTGGCAGACCCAGGTCCAAAGCCCTTCAGCTGGGAGGATATCATCGAGGTTGACTAAGAGGACCTCCAGCCAACAAGTAGAGATTGGACAGAGGTCTCTCCACTGGCCCCACAGGGAAAGGAGAGCAGCGTCCTCCCTCCCCAGCGGCTGTGTGAGTTACAGGGAGTAGGGACAGTCGGTCCTGCTCCCCAGCAGCAGTGTGAATTGCAGGGAATAGAGAGCCTCGTCTCCTTTCCCCAGTGGCAGTGTGAATTGCAGGGAATAGAGAGTCTTGTCTCCTTTCCCCAGTGGCAGTGTGAATTGCAGGGAATAGAGAGCCTTGTCTTCTTTCCTCAGCGGCAGTGTGAATTTCACGAAGAGGGGCCTGTTACCCCCTCTCCCCAGCGGCAGCTTTACCTACAAAGGGGAGAGATACTGAGCTCCCAGATGGTATAGATGGGACCGTGGTCTCTGTACCGGAACCACAGGGATGCTGGACAGTCTTTCCAGATCCCCAGCTACCTTCGCAGGGAAAGGAGAGCATCGTCTCCCTTCCCCAGCAGCAGTGTGTCCTACAAGGAGCAGAGACAGTCGGTCTCGCTACCCAGCAGCAGGACACTGTATTGGGAGTGGAGACAATCGGTCAGCAGTCTTCCCCATGATTGTGATTCCTACTGAACCAGAGTGAGAGACCATTTAAAGGCTCAGGAACCCTTTGCAGGTGTTATGGCTTACTTAGCTGATTAGAGTGGGGCACTGTAAGCCTAGAATATGGCACCTTTTCACAATAATATAATTTACTGAGATTGTGGATTTGGGGTTTTCATGAACTGTAAGCCATAATCATTGCACTTATGACAAATCACAGCTTGAACTATCTTGCTTTGCATGTAATGCATCTATCTCATATATTAGTTTTCCCTTTTACGTTGCATTACTGAAATAAATTAACTTTTTCACAAAATTCAAATTTATCGAGTATCACCTGTATATCAGAATGAACCATAAGTGAAAAAGTTTGAAATCTGACTATCATAATGAGTACTCCAGATGCAATTTTCTTTCAAATAAGTGGCTCTATCTTATCCATTATAAGCAAACATTCTAACAAAATCAGTTTTTCTTATTTTTTTTACATTTATATTTAATAAAAAGATAAAACAAAAACAATAAACAAATATTTATGCTAATTTGAATAATATTCATGTCTGGGAACATATGGATATTTTGAGTATGTTGTATCATTATAGATTTTGTACATACACAATAGATAATTTAGAGGAAAACAGTAAGCAAATACAGATAAGCATTGGTTCCGAGAACAGCAACAGAAAAAAAATAAACAAAGTAAATTTGTAGAATGGTGAACATACTGTGACAAAATATTTATGGAATCACATTGCTAGTTCTTAAATGATATTGCAATATATGAATACAATCTTTACAGGAGAACATGATTGTGTATCATCATTCACATAATGTTGAAACAGTGAACGAATGGTTATTTCACTGTGCCAAATTATGCTACATAAGCCTAGTGTGCCCAGGAACAACACAAAATAGGACATGTGTGTACGCTAAGCATGAAACCTTGGCCAGGTCACAGCATGTTAGGTGATCATCATACAAGTCATTCAAAACCAAAAAAAGCTATTCATATTTACAAAATAACACAGTCAGTTGGAGTTTTATTACCTAAAGCAAAGTAAACATTTTATGAATCTAAAGCATCATAACTGCTAATGCACATTATTTTAGTTTTGCTGTAAATAGGCCACTGGTGCAGTCCTTTGATTCTGTGTTACACAGTTTTTTGAGTTGGATACAACCCAAGTGTCCTTCTGGAATCTCTTTCCTGGCCCTTACTCACTATATTCTTAATGAGGAATTTACACTCTCATGTTAGCAATATCAAATTTTATCTATATTTGTATGGCAGTGATAGTTGGAGCCCATCTTCTGATGTGTGCGGCCAATTCAGATTTAGTTGAAACCGACTCTGCAAATATGTAAGAGTAACTTATACATTATCAATACAACTAGGAGCTGGGGGATTCTCTATCTGTGTCTTGAAAATAGTTTAACATAAAGCCAGGGTAAGTAGCCCACAACAGCAAGATATGATGCAGGTTATAAGGTTCTTATGGTGTCCTTTTATGTGCTGATACTCTTTTTTTTATTTTTTTATTGAATATTTAAAAAATATTATCATACTTTGCACTGGGTAGCGCTGCATTACTAGCTTACACACATAGAGTGATGAAAAGTGTACTAACATATTAAAGAACACACATATGAGGACAGGAATCCTCCACACAACCCACATTTCAGACATAAAACATATTTCTGAATGATAAATACTTTGCCACACATTGGGTTCTACAGCCTGTATTTAAATATATATTCACAAATTCTCTCCTGATATCTAGTATCCTAGTTTCAGATCTGTAATAATTTGTGTATTCAGTATTCCATATTTGGGTCTTTCAGCTGAAACTTTTCTATGTGAAATATGTTTGCATACCTCCAAACATTTCAAATGAACAAAGAGGGACACTTTAATTTTAGGGTTGTTAGAGGGGGTATTCAGAGGCAGGGCTATTCAGAGAAATTGTAGGCCCTTTATTAATATCAGTGTATGCAACTAAACTGTAATTCAGAACACGAACAATGTTTCTTATTTACACAGGCTAATTTCTAAACACATTTATTATAGTTTTAAGACAGATTACTTGGAATATTACACTGTGGAACTTTGTTAAACATTAAAACCAGGCCCAGATTAGCTATTGTACAAGTCAGCACCAGTCCTTGAAGTAGGCTTTGTCCCTTCAAGGGTAGGAGGGGAGATTAGGTTGAGGTTGGGAGAAATGAGCCAGGCTGCCCTCTGGAAAACATGCAGGGCAGCCTCCATCTTCTTCCAAGATCTGATATTATTATACTGTTGCTGTGGTAACCTGCGGCAATGCTATGAACCACCAGTGCTTGCGAGAGGATGAGACATGGTCTGAACCCAGCAGAAATCAGGACCACCAGGGATCAGGATGCCCCCTTTCCCTTGGAAGGTAATAAGAGGTGGGGGAAGTAAATATTTTTGCGCACACAACACCTACTCAGCACACACTCTACATGTCCTATAAACATGTCCACACATTCACTTAAGTACTTGGTGGCAAAATTCTTGTTGGCAATCACAGAGGTCAGACGTTTTTTGTAGTTGGCCACCAGGTTTGCACACATCTCAGGAGAGATTTTGTCCATTTTGCCCAATCCTCTTTGCATTTTCTCTCCAAGTCATTAAGGTTTCAAGGCTGACATTTGGCAACATGAACCTTCAGTTACCTCCACAGATTGTCTATGGGATTAAGGTCTGGAGACTGTCTAGGCCATTCCAGAACCTTAATGTGCTTCTTCTTGAGCCACTCCTTTGTTGCCTTAGCTGTGTGTTTTGGGTCATTGTCATGCTGGAATACCCATCCACAACCCATTTTCAATGCCCTGGCTAAGGTAAGAATGGGTAAGGTAAGAAGGTTCTCACCCACGATTTGACGGCACATTGCCCCTTCCATCGTCCCTTTGATGTGGTGCAGTTGACCTGTCCCCTTAGCACAACTAAAGCATGATGTTTCCACCTCCATGTTTGATGGTGGGGATGGTGTTCTTGGGGTCACAGGCAATATTCCTCGAACTCCAAAAACAGTGAGTTGATTTGATGCTAAAGAGCTCGATTTTGGTCTCGTCTTACTACAACACTTTCATCTTGCAGGCGCTGCAGGATTTCAGTCCTTCATGGCGTAGTGTGTTACCAATTGTTTTCTTGGTGACTATGGTCCCAGCTGCCTTGAGATCATTAACAAGATCCTCCCGTGTAAGTCTGGGCTGATTCTTCACCGTTCTTATGATCATTGAAACTCCACGAAGTAAGATCTTGCACGGAGCACCAGACCAAGGAATACTGACAGTTATTTTGTGCTTCTCCATTTGCGAATAATCGCACCAACTGTTGTCACCTTCTCACCAAGTTGCTTGGCGATGGTCTGGTAGTCCATTGCTTTTGATAGCTTTTGTGGACAGGTGTTTTTTATACAGGTAACGAGCTGAGATTAGCAGCACTCGCTTTTAAGAAATATTGCTGATTGATAGGGGATCAAATACTTATTTCACTCATTGACTTGCAAATCAATTTATAACTTTTTTGATGTGTTTTTCTGGATTTTTTTGTTATCTCACTGTTAAAATAAACATACCAAAAACTATAGACTGATCATTTCTTTGTCAGTGGGCAAACGTTCAAAATCAGCAGTGGATCAAATACTTTTCCCCCTCACTGTCATTATTATTAGCAAATAGTGTTTGCCAATTGCAAAATTTTGCCAGTAGTGAAAGGGAGTTACCAGCTATCACTGCTTAAATCCATCACAAAGTAGCAGCTAAGGGCTCCCATTTTATGAGCCAGGGGACATCTCCCAGTTTATGAGCCACTATGGGAGTGGATATGGGAGCCACTGACCTCTTCCTCTTCTTAGTGATTGGTTTATGTTGTTCACCTGCCCTGTCATTGGGGTTATGTGACAATTACACAATGACGAGGTAACCATTGATCTGGTTATTGGAATTTGGTATTTAAAGGGCAATATTTACATTTTTAATCTGCTCTTTAGCTACCTATCCATCTGAAGGTGAATGTAACTTTTAAGTAGGTAACACACATACAAAAATGTCATCATTTAATTTCCTACAGCTGTCCAAAGCACAGAAAATATGGCTAAAATGTTTTCCTTTGTACTCTTATGTCAAACTATTAAACAAGCAAACACTTATGCATTAATACAATTTATTACTGATAGATCATTATTTAATACATCCATAAAGAAAATATGTTTTCATAAATCAGCATTGAATAAAAGCACTCTCACTGATGGATCAATTAATAATAGAGCACATTATAAAATAATTTAACCAATAGGATATATTTTGCAATTTCAATGCCAAGTAAAGTATAGTAAAATATGCAGAATTGAGTTTCAGTTTATGATAGTGTTTCTCCAATATTGTGTCACAGAAGTTAATTTGTGTTGTCAGTCTTGCTGTGGCACAGAGGTTGTACTAAACAGTGAATTGTAGTAAACGCGGTAATGAATTGAGATTATTCTTAACTGTGAATTGTGGAAAATTAACAAAGGAATTGCAAATATGCAGCAATAAAAATTAACTAGTTTAAAAAAAAAATATACCCAGAGAAAGAAAAAGAGACAAAAAAAGTTTCCTGCAAAATATTACCAGTAGTAAAAACGACAAAATGGAAATCAGAGACTCCCATACAAAAGAAAAGACAAAGAGAAGAACTAGAAAAAGACTCACACAGCAGGGGAGATCTGCTAGAAAAAAAGAGGAGGTAAACATTTTTAATATATCAAATGGAGTCTTAGTAACCCAAACGTTTTAATACTTAGTAAAGGACTTTTGCCCCCTCTGCCACCAGTTCCACATCCGATCTTTTTATAGATTTACATAAATTTGCTGGAAACTAACAGTGAAGATATTTTTTTTTCACTTGGTTATTATGAACAGTGAGGATTATGTGAGAGAAAGTGAAAGATTCCTAAGCGACACAGAGACATAAAAGGTATTAGATGTGAATCCTTGTAACAATAAAAAGCATGAGATTAACAGATCTATTAGATAAAATGCTAATCAAGGGGATACTTAAAAAAAAATAAAAAAATATGTGCATTGCAAGTATCCTAAAACAGCCATTTTTGACCATCTTCCGAAGATCCACAAGGGACTGAATAACTCTCCTGGAAGTCCTATCATCGCAGGGATTGGCTCACCTTCACATCTAATCTCTCAGAATACAACAACAAATTCCTCTATCCACTAGTAACACAACTGAAGTCCTATCTGAAAGCTACCACTCAAGTCATTAACATACTATCTGGAATAGAATGGAAAGGTAAATACATCCTGGTCACCGTGGATGTGACCTCAATATATATAGTCATTGCACATCTACAGGGTTGTGAGGCAGTGCAGTATTCACTGGCTTTTTACTGAGAACTAGAGAATGACCAAATAGATTTTCTGGTAAGGTGTGTAGCTTTTATTCTGAGTCATAACACATTTTGGCCCAATGAAAAATACTATTTCCAGATACAATGCAGCATCATGGGAACCAGGTTTGCTGCTAATTATGTGAATCTTTTTATTAGAAAATGGGAGGACGACTCCATCTAAAACAATTGCCCCTTTAGTGCAAACCTGGTTTTAAGGTGATGCTATATCGCAATTGCACTAAAATTTGGAATGGGAAATATCGCTGAATTAAATTAATTTTAAGATATCATTGACCACAATCCATATAATTTGAAATTCCCTTTCCACTAATCCAATGAACATATTGATTTTTGGGACCTGGACATCTATATCATCTACATTAAGGATAGTTAAATTCATACTAAAAAAATTAGGAAATCTATCGACTGTAATAGTTTCATCCTTGCTATCAGCCATCACAAACATAATCAAAGGGTATTCTAGTCAGTTTCTGGACAAAGCAATGGAAAGTGCTCTTGCACTGCCTAGAGAAAGCAATCTAGCTACCAAGATACTGGACAGGTTATCACATAAGAAGATTGTACCTTCATCACCCAATACTGTAATCAATTACATAAAGTAAGAAGAAGAATCTATACATATTGGGGGATTCTAAACGGAGACCCACGTTTAGAGGAATTACAATGATTCATGTAAACCAACAACCTAAATCTAAGGAATATGTTGACACCAACAATTAAAGAAGATTTGACCCCTAAAGAAAAACATGGGTGCTGGCTTCTGAAAGTGTGGAAAATGTCACGGTTATAAAAATAACAATTACCAGGAGACCACAATAACCTAATTCAAACATAAAGTCACTGATGAAGAATTTAATATCAAAACCCCTATTCACTGTAACACTCCAGGGGTTATTTATCTAGCTGAATGTCCAATTGAGAAACAAAATATTGGTTGAAGAGAAGGATATGGGAACAATATTAAAAATAGTCTACCCAAAAACACTCTTTCTAGACATATCAGCACTTTTTATGACAAGTTTTATAGGGATTGAAAGAGTATTTTACATTTAGAAAGGAGAAAACTTTGAGCAGAAACTGAATTGGGTAGAAGCTCACTGGATGTTCAACCTCAGTACTCTAGAATCTACAGGTCTTAATGTTAATTTCGAGTTGAACACCTTTCTTAAGGATCAATATTTCATTGTTTTAGAACTTTTTTTCATCACTTGTGTTGAATTCTGGTTCACTTATGACCATAATCAGGAGAAAATTGAAAAGACACTTTTTGAGCATATTGAGCATATGTAGTTCCCATTACTACTAATTATGCAGCTATTTTTTCATTTACTAATTTGTTCTATGTACATTTTATAAAATATTTACTTACATGAAATATTTACTTCACATGACCTTTTTATTTAAGGGACACTATAGTCACCCAGACCACTTCAGTTCAATGAAGTGGTCTAGGTGCCAGGTCCCTCAGGTTTTAACCCTTCAGATGCAAACATAGCAGTTTCAGAGAAACTGCTATGTTTACATTTGTGGCTAATCTAGCCTCTAGTGGCTGTCTTCCGGACAGCCACTAGAGGCGCATCTGCGACGCTGGAGGCACAGTTCACCTCCATCGTGCAGAGCATCCATAGAAAAGCATTGAGAAGTGCTTTCCTATGGACACTTTGAATGTGAGCATGCGCTGCGCATGCGCATTCGGCTCCGCTGACGTTGGACGGGGGAGCTGACGTCGTTGGGGGAGGAGAGGTCAGCAGCGCCGAGGGAGCCCGGTGCTGGAATAAGGTAAGTGGCTTAAGGGGTTTTAACCCCACAAACAAAGAATGCATAAAGTGAGGATTTTAAACGTTTTTAATTTCAGGAAATCACTATATATAGCCAGCCGTATGGTCTGCAAACAGCCTCTGACGTCGTCAACTGAAGTTCACAAAATGCATGTAAGGCACTACTGCAGACTGGAGACTGTCAAGTGGAATGCAAATGGCGGTGGCAAGTAGAATGTATTTTATAACCATACGTTGGGTTGCGAATCCCTAATGTGAGTGGTTTATCACTGACTCCTGTTTATATATAGAGCGAACGAGAACGTGGGTAGTTGAGTAATCACCACATCTAGGGGCTTAGTTCCTCCATTTGCAGTTTCAGCAGAGAAAGTCTGTGTTTTTAATCTTGTATTTATAATAAATATTATATTTTATGGAGAGCACTATGTTTTCCCTCTCTTTTATTTTTTAGGTACACTACAGATTGTCACTATTATTCCCTAAATGTTGATATACTAGGGATATTATATATTTTGAAGATTCCTTATGTTTGGGACTATCACAAGTGGTCTGTATCATTATTGGAAATACTTTATGATTTAGCAATATTTTGTGAGTATCCTTAGTCTTATGTGTTATTATACCTAACAGCCTCTGTCACAAATTGCTGCATTTTGACTACTGTTATATGTGGACACTTTGAAACTATTTCAAGGACCCTTCAGTGACTATATGAATTAAATAGCACAACTGATCCAAAACATTGAACTGAGTTTTATGTGACTATGTGGACTTATTTTACACATAGTTAATATATTTATGTATTTGTTTTTGTTCTCATGTGAGTTTATTATTATTTTTTTTGCTGTCTAGTACCATCTACTTGACAGATTCTTAGCAGAGATATTTCCTCTTTTATTTTTTTTGAGGTTTTTAGGTATGGTATCCATGTACACCAGTTTCCAAGCAGTTTTTAGTAGATAACTTTATTTTACATTTTTTTTTCTGATGTTAGAGGTTTTTCCCTTTATTAAATTTTTTTTTAATGCTAGTAACAAGTAGTTTTAAGACACATAACTGTGAGTATTATTGCTGTGGAGCTATGTTATACTGTCAGACAAGCCAACAACATGGAGCTATTAGAAAAGAGTGATATTTTGACAGAACAGAGGGACAGAGAGATTTGGGTCCAAGATAAGGGCTCTCCCTCCTAAATACTTGGGAGGTATGCCATTATCTATAAAGAGTGGTCTCCAAAAACAACAGATGTCAATAAAAAATGTCACTTTTAAAAATGAACCTTGTTGCTGCCGTTTAATGGCTGCTGCTGATCCTTAACATTTAACATCAGCATCTGGCTTGGTACAAAGATGTTTGCAAAACCTAACTCCATATACATCCTATAGGAAAAACAACTGTTTGCTATGTGGCATTGCAGGTAAACCCTAAAGTACATATAAAAGCATGTTAAATCATATCAAGAAGAAAAAGCAATAAAGAAAATGTCAGTCACAAGATAGAATATATACAATTCTTATTTATATAAGTAAAGTGCATGTGCCATTTAAACGATTAATTCTTATAGCAGAACTGAACCACTATACATAGACATATATGTGGCATAGCACAAAATCAATATTTTAATATAGTGTATACACTTGCTATCTCCTGCTAAGTTACAACTTACACAGCATGTGTATCTGTGTTTTCCAGTGCCTGGATAGTCTAAGAGCAGCCAATATCTTTTCGAGGTGACAAAAAAAAAAAAAAGTATAAGGTTGGAACCCAGACTGTAGTTAGTATCTGCTACCAACTACTGGCTGTGTTAATAGTAACAGCTTACAGCAGCTATTTTATGACAAGGTTAAAAACAAGCTCATAGACAGTGACTTTATTTAAGCAGTATTACCTGTGCCAAAGGGCCACAGCAAGAGCACTATAAATTCTACCTGAAATATATAAAACTGCTATATAGATATAGTTATTTAAAACAAAGTTTTACTCTATGGTCCATTTCAAGAGTATGCAAATTCTGAAATTCTAATAAAACTGCTTTCTAAAATAATCTTCAGCTCACTATATTCAAAGACTCTAAATTATTAAAATGAGTATATTGCTGATTTAGATGTTTCATACAAGTACTAATATAACCTAGTATCATGAGTAAAATTTGACTCAACTCTAAATATATTTGTATCCACAACGAATGAAAGTATTTAAAATATTTCAAGAGTGAACTCTACTTTTACTTCACCATTTTTAATCTACTACAACTGAGTTGCATATATATGTATGTCTGTGTTTAATTGTTATTGGGAACACAGGAGCACATTAGTAATAAAGCGGGCCTCTTGAGAAGTAAATTCAGTGAGTGGAAGCAATATTAGTAAATGGACTGATACATGCATCATAGGGTTATTTACTAGTGAGATTTTAAAGGGAATTGAAAGTGAATTTCAAACGTAATGTCCGAGTTGCTGAACTGCAAGAATATCTGACTTAGAGAATTTTTTCCAGTATGACTAATATAAACTTAAGTTTGAAATTTACTTTGGATTCTCACTGTAATGAATAAACCTATCTCGCATTATGAATTGAGGATTAGATTCCTATGAGGCACCACTTATTAGGGAGAGTTGGTGATCCCAAATCAGAGCTGTCCAATAATAATGAACAAAGTGTTACTACAAAAAAATAGTCAAAGGGGTTTATCATAAAAATAAGTTATACATTTAAAAAAAACTGTAAATCTAATTGCTATATGTCTGATATAAAAGATGTTTTAAAACATTCTTCAGCTCAGCAATAGCTTGGCTATTTAAGCTAACATTTAGTCCTTTAGGTGTCACATTTCTATAATTCTTTTTAGGTGAATAAACACCAAATGGTTTTACCAAAGGAAATGCGTAGGTAGATGCATAGATATAAATGCATCTGTGAAGCATAGTGAGTAGCAATAGCTTTAAATACTGACTATATTCTTAAAGTATCAGAGTTGTTTACTAAAATAAGAATTGGCAGGAATTCAAAGTGGGTTTAAAGTGAAATAAAAAATTAAAGCCAAAGTAACCAAAACAGAAGCATCTCTTACTTGCTGAATTATCCTGTTTTGGCTTTAAAGGGACACTCCAGGTGCCTAAATAATTTCAGCATATAGAAATGCTTTATGTGTAAAGAATATGTCCTATTTATTTCAGTTTACAAAAAGTACAGATTTCAATATAAATTGTCACTTTCAAAAATGAACGTTGTTACAACTCCCTGGCTGTCAATCAGTCAATCAGGCCTGTTACTTCCTGATTGTTTAGCAAGCTTTTTAAAATATACCTCCAGTGTAAATAACTAGATGCATGTTTTCATTGTTGTTATCTTTCCTTCACTTTTGGTATGAAGTCAGACCAGGCCCACAGGTTCCAGAACTTGTTTGCTGATATTTAAGGGTTATTCTAAGCATTAGAAGCACTACAGCCTGCTGCAGTGGCTATGATGTCAGGAGAACCATGGAGCTGTTCTTATGACAAATTGCAATGGTAAACCATTTAGCACCAGTTTTCTCCCTAAACCTGGGTGCCAATGCTCCCTGGTGGTCCGGTGATGCCCTTCCAACATCTCTCATCTTTTTTTTTTTTTTCTTTTTTTTTCATTTTCTTTTTTTATAACTTGATGATTTTTTTCTTCTTCAATGGATGAGTCCTCGGTCACGTCTAATATATTAATTATCAATATTTGTATCCTAGCTTTGTTCCTCCATGTATATCTATACAGTTCATTTGAAGTCATCCTTATTATATTTTGCTCATGTCATCTAAGTTCTTTAGTGTATTTCTTGTGCAAAAAACCTCAAATAAAAAAAAATAACTAAAAAGAAGGAAATAATAGGTAAGAATTGCTCATGCGAGAGCTCAAGGAGAGTGCTTGGTATGCCCAGGCACATCTTAATGCACAGTCAGTTTCTATTGCAGTATTTAACTAAAATGTGAGACAAATATTACTCTTTTACTCTTAAATAATCATATTTAAGCAATGGAAACAAACTCTGGTGATTAAAGTAAGTACGTCGCTTTGAAAGTCTTATTTAAGTTATATTGTAGTTTCCTTTTAATTATTTAGAATTAAATACAATAAAAATAACATAACAATTTGTAATCATACATTGCAATTAAGACAATATCCAGATAGCTATATTATTTTATATTTTTTTGTCACAAAAAGTTTAGCTGTAGGCACAATGATTAATCAGAACAGTGATTCCTATTGTACATGCATGATAAGCTCTGTACTTGACCACAAGCATTCGGAAAACTGGTGGATAATTAGCATGCTGTATTTTCAGTCATATCATATCAGGAGTTTCAGTTATTACTGTTGAAAATCCAAATTTCAAAGCAAATTATATATAGAAACTAAATATTATTATGAACTAAATTTTTTCATTCATTTGTTTAAGCAAGCAGTTTTGTGAAACTAAGAACATTAAATCACATTTTGTTCTTTAAAAGAATTTAATTAAATTTAATTGTGTTGTAATTAAACAATTTCTGTGTATGTTGGCGACTTTTCTTCATTGCTACATCTGAAACGAACCACGTGTGATCTGAATTCACAAAGCAACATGATGTGATTTTTAAATTATATAATCAGTCAACATTATTTGCAGTATTTAACTCTGTGTGAGTCGAACAAAGTTAAATACTAGTGCACATGTGAATTATGAAAAGAGAATATTAACAATTATTTCATTTCATAACGTGAGTTATGAAAGATAATATTAACAATTATCTATGTAGCTAAAGAACCAATAATGACTAATATTATCAACTTTTATTCAAACTAGCATGTTGGTAAGCAAACATATTACATATATTACATATTATATTACATAGTTACATAGCTGAAAATAGACCTGCGTCCATAAAGTTCAGCCTTCCTCACATATGTTCTTGCTGTTGATCCAAAAGAAGGCAAAAAACACAGTTTGAAGTGCTTGCAATTTTGCAACAAGCTATGAAAAAATTCCTTCTTGACCACAGAATGCCAGTCAGATATCTCCTTGAATCAAACAGCTATCCTTCCAGCCTAAATGCGTGACCTTGTGTCCTATGTATAGCCTTGTTTATGAACAGATTTCCAGATAATGGTTTGTACTGGCCCCAGATATATTTGTATAATGTTATCATATCCCCTTGGAGACGCAGTTTTTCCAAACTAAAGAGATATACAATTTTTAACCTTTCTTCGTAACTAAAGTGCTCCATTCATTTGATCAATTTTGTAGCTCTTCTCTGGACTTTTTCTAGTGCCAATATATCCTTCTTTAGAACAGGTGCCCACATTATATTCAAGGTGTGGTCTTACCAGGGATTTATAAAGAGGCAAAATTATATTTAAATTTCGAGAATTTATGCCCCTATTTATACATGACAATACCTTACTGGCCTTAGTAACTTCAGATTGACATTGCATATTGCTGCCTAATTTGTTGTCTATAACAATTCCCAAATCTTTCTTGTGTCTTGTTATCCCTAATTCATTACCATTTAGGATGTAAGTTGCTTGTGCATTCTTGACCCCAAAGTGCATAACTTTGCATTGCTCTACATTAAATTTCATCTGCCATTTTAGTGCCCAGTCCTCCAATCTATCTAAATCCTTCTACAGCAAAGCAATATCTTGCTCACATTTTGTTAACTTCACAAAGTTTAGTGTCCTCTGCAAACACTAAAATATGGCTTCCAATGCTGATTTTAAGATCATTTATATGTTTTAGCTTTTTATTTATGAAGATATCAACACACAATTATACAATTGAAAATATAATGACAATCAAACATTCAAAGGATGTCTCTGTTTAAAAACAGAAAAAAAGTCAGTCCAGGCATTTTCAATCACTGTGGCCCTGTGAGAAAATGGTGTTTTGTCACCATCAATGCCAAGCATCCACCCCTCAAAATGAGCACCTTGGTTCAATGCTTTTTCAGGGCAAACCATATGCAGAAAACTGCTGAAGAGCTATTGCATGAGAAAACGGCCCTGTGTTTGTTCTATGCAGTGCAAGCATAAGGGGGATACCAGAGACAAAATGGTCAGGAAAGTGTATTATGCATACGTTTGGAGGCTACTTGAGGCATTGTTTATGTGCAAGGTAAGCTGATTGTGTTTTGGGTAAATAGGTCAGTTTCAGTTGTGTTGTGTAAAATGTGTGGTTAGGGGCTGTAGAAAGTGAGATAGTGTGCATGTGTGTATGTGTATAGGGGACATAGTGTGTATAGCGGCTATTAGCATACATGGAATCTAGTGTGTGCATAGGGGATCCAGAGTATGTTTGTCAGGGGTACAATGTGTGTGTGAGGATTGCAATGTGTGTGCGGAGTGTAATGTTTTTATGAGGGGTACAGTGACTTTGTATGAAAGGTTCAGTGTGTGTGTGTGTGACTGGTACAGTGTGTGTTTCAGGAGTGTAGTGTGTGTATGAGGGGTGCAGTGTCTGCGTGTGTCTGTGTGCATGATGGGTGCAGTTTGTGTGATGGGTGCAGTTTTTGAAAGTGCTGGAATGCCTTAATTGTGTGTGGGAACACATAGAACTAGGTGTTCTCTTTGACTCCGACCTCTCCTTCAAGCCTCATGTTCAATCTATCGCCAAATCCGGTCATTTCCATCTCAAAAATATTGCGCGCATCCGCCTCTACTTAACGCCAGATGTGACTAAGGTGTTGGTCCATTCCACTGTCCTTTCTCGCCTTGACTACTGTAATCCACTTCTTACGTGCTCCCAACTTGCACCGTTACAATGAATGCGGCAGCGAGGCTCATCTTCCTGTCCGACCGCACCTCCCATGCCTCACCCTTTTGTCAGTCCCTACATTGGCTTCCTATAAAATATAGAGCTCAATTTAAAATTCTGGTTATTGCTTTCAAATCTCTACATAATGCTGCTCCCACCTGTCTATCCTCCCTGATACACAAGTATGTCCCGTCTAGGCCCTAACGATCTGCTGAACACTTACGTCTATCTTCTGTCCGTACTCCCACCTCTGATGTTCGCCTTCAAGATTTCTCAAGGGCTGCACCGTTCCTGTTGAACACGCTTCCCTCCTCTGTTAGATGCTCACCCAGTCTCCACTCCTTCAAAAAAATCATTAAAAACTCACTTCTTCATAAAAGCGTATCAATTAAACTGTTAATAGCTCCTGACTGATTCCTCTTCTGCAACTGTCACTAGTCTAATACTATCCTTACTTTTTTGTGTCATTTCACCCCACTCCCTCTAGCATGTAAGCTCATTGAGCAGGGCCCTCAACCCCTCTGTTCCTGTGTGTCCAACTTGTCTGGTTATAACTACATGTCTGTTCGTCCACCCATTGTAAAGCGCTGCGTAATTTGATGGCGCTATATAAATACCATAATAATAATTATTATTACAACATTTTAAAAAGTCAAAATAACAAACACGCTATATGAATGTTATATCAGACATTACCTGATGGTGAATTAACTTTAGCCTGCAGCTCCCTGGGCTAGAGTTAACAATTTTTGCAAGATTCGGCTAGTCACAGTGTTGACCTGGTAGCCATGGTAACATTCCTTCCTCACAAGAGTAAGAACCCTGCAGAGCTGCTGGATAGAGCTCCCAGGTCCTCTCCTCGCTCCGTCATCTCCCGACTTCTGCAGTAAAGTGCTATTGTGGCCAGTGAGGGAGATCTTAGATCTCCTCACCGGCTTTCATGGCACACAGCAGGGCAGGCGCTTTGGTAGTACTGTTGCTGCAAGGGGTGACAGGGGAGATGAAAGAATCTCATATGGCTATTCTAGGCCTGGATGTCATTAGAAATTGGGAGACAGATTAAAAAAAAGTATTTCCTTGTGTCCCCCAATATACACTTTTAAATGTGGGTGAACATACACACAAACATACACAAGACAGATATTACTAAAGAGACAGACAGACACATACAGATACACAGTGCCAGACACACACACACACACACACACATAAACATTCACACATATACAGACATATATATTGCTAGATACACATATAAATACAGATATACACTGACAGACTTGCATACAGTCAATACATACTGACAGACAGACAGACTGAGATATAGACTGATAGACAAAATATATATATATATAAATATAGCTAGAAATGTAATTCGATGTGTAAACCTGCCATTTACATTCACTGAGTACCTAATTTGTAAAAAAAAAAACCTGTTCTAACAACTTAGTGCTTGTTTTTATGCTGTTAGCCCATTTATATGGACAATCATTCTCTTGCGGAATTGTAAAGTGCAATGTTTAAAAAAGGTTATAACGAGGTCACTATAAAAAGGGTGAACACTAACATTACATTTAACTCCAAAATAATATATATATATAAATATCATCACTAGTTTTAACATCAACAAAATCAATTTCAAATGTGTAAACCTCTTACATCAAACAAACAAATGAGAAAACAGGATACATTTAAAAAGAAAATATTCTATTCACATTAAAGGACTCTACATATGAGTGCATTCAAATAAATACATACATATCTACACACTGTTATTTTTTGTGTCATAAAGTGTAGTGTTTCCTACATTTTCTACCAGGTATTTGGAATACCTGCATACCGACCCCATGCTACTAGTTAATACAACTGTACATACAAGCAACTGTTTAATAACAAAAGTGGAAGGCATAAAATATTAGGCATATACTAATTTCCGAGCAATCTACACAAATATTTTGTCTGATTCTATTTTGAACATTAAAAGGGCCATGCTGAGAGGCTTATTAACTAAAGTGAGAATTCAAATTTAAGGTCACAATAGCCAACCCAGAAAAATTCTATACTTTCAGTATAGCTACTTTAGCCTTACATTTTAAATTTACTTTGAATCAGTAATGTAACAATCCGCAATGTCGTGATTTTTATGCGTGCTGTCCTTACTTTGTGGAAACATTACCAGTATTCTTGCAAATATATCTAAGCATATTTCATAGCATCTTTTAACAGCAACAATGTTCATATTGATCTAGAAATACACACAGACGTTTAAAAATATCCAAATATATACATACTGTACATCTCATGCATATTTTTTTTTTTTTATATAGCAGTTAATAGAGGAAATGCAATTCAGTGAGCTATCTCGATTATTCCACTATGCTGGGAAAATAAAACAGAAAGCACCTGCATTATAATAGCCATAGTTCACACTTGTACACACACACAAACCCATGCAACCCACTGGTATGTAAGGCAAAGACACTGAATAAAAAAGACAAGAAAAGAAAATCATAAACATAAGATGAAACCATGTAATGGTTAAAGCTAAAGGCAATAATACATTGGCAGCCACACACTGCCCCACATACACTTAAAACCAGTCTGGACTGCCATGCAGTTTCATAATACACAAACTGAAGTTAATAGATATGTAATGTTTGGGCAGATTCAATAACATAGAAGAAAAAAGGACGCACATAAACAAAGAATGATATTGGCTTTAATTTTAGGATTAATTTAGGATTAGGAAAAAAACATATAACCTGCATATTTCCAATATGTGTTACAAGCCACATATTGTTTTTCTGGTTACACACTAGGTGTTTGGTCAATCACCCTAGGACAGCATTGCCCATTTAGTGTTTAACAGAACAGAGTTCCGATGCATATTTTGACACATCCAAGAAGTTGTAAACAGCAGAGATCAGCCATTTCAGACTCACTTAATTGCTTACTAAGAGCTAAAATCAAAACAGCATTTCTTCTGCTCGTATTTTTCAAAATCTGATCAATACTACTTCTAATAGTCAACTTGGACAAACATTTAAAGACCTTTGTCTTATTGCTTTTTTGGGTGATTTACTCAAAGACTATTTGTACCAGCTTGCAATCAAAGTTCTATTTCCATTCACCAGCACATACGTGTGAAACTTGAATTCTCACTTTACTCTGCAATCAAAACAAAGTATCAAAACCAACTACATGCAAGTGCAGACATGCCAATACTCAATAATTAAACAAAATATCAGAAGAATTTGCAGAAAAAGGAAAACATTACACTCATTAAAAGGTTTGTGCTACAGCGGGGTTCCATGGGGAAAATTAATTAGGAACCACTGTCCACAGTGTTCCCAAACCAAGTCCTCATGGGCCACCAACAGTCCTGGTTTTGGCAGTATCTCCATTGGAGTAAAAGAGGGAAATATATAAATCCTGTATATCCTGGACTGTTGGTGGTCCATGAGGAGTGGGTTGAGGAACACTGCCCTAGAGGAATGATAAGGCTATTAACTTAATAGCATGCTCTAGAATATACTCATACACTATAGGAAGAAAATTATTTTTCAAGAATGTGATATTTCCAGGCTATTTTTCTTTTTCTTTTTTTTTTTTACCAAATTGTAAATCTACTTCAACTTCTTTCTGTAGCAAATGTTGACATCTAGAAAACCCATTTAGACACTAAAAAAAACAGTAAGTATGAAAAGATATGAATATGAGGTTTACTAACAACAAGGCACTTGTGGTTACAATTATCACATACTTATATAAATATATGTTTATAACATTGTTTGAAAAGCATTTCAAAAAGCACAAAACTTGAATCATTGTGGAGCTAGACACTAAAAATGTAACATGGAGTTTAGGATAGAGAAACAATCCATGTATTTATTTGTGAGAGGTTCAGTGGACACTGAAGCCATCCTAAGAATAATTACTTTTTGCAAGTACAGAGACAGCATTAATGAACATGAAAGTTTCCACTCTAGTATCTGGTTTCCATCTGGTCATTTCAGATGACTGGAAATTGCTAAATTAACTAAAGCAGAAGTAATTAGACTACGATGAGCAAAAAGTGCCATATTAGCTGTTACAGCCATGATTTTAAATGCTTAATAGGAGAGGATGGCCATTCAAGGCATGTCCAGGAATAAATATGACAGATACACAATCACAGAAACATAGCCAGCGGGATTGAATAACTAATAAATTACATGGAGGTATTTAATGCTATATTTAGTGAAGCAGTATTACTGGGTCAAACTCAAAAAAATAAATAAATGGTAAGATATTGCTGAATTATTTTTAATACTTTGGCTTTTTGCGTTTGAATATACTTTTGCTTTTAATGAAATATCTTCTGTATTTCTCTCTAGGTTTCTTATAGCCAGCACATGATTATTCATCCTAAGGACAAAGGGACTGCTGTTGTAGTAAAAGCAATGTTTTCTATTTAACTGCCTTCATAGTTTTCGTTAATGTGTACTCTCAGAGATGGAAATTTAATATTCATTTATCTCTTCTACAGCATTTTAAACAGAAATTTTAGTGTTGTCACATGTCCTATGTTGACCAATGTCATAAAGCCATTACCATCATTTGCTGACTTTGCCGATGTTTTTCAAGTGCAGGGTCATTCATATATAATGTCATGGCCGTGGCAGCACAGTGATGTATTGTTCCTCCCTATCCCCAATTAGAAACCTATTTAAAATAAAGGTATACGTAAAACCCATCCTGCTCCCTCCAGTCTTTTTGTTTCTGTCTTTTCCTCTATGGATGCAAAATAATTAAGTATTGCATTTCCTTTTAATATGTTTTTTATTTGGCTAACAGTGCACTGACAAGCTATACTCCCTTGAAGCAGTCTAAAGCATGTTTTATTGGTTGGAATTTGAAAGAAACAAGTTAAGATAGCTGTAATCTGTGGCGGATCTGGGGGGGGGCAACGGGGCAATTGCCCCCCCCCGAGAAATCCGCCGGTCTCCCTCTCACCTGCCAGCACATGCCAGAGCTCTCTCTCCCCGGTCCGCAGGCACTGTGCTGGCAGCCGGCAGGGGAGGGAGAGGGAGGAAAGAGGACCCGGGAGCTCAGGCTGCAGCTCCTCCGGGTCCTCCTCTAGCGAGATTTGGAGCGTTGCCGTGGTTACCACGGCAACGCTCCAAATCTCGCGAGAGTGAACTCTAGCCCGGGAGCGTGGGCTAGAGTTCACTGTCCCCACTGGGACCACCAGGGAATCACCACTGGGACCACCAGGGATCGAAATATGTCCCTCCTCCTCCTCAATAAAGGTAAGAAGGGAGGGGGGATATAGAATATTTATTTTAATTAAATAAAAAATAAATACATATATTTTAAAAACTAAAAAAGCCCCCCCCCTACCCTTATCACACACTCTATACACATACACCCCCATTCACACACTGCCCCCCCATACACACACATACTTCTCCCCATACACACACACACATACTGCCCCCCATACACACACACACACACACACATACTGCCCCCCATACACACACACACACACACACATACTGCCCCCATGCACACATACTGCCCCCCATACACACACTGCCCCATACACACACTGCCCCCATACACACACACACACTGCCCCCCATACACACACACACTGCTCCCCATACACACACACATTGCCCCCATACACACACATTGCCCCCATACACACACTGCCCCAATACACACATACTGCCCCCATATACACACATACTGCCTCCCCCATATGCACATACTGCCCCCATATACACATACAGACCCCCATACACACATACTGCCCCCATACACACACTGCCCCATACACACACACTGCCCCCCATACACACATACTGCCCCCCATACACACATACTGCCCCCCATACACACACTCTACACACACACACACTGCCCCATACACACACATTGCCCACACTCACACATACACTGCAATACTCACACACACTGCAATTGTTACACACACATACTGTCCCCCATACACACATACTGCCCCATACACACACACTGCCCCCCATACACACATACTGCCCCCCATACACACACTCTACACACACACACACTGCCCCATACACACACATTGCCCACACTCACACATACACTGCAATACTCACACACACTGCAATTGTTACACACATATACTGTCCCACACATACACTGCATCCCTGACATACACTGCCGCCCTCACTCACATACTACAACCTTCACACACACACTGCTCACATACTGTCCCCCTCACACACACACATAATGCACCTCTTACACATTGCACCACTCACACACACCACTGCTCCTATGCCCTACTACAGCCCCATTTCCCAGCAGACCTCAGGTAAGTTGTCAAACTGTTCTTAAACGGTTTGACTACTTACTCTGGGAGGGGGTCCCGGCATTATTGACACCATAACCACTACACTGAGCTGTATTGGTTATTATGTCTGTATTATTTATTTAAATAATCTACAAGTGCCCCTCCCGAGATCAGGCTCTGGATCCGCCACTGGCTGTAATGCAAAGGTTAAAGCAGAAAAAAAGAACTATTCCAAGGTGTAAAAAGCCTGCCCTGAGATGCGCGAATTAGCAAAATAAGACGATCTTAGACATTGTTTAAAGGACCACTATAGTGCCCTGAGGTTGCCCCCACCCTCAGGGTCCCCCTCCCGCACGGCTCTGGAAGGGGGAAAGGGGTAAAAACGTACCTTTTTCCAGCGCTGGGCGGGGAGCTCTCCTCCTCCGATCCTCCTCCTCTCCTCCCCATAGGCTGAATGCGCTCGCGCGGCAAGAGCTGCGCGCGCATTCAGCCGGTCACATAGGAAAGCATTATCAATGCTTTCCTATGGACGCTGGCGTGCTCTCACTGTGAAAATCACAGTGAGAAGCACGCAAGCACCTCTAGTGGCTGTCAATGAGACAGCCGCTAGAGGGAATGGGGGAAGGCTTTACCCATTTATTAAAAAATGGGTTAACCCTAGCTGGACCTGGCACCCAGACCACTTCATTAAGCTGAAGTGGTCTGGGTGCCTAGAGTGGTCCTTTAATAAGGAGTATGACCTTCTACCTTCACATGCCAATCACTTCTCACCATCGGAAGATTTACTGTACAAGGAAGACACAGTTTAGAGCCCTCCCAATACCTTCAACGTCATGGATGTATTATCATCATGAAAAAGAGCCAGTTGTCCTAAATCCAGAGAATTACTTATTTTTTGTGCAAAATTCTACACCAAGCAAGTCAAACTTTCAGCTTGCAGGTCATATGCACCTACAATGATTCTATTTGTGGCCTGCCTGCCCTGGGGCTGCTTTGTGCTGTGGCTGCTAACATATTTCCTGTCTATTTTGTGTCTTTCCTCCCATGGCCTCAAGAGGGCAGAGTGGCTGTCTGTCTGCAGAGGAGAATCTGGCCTGCTTTAGCAGAGCAGAGCTGGAACTGGACGGGCGGTTAATCTTAAGGTAGGGGAAGAGGCAGGGACGTATTAACCGCGAGGCAAACAAGGCATTTGCCTTGGGTGGCATTTTCCAGGGGGCGGCAAAAAAAGCCGCCCCCAAATGGCCAGGGCAAATGTCTTGTTAGCCTTGTGGCTAACAGTCCAGGCAGGTGGGCGGCTAAGTAAAAATTCATGCAGGTGGCGCTGGCGAGGGAGAACTTTCCACTGAGCTCTCTGCTCAGCTCCCTCGCGCGCCGCAGAGTGATGCTGGGAGCCGGAATATGTGCCGCCCGCCCAGCAGCTCCACCGGACCCCAGGGAAAGGGAGAATCCCTCCCCCCAGCATTCCCAAAGGTAAGGAGGCTTGGGGGGTTGAATTTAAAAAAAAAAGTGAGTGTGTTAATGTGAGTGTGTGTCTGTTAGTGTGTGTGTTAGTGTGTGTGTTTGTTAGTGTGTTAGTGTGTGTATCTGTCAGTGTGTGCTTGTGTGTTAGTGAGTGAGTGTGTGTCTGTTAGTGTGTCTGTCTGTTAGTGTGTGTGTGTCTGTTAGTGTGTGTCTGTTAGTGTGTGTGAGTGTAAGTGTGTGTCTGTTAGTGAGTGTGTGTATGTCAGGGAGTGTGTCTGTTAGGGAGTGTGTTACTATGTGTGTGTCTGTTAGTGAGAGTGTTTGCGTGTCTGTTAGTGAATGTGTGTGTCTGCTAGTAACTGAATGTGTCTGTTAGTGAGTGTGTATGTCTGTTAGCTAGTGTATGCGTGTCTGTCAGTGAATGTGTGTGTATTTAGAACGTGCGCAGGGGGGAAGGGTGGGGTGGTGCGGGGGGTGGGGGGTGCTTGAGTTTTGTCATGCCTAGGGCAGCACAAAACCAGGATGCACCACTGGGAAGAGGAACTTGGGGGACCTTCCTGTATAGTGTGTTAAATTGGGGAGGGGCAGTGTATTAATTTGGGGGTGGGAGAGGGGCAGTGAATTAATTTGGGGGAAGGAGTGGGCAGTGTATTAATTTGGGGAAGAGAGGAGGCAGTGTATTAATCTGAAGGAGGGGGCAGTGTATTAATTTTGGGAAGGAAGGGGCACTGTATTAATTTGGAGGTGCCCCCTCCTTCCCAAAATAAGGGGGCAGTGGTGGGAAGGATCGGACAGTGTATTAGAGTGGTGATGGGGGGCAGTGTATTAAATTGGTAAGAGGGGGCAATGTATTAAATTGGGGTGAGGGCAGTGTATTAAATTAGAGTGGTGGGAGTGGGGGAAGTGTATTAGATTAAGGGGCAGTGTATTAGATTGGGTGGAGTGGATGGTTTATTTAAGTGGAGGGAGGGGGCAGTGTATTGGATTTGGGGCAATATATTGGATTTGTAGGCAGTGTATTAGAATGGGGGGGAAGTGTATTATATTGGGTCTGCATTGAGGCGCTAAACGCTCCCCATGGAGATGATGATTGGCCATGTAGCTTTTTGCCACACATGCACAAGGACTTCAAAATCAACAAGATAACATTGTTTTTTGTTTTTTTACAGCTGTGAAACAGCATACATTGACCATTTCAATCCCATTACCAAACATTTCTTAATATTTCAAGGTAGTTGGACTGAAACATTGGTTATATGCTATAATATTATTAGTGATATCCAAAATGTTAATTATAGATATGATGATTATAGATATTGGTGATATATTTATTAAAATATGACAGTTGTATGTTGCAGTACTGTCAGTATAAGGAAGGAACCAGACACACAAACCCAATATGCAACAAATAAGAGAATCTGTTTATGAGTTCTTAGAATGTTTGGGGTTAAAAGAATATAATAGTCAAAGATATGGCTAAGGTCAAGAACAGGAGAAATCAAGATAATCGGAAACTAGAAAAAAGCAAAGCAGTACTGAGGTTAGAATGAACTTTAAACAAAGCCAAGGGTCTACAAATCAAGCACCAGAATAACTGAGAATCACAAAAATGTGCTATAGGGTTCACAAGAACCACACCCAAATAACAATGAGTGGGACAGGTAAATTAATATAGGTCTGGCTTGCTTCCTATTGGCTAGCATCATCTTAGTGCTCCAGATGACGCACCAGTGGGGAAAAAAACCATATCAGGCTGATCTGCTTGTCGATCCAGCAAATTAAAAAAGTAGATATGAACGTGGACGTGAAACTGGGTGCAAATAAAAAGATGTGAATCAAGAGTGTGCAGCATCTGAGAGAATGCAGAGGGAGCAAGGCAAGACCCTGGCAAGCCTGACAAATACATATTTAAAAGGGTTCATTTGAGAAAATCTTATCAACATGGAATTATAAAATCAGCTGTTAGTGAGAATTGTATTGAGGTATATGGTATTGAAAAGGTAGTCTTTGCACACGGAGGTGGGGATTGGTTTCATGTTCTGTCCAAGAGGTAAGTGTTCTGGATCTTCTCTTTGAGAACCAGATACCTCATTGGATGGACTTTGGAATGGGATCCCTTACCTATTGTAGAATATTCATAGGCGTGCGCACGGAGTGTGCATCAGAGAACTCCCTCCCTGGTCCGCAGGCACCGTGCAGGCAGCCAGCAGGGGAGGGTGGGAGTGAGGACGCGGGAGTTCAGCCTGTAGCTCCTCCACTAGGGATTCCCCACTAGGGATTCCCCACAGACCACCAGGGATCGAGACATGCCCCCCCTACCCTGCTCACCACACATTCCCACATTGCCCACCTATACACATTGCCCCATACACACACTGCCTTCCCACACACATACACTGCTCCCCCATACACACACTGCCCCCCACACAAACATACACAGCCCCCCAAACACACATTGCTACACACACACTGCCCCCCATACACACACTACCCCACACACCCTACACATTACACTACAACCCCCCCACACACACACACCAAACCTTTCACACACACTGTACCCCTCACACATTGCACCACTCACACACACCACTGCTCCTATGCCCTACTACAGCCCAATATCCCAGCAGACCCCAGGTAAGTTGTCACACTGTTCTTAAATGGTTTGACTACTTACTCTGGGAGGGGGTCCAGGCACTCCTGGCACCATAACCACTACACAGAGCTATAGTAGTTATTGTGGATGGATTATTTCTTTAAATAATCTACAAGTGCCCCTCCTGAGATCAGGCTCTGGATCCACCATTGTGTCATCTCTAAGATAGAACAGTAGACAAAGGAGCATATTCAATTACACCAACTTTCTGGGCAAAGATGCTTAATCTCTCTCTCTCTCTCTCTCTCTCTCTCTCTCTCTAACATCATTAAGCTATACCACCTGCCAAGTTTTTAATGTACTGCTGTTTGCATTTTGACTCATAATAATGTATATTTTTTTATAAAGAATGTCAGAATGTATAATAATATTTTTGAGTGATTAATGGGTGGAGATAAGCATATTTGTAAGGATAGAGAGTCTCAGAGTGTAGATCGTCTTGGAAAAATCTGACTATGAAATAAACGTTTAGATTTTTGCAGATATTTCTGGTGGTTATTGTGCCTGACATTGCTGGAAACATTCTTCTTCTCTGTGTAATAACTATTGTCTTATGAATACATCTCACATGGTTATGAATTTAGATTTATTTGTTTTTAAACTGGATTATTAGTGCCTTCAACCTTTTAACTGAAACTGCAGTTTTTATTGTATGTTTGTCCTTGATTTAACAGAGCAGAATTATTATTTTTTTTGCATTGCACAAAGCAATGCCAGTTTGATATAAAGTAGCAAGTCTATTTCTACCACTCTGCCAAAAAAGGCTTCACACTCTCCATAATAAAACACCACAATATCATTCCATATTTATTAGGTGGCTTAATGGTTTTATGGGCGATTTTAGCACACTATCCAAGTAAGTGGGACCAAGTGTAAATATCTTTTAGATTTGTGAATCAGTTAAAACCCTTCACAATTCACCAAAAATTATATTGTGACAAAAATATTTTTTTTTATTAACTTCTCCAAACTCAAGAAGATTAATAAAAAGACAATAAGACTATAATTTACGATCACTTTAGGACTATAATGATAATTAAAAAAAAAAAAAACAGGAAAGCAAATACTAACAAACGTAGCTGTCATCAGAGGGGTGTTGTCTGTAGCTCCAACTCTCGCTGAGCGCAGGCTGTAGCTCCAGGACTTTAACTACAATTAATCTCAGGCATCACTGAAACATAAACCCCACTTAACTCACACACTACATTAACACCTTTGGTCATCTGGTTTATTATTATGTCATTATTATGTTATTAGGACCCCTCAATGGCATTATTTTCCCATAATACATATTTTAAAGTTATGCATTTATGTATATATTAAGCCAAAACCTAGCAATCAAATAAGTATATTAACCCTGATGCATGATTAAATGTAGATTGACATACAAAGTTAACTAACAATGATGATGATGATGGCTGCAATATATGAAGCAATCCAGAAAATAATTTTTCACATTAAAATAGATAAAATTAGTATACATGTTCCATTTTCTTTCTCTGAAAGTGTACACTAAAAATAGGTAAGCGGAAAAAAAAGATAACATTTCTAATACAAAAGCATTTCTTTTGTTCCTGAGAATAATAACTATGCACAAGCTATAAGAAAACCTGAAAGAAATACAGAAGATTTTTGATTAAAAGCAAAGGCATATTCTAACGAATGTGCCAGAATAATGTTCTTGGAGTCAGGCAATTATATCCATAGAACAATATAAAGACAAAGCATATAAACAATGAAATCCACAACATATTCTATTTATTTTATGCTTGACCCATTCATCACCATGTTCTGCCTGTCTGTGTGTCTGTCTATCTATACATATTAACACACATTCATACAGACAGTATTTGTGATGAAAAATTGTGCACGCAAGTTAGAGAAGCTGAGAGTAGTAAAAGAAACTTACAGAGAGTGCTTGGCAAAGATAAATCAGAAACATTCAAAGGAACACTCTAAGCACCAAAACCATAACATCTCAATGCAGTGGTTTTACTGCATACACAATTTATCTGCATGATAACTAATCTAAACATTGTCATTTGTGATAAACAGCAGTGTTTACAGCTGTCTGTCAGAATGCCCCTAGTGGCAGTTAGGCAGTCACCTGTAGCACTATTAAAGATGAAGGAGCTGTGTCACACTAGATTTAATGTTGCATAGATTATAAGTTTTATTGGGCATGCCCTTGTCCACCTCTTGTCTCTGTTAATTTTTGTATGTCAATTACTTATTTTCAAATATACCTATTCTATAATTGTAGAGCACTGTGTAATATTTTGGTGATATATAACTTTACCCGTGTGTGTCGCTTCCTCAATTCCAACTCTCTCCTTGACCCTCTTCAATCTGGCTTCCGCCCTCTCCACTCTACTGAGACTGCTCTTATCAAAGTTACTAATGACCTAATCTCCGCTAAATCCAAAGGTCACTACTCCATATTAATTCTCCTTGACCTCTCTGCTGCCTTTGACACCATTGATCATGCTCTCCTCCTTCAAACTCTTCAATCGCTCAGTCTCTGCGACTCTGTCCTCTCTTGGTTTTCCTCCTATCTCTCCCAATGCTCATTCAGTGTCTCCTTTTCCAAGGATACCTCCTCCCCTCATCCTGTCTCTGTTGGAGTTCCCCAAGGCTCTGTCCTTGGTCCTCTTCGATTTTCTCTTTATACTGCCTCTCTTGGCAAACTTATTGCCTCTTTTGGATTCAACTACCACCTGTACGCTGGTGACACTCAGATATACCTCTCCTCCCCGGACCTCCCCCCTGCCATCCTGCAAGGTGTCACTGCTTGCCTTTCTTCCATCTCTGACTGGATGTCCTCACGCTTTCTGAAACTCAATCTCTCTAAAACTGAACTCCTTGTCTTTCCTCCTCCTAATACTGATCCTCCTCTCTCGCTCTCCCTTCAAGTCAGTGATAACTCACATAAGTCCATCCCTGCAAGCACGCTGTCTTGGCGTCATACTTGACTCTGGTCTCACCTTTGAGTCTCACATCCAGTTTGTTGCCAAATCCTGTAGGTTCCAGCTCAAACATAACCCGCATCCGTCCCTTTCTTACACAAGATGCTACCAAGGAGCTTGTCCATGCTCTAGTAATTTTCCGCATGGATTATTGTAACCCTCTCGTGATTGGTCTCCCCAAAAGCCGTATTGCCCTGCTACAGTCTGTAATGAATGCTGCAGCTAGACTGATTTTCCTCTCTAGTCGGTCCTCTCACACCTCACCCCTCTGCCAGTCCTTACATTGGCTCCCTGTATCCTATAGGAGTCAATTCAAAGTGCTAACCCATACATTTAAAGCACTGAACAATTCTAGCCCCTTTACTGGCCCCTTTACTGATCCATAGGTATGCCCCTCCTCGTTCCCTCCGCTCTGCCCGAGACCACCTCCTGACCGCTGCTCGCACCCGTACGGCCAACTCGCGATTGCAGGACCTCTCGCGGGCGGCTCCTTTCCTATGGAATAGCCTGCCTACCACCATCAGAATCCTAGCCTTCAATCATTTAAGAAGGGCCTTAAAACCCATCTCTTCAGGAAAGCTTATGGCCTCCCAGAGTAACCTCTACCTTACATACCTGTCTCTTTCTCTCTCCTATAGGACAGTGCTTTACTCTCTCCTCCAGCTCTGCTTCACTCCCACCCTATTTGATTGATATTTCATGTCCTAACATGTCTTATACCCCACCTCCTATAGACTGCAAGCTCGTTTGAGCAGGGTCCTCTTCAACCTATTGTTCCTGTAAGTTTTCTTGTAATTGTCCTATTTATTGTTACATCCCCCCTCTCATAATATTGTAAAGCGCTACAGAATCTGTTGGCGCTATATAAATGGCAATAATAATAATAATAATAATAATAATAACTGATTATAATTCTAATGAGATAAAATAAAATAAGGCAGTTTTTGTATTGAAACTATTGCACTTAATTTATTTATTTTGGCAAAAAGTATACAATATGTCATTATAGACTGTGAACCAGTTGTCTTCTTTTGACAGGTGACATCTGAAATAAATAGTAGCATTACTCAATCGTATTCATGAAACAGGTAAAATGCTGTCAAGAGATAAATGAAAGAAACTCCACTAATGAGGATACTCTGGAATGTTATAAATCCAAGATATACAATATGTTCTTGCATAGCATTACTATTTAAAGATGTGTTAATACCATTGTTATGGTTTTGGGCAAATGTGAGTATTTAATATCATAAATTTAAACTGCGCTTTGTCTTTTTTAAGATATAAAATATAAAATTTGTTACCCTCCATTAACATATTTTAATGCCATGCATTCAACTCAAAACTAAAAAAAAACAAAAAACTTTTATTATTATTATTTATAAAGCAATTATTTATAAAGCACCAACAAATACTGCAGTACTGTACAATAGGTGGACTTACAGGCAAGGATTTGAAAACTTTTGTCTCACACTGTATAGTGATAGAAAATGAA
Organism: Pelobates cultripes; assembly: GCA_933207985.1. Lineage (NCBI taxonomy): Eukaryota > Metazoa > Chordata > Amphibia > Anura > Pelobatidae > Pelobates > Pelobates cultripes. The sequence continues at coordinate 251,092,895 of OW240913.1, forward strand.
TAATGATAAAATTAAGATACATAAAAATGATTGTATGTAAAAATTTACATTTTGAAATAAACACAGCAGCTTAAATAATAAGTAAAAATGCTAGAATATATAATGCTAGAAAATGCCAATATCTGCAAATTCTCTGTAGAGCTGTATTTTTGCCTTTATCAGTTAACAACGCTCTATTAGAATTTTATAGCAGTAAACAACACTAACAGCGTATTGAAATCCAATTCATAAGAACAACTCAAATAACGTGAGTACTGACAATAAATTGCTCCATAAAAATACAGTGTAGACAGGCATTTATTTCATGAGTTATACAAAACAGTGTAGCAGGTCTGGTCTGGCTGATAGCTATCCTCGCAATATTAAGAATTTCATGTGGTCATCTATATTTCAGCAATAAATTGAAATGACATTATGTGTTAACACATCTAGGTACATTGAATTGTGTCTAGAGTTTATTGGCAGCAGAGAATGATAGCTTCAAGATAAATTACACCATTAGTGTTTTTGCTGCAAAAGGCAATTTGATCATGATCTAATTTTGGGTATAATATTCATTGTTCCAAATATTTAATGCACTAGTCAGATAAACTGTATTACATACTGAAACTATATGCCATGTTTATGGTCACTAAAATTAACATGAAAAATATTTGCTGCTATGCATGTCTTTAACCACTTATGGACTAGGGTTTAATCAAATCCATTTACTCCATTACATGATTTCGTAAGGGATTAACATTTTCATTCTGAACCCTTTATATGCATGCCAGTCTCTATTACCTAAGTCCCCAAGATCATACATGTCACCTATACTGTAAAGAGCTTACTAGACTTTGTGATTACTGATACCTACAGCTCTTAGAATTCTTCAAATGCAATAGAAGAGCAGAGAATCATGGAGTTGCAGTTCAGTAACACCTGCAGCGTGGTAAATATTTGAGATATTTGAGCTTAATTATTGGTATTTTTTATGTGCAGGTTCATGCATATGTCCAAGATATTTAGACCAGGTGTGAGCAAACAGTAGATCCCCAGATGTTTTAAACTACAGCTTCCATGATGCTTTGTCATTTTAAAGATATTCCATAGGCATGCAAAGCATCATGGAAGTTGTAGCTGTAATACATCTGGGGATCTAGCTTTTAAGCACTCCTGGTTTAGACCTATTTAACACCTAAGAAGGGAAGCTTTACATTTTAGATTTAATCTTTTTACTGGCATGTTTAGTGTGTGTTAAAACTTAGGCAACGTGCTGAAATAAGAAAAAAAAATCTCACTAGCATATCTCTTTATAGGTAATTTTTTTTCCAATTGATGCATAATTTAAGACCTCTCTAATCTTATAGTTTATTCCCCACTGTTTGGTCTATATATATATATATATATAATAAATGTCTACATCTTTAACTGACAAGCAGTTTATGCGTTATGGGTAGTTGGTTCTGTAACATAGAAATTCTTTAGAGAGTCTGGATAAATCACAAGGATAAACTTGGCTTTGTCTGCATTTTCTAGTAAGAGGAAATATGGTAGTGCTGGAAAACTACTTTAATGGGTTCAGAAAGGTCCTGTAAAGTAACAATAGATCACACCATTCATCTCATCAACATCCTGACTGATTACAGCATTACCTTGATCCATTTCCCAGGCACTGCCGTTTATTGTAAAACTGCAACACTTTATTGATCTCACTGTGTTATACAAACTATGCACAGTGTTCCAAAGGCATTTGCTTTGGAAAACATACTGTACATCACACAAGTTGGATGTATTCTTTAAAGTGACAGCTTGCTTGTTTAGTGTCAGAAGAAATGGATGGCTCGTATTTGTTTGATTGGAATGATGAATGATGTATCTAGCAGATATGTTTTCACCAATTCTTTTCTCTCTGAAAGTCTTAAAGGGATACTATAGGTATCAAAACAACTTTAGCTTAAGGAAAGAGGGCAGACATATAGATTGTGCCCCTGAATCTCACTTTTCTGAAATTAAGGAGTTAAATCACTTTTGTTTCTGTTTATGCAGCCCTAGCCACACCTCCCCTGGCTGTGACTCAAACAGCCTGCATTAGAAATTGAATGTTAACTTGCTATAGAAGATTTATATCTTGATTTTATCACACACAGGAGGCTCCTGCATGGTCTAGAAGGCTCTTCATAGAGCAGGAGATAGGGAATTCTAAATTAAACAGAATGTGCAGTACAAAGAAGTTTAAACAATAACTATCTATTTTCAGGAAGTTTTTAGGAAGGCTGAGCAAGTCACATACAGGGAGGTGTGGCTAGGGCTGTATAAACAAAGTGATTTAGCACCCAAATTGCAGAGTATTAAACAGTAAGACTGCAGGGCATGATCTGCACCAAAACTGCTTCATTAAGCCAAAGTTGTTTTGGGTGCCTACAATGTCCCTTTATGGCTTTCATATGGTTTGCTTTTGGTGTTTAGCTCTGCCAGGCTCTAGATTATGAACAATTTTTAGTAGAAGCAAGAAAACAAGTGCCTGTGTAGGATAAAATAGGGGCCATTATGATTTATGAATCATTGAAAAGGGATTTGCACAGTATAGACTAACACAACAATTATGACAAAAATGTGTTTGTTACAACATACAACAAATGAGCCAACCATTGGAGCATAATCTTTGGGAATTACTGGCCTCTAATACAGCAATATAAAATATTAATAGAAACATTATTTCTTAATATATTCTAAATATATATGAATGTAGGAATGTATGATGATATGTGTTTTTGCTATTATGAAAAAATTGCATTAATAAAAATTAGGACATGAATTTTGTTTTTCAAAAAATGCAACTAATAAATCACGAGTGGCCAGACTGGGCAAAAAATTGGTCTGGGTATTTAAAGGCAGAGCAGGGCATTATGGGTGGGGCAAGACCAGAGAGGGGTGTGTTGACATCCCCAAAGTGAGCATGTCCGTTTGATGCTCCTCCAGGGCAGCTCATACTTAAAGCCCTACTGAAGAGCTCTGGCATAAGGAAAATGTGTTGTTTAGCACAGTGCAAGCACATTTAATGACATGCTTGTTGTGTGCTTGCTTGTTCTGTGCATGTCCCCATAAGTAAAATATCAGAGGACAAAAGAGGGACAGGGCTGGGAGAAGGTGTTGTGTGTATAGGGAGGCTGCTTGTGAATGTATATGCACTTGGAGGCTGATTGTGAGGTTGCATGTTTGGGGGGAAACCTGCTTGTGGTGTTGTGTGTGGTAGCTGTGGTGCTCTGCATGCCTGTATGTGGGGAGGCTGCTTATAATATATTATTTGTGGAGAGGTACAGTGCCTTGCAAAAGTATTCACCCCCTTGACTTTTTACCTATTTTGTTACATTACAGCCTTAAAGGAACAATATAGTCACCTAAATTACTTTTAGCTTAATAAAGCAGTTTTAGTGTATAGATCATTCCCCTGCAATTTCACTGCTCAATTCACTGTCACTTAGGAGTTAAAACACTTTGTTTCTGTTTATGCAGCCCTAGCCACACCTCCCCTGGCTATGATTGACAGAGCCTTCATGAAAATAAAACTGGTTTCACTTTCAAACAGATGTAATTTACCTTAAATAATTGTATCTCAATCTCTAAATTGAACTTCTGTCACATACAGGAGGCTCTTGCAGGGTCTAGCAAGCTATTAACATAGCAGGGGATAAGAAAGTCTTAATTAAACAGAACTTGCAATAAAGAAAGCCTAAATAGGGCTCTCTTTACAGGAAGTGTTTATGGAAGGCTGTACAAGTCACATGCAGGGAGGTGTGACTAGGGTTCATAAACAAAGGGATTTAACTCCTAAATGGTAGAAGATTGAGCAGTGAGGCTGCAGAGGCATGTTCTATACACCAAAACTGCTCCATTAAGCTAAAGTTGTTCAGGTGACTATAGTGTCCATTTAAGTTCAATGTTTTATTAATCTGAATTTCATGTGATAGATCAGAGCACAATAGTCTAAGTTGGTGAAGTGAAATAAGAAAAATATATACAGAAATCTATTTTTTAGAAACAGAAAACAGAAAATTGGCATGTGTGTTCACCCCCATTGTTATGAAGCCCATAAAAAGCTCTGGTGCAACCAATTACCTTCAGAGATCACATCATTAGTGGAATGATGTCCACATGTGTGCAATCTAAGTGTCACATGATTTGTCATTATATATACACACACCTTTTTTGAAAGGCCGCAGAAGCTACAACACCTAAGCAAGAGGCACCACTAACTAAACACGGCCATAAGGACCAAGGAACTCTCCAAACAAGTAAGGGACAATGTTGTTGAGAAGTACAAGTCAGGGTTAGGTTATAAAAAAATATCCAAATCTTTGATGATCCCCAGGAGCACCATCAAATCTATGATAACCAAATGGAAAGAACATGACACAACAGCAAAAAAGACGGCCGCCCACCAAAACTCACGGACTGGGCAAGGAGGGCATTAATCAGATAGGCAGCACAGAGACCTAAGGTAACCATGGAGAAGCTGCAGAGTTTCACAGCAGAGACTGGAGTATCTGTACATAGGACGACAATAAGCCATACGCTCCATAGAGTTGGGCTTTATAGCAGAGTGGCCAGAAGAAAGCGATTACTTTCAGAAAAAAAAAAATGGCACGTTTTGAGTTTGCGAAAAGGCATGTGGGAGACTCCCAACATGAATGGAGGAAGGTGCTCTGGTCTGATGATAATAAATTTAACTTTTCGGCCATCAAAGAAAACACTATGTCTGGCGCAAACCCAACACATTACATCTCCCAAAGAACACCATCCCCACAGTGAAACATGGTGGCAGCATCATGCTGTGCGGATGATTCTCAGCTGCCGGGACTGGAAAACTGGTCAGAGTTGAGGGAAAGATGGATGGTGCTAAATACAGGGATATTCTTGAGCAAAACCACTCTGTGCGTGATTTGAGTCTAGGACGGAGGTTTACCTTCCAGCAGGACAATGACCCCAAACACACTGCTAAAGCAACACTTGAGTGGTTTAAGGGGAAACATGTCAATGTGTTGGAATGGCCTAGTCAAAGCCCAGACCTCAATCCAATAGAAAATCTGTGGTCATATTTAAAGATTGCTGTTCACAAGAGCAAACCATCCAACTTGAAGGAGCTGGAGCAGTTTTGCAAGGAGGAATGGGCAAAAATCCCAGTGGTAAGATGTGGCAAGCTCATAGAGACTTATCCAAAGCGACTTGGAGCTGTGATTGCCGCAAAAGGTGGCTCTACAAAGTATTGACTTTAGGTGGGTGAATAGTTATGCACATTAACTTTTTCTGCTATTTTATCCTATTTGTTCTTTGCTTCACAATACTAAAAAATTTAAAAAACACATCTTCAAAGTTGTGGGCATGTTCTGTAAATTAAATGATGCATATCCTCAAACAATCCATGTTAATTCCAGGTTGTGAGGCAACAAAACATGAAAAATGCCAATGGGGGTGAATAGGCACTGTAGCTGCAAGCAGGATTCCCCTTGTGGAGTTGCGTGTCTCATATTCCATGTGGTGAGGGCGGGACTGCTTGAGGAGTTGCTTGTGGGGAGAGGCTGTTGTTTGTAATTTTTTTTTTTAGAGATTAACCTGTTGAGTAATGCCCTAATGGATAAACAATTCTATAGTTAAAAATGGTCAATATGTAAAAGGTTATGTTAATAAGTAATTACCTAATATGGTTTAATAATATTAGAACTAAAACGGTTGATATTACTGCTAATAACCCAGATCCTGACAAAGTAGACCATCACTCATGAAACCTGGCTAGATTGGCACAGCATTAGAGGTGGGCATACCTGGAAGTCGTGTGATTCTGCAAAATAATAATAATAATAATAATAATAATAATAATGCAACGGGTAAAGATACTGCAAAGATGGAGCCCAGGATGTAGCTGATATCCATTGATTGATGATTAGAGCACTCTGTTTGTGAGTTATTTTTTTTTATTTTACTAAAGTTACCACAGTGTGAACTCCTTGTCATGTTCTTAACCTTGAGCATATATTAAAATTAGCATTTTCCAGACAGATATTTATAAGGTAGTCAGAATGTAACGAGATGCAGTACGTTATCTTTCAGTATAGAACATTATAATGTGACACCATGCCATCTTCAATATACAAGCTACAAAATATAAGAAATGGATTTATCTTATCAGATATGGCCTATTACTTAACCCCATTGCAACCGCGGACGTATCAGGTACGTCCGACAAAAAACAGTCCTTAAGCATCAGGTACGTCCGCCGGGAATTAAAGCGCTGGAAGCGATCACGATCACTTTCAGCAGCTGTAATGGTATTGCAGCAATGCCTTGATGTCGAGGCATCGCTGCAATACCCCCCCTCACTGCCGAGCCACCAGAGAACATCGGGTGATCGCTCCCCCCAGACGATCACTCCCGGGTTGCTCCACGTGGAGCCCGGCAGTGAGGCAAATCATCGGAAGCCATCATGCAGGTTTCCGATGCTCTGCCTGTACTGAGTGCCTCGCGGGGTCGAGGCACTGAGTAAAAAAAAATATGTAAAAAAGAATTAATTTAAAAAAAAATAACCCCTTCCCTCCCTCCCTTTCCTTCTCCCATGTACTTAATGACCGCCGCCGTTCCCCCACCAGTGATCTGTCTTCTTTTTCTATGGGGGGACCGTCTGACAGCCTAGACAGTCCGATACATGCATGTGTATACACACTCTGATAGGCACACACATATACACACGCTCTTGTGCACACACACACATATACACAGATATTCCAGACACACTCAAGGATCCAACTGCTATGAAAAAAAAACCACACACACACATATTCTATTTCATTGTTTTCTTTAGATTGTTTTGATTTGTACTGTTTGAGTGCCCTCCTATTTAAATCATTGTTCATGCATATACTTTCTGACAGACACACACACTGTCATACACAAAACAGAAACACACACATATTTACCCTGGTGGTGTAGTGGTGATTGAGTGTTATAACTCCTGACAGCAGTCATTAGACAGGCTCTCAAGCACATGCTGCTTCCCTGCTCCCTTTTACTGTAATGTGTAGCTTGACATAGTCAGGGCCGTCTATAATATGAATAGGACCCTGGGCAAAGCATTTTCTTGGGCCCCCTGGGCCCTGTCCCTGCGCCCCCCTCCCCATTACACCCAACTCGCAATCACACTGACAGATATACTGACACATACACACACAGACAGACATATTAAAACATTTGCAGATACATACTGACACACACATACACTGACACACAAATATATACTGGCAAATATATTGACACACATTCAGACATACTGATACACACACATACACACATACATAAAAACAGACACATACACTGACATATATACTGACACACACACAGACACATACACTGACAGAAATACTGAAATACATACACTGACAGGCGTATTGACATACACAGACATACTGACATACACACACAGACATACTGACATACACACACAGACATATACACACACAGTATGTCTCTGTGTGTGTGTGTTAGTATGTCTGTGTGTGTGTGTTAGTGTGTGTGTGTTAGTATGTCTGTTTGTATGTCAGTATGTCTGTGTGCGTATGTCAGCATGTCTGTGCATGTATGTTAGTATGTCTGTGTGTGTGTGTGTGTGTATGTGTGTCAGTATGTTTGTGTGTGTATATGTTTGAGTGTGTATGTCAGTATGTATGTGTGTGTATGTCAGTGTGTGTGTATGTCAGTGTGTGTATGTTTATGTCAGTGTGTCTGTTTGTGTGTGTGTGTGTATGTGTATGTCAGTGTGTCTGTGTGTGTATGTCAGTATGTCTGTCATACTGACATACACACACACACACACACAGACATACTGACATACATAAACACAGACATACTGACATACACACACACAGACATACTAACACATACACACAGACATACTGACATACACACTCACACACACACATACATACTGACACAAACACACACACACATACACACACACAAACATACTGACACAGACATACTGACATACACACACACACAGACATACTAACACACACACACAGACATACTGGCACACACACAGAGACATACTAACAAACACACAGACATACTGACATACATTTAGCCACCCTCCAGGTTCTTACCTTTTTATGGAGGGTGGTTTCCCTGGGGTCCAGTGGCAGGCTGAGGCAGTTGGGAGTTATCTTGAAGAACTCCCCTCCTCCCTGCTTTCCTCCTCCCACGCGGCTATTATCTCGGGTGGGAGGAAGTGACACGCCACACTCACTTCCTCCCAGCCGGTACAGAAAGGGGCCCGGTCGCGCTGTTTAAGCGTCACAGCGCCCGACCGGGCCCCTGCTGACACATGGTAACCGGGTGGCCCTTAGTGCATGGGCCACCCGCGGGGCCTCCTTAGTTGGCGGACCGGTGCGGCTGCACCGTTGGGTACATGGTGGCTGCTGAAATCAGGAGCAACTGGGCCCGGGGCAACTGCCCCGTTTGCCCTGTGCTAAAGACGGCCCTGGACATAGTAATGGAGCAGGGACATCAGTGTGCTGCATGGCGGGTGGCATCTGTAAGGTTTATAGCACACTATGCCAGCTCCCTATCAGCCTCAGCCACCCTCCATTTACATTTTTTTCCCTGGAGGATGACTTGGCTTTTGTTATGCCCAGCAACTCCCAGAATGAGGAAATCAGAGCAGCATTTACAATGTAAAAAAAATAAATTGGAAGAAGAGTGCACAGGCTTCAGCTCTCTCCTCTAGACACCAAACATGACAGGTCAATATGTAACTGGAGAAAAGAGGCTACAGTCCACTCTCCCTCCCATCATGCTGAAACTGTAGCAGTACACACGCAACAGGTTCTACTGAAAGCTGGACAGAGAGGCAGTCAGTCTGTGTTCAGTAGTGTACTGTGAAGGTAACAGGTTAGTGGTTTTTGGTGCAGCTGATCTGTTAGCTTCAGAACTGACAAGAGGCATACTTTACAAATTAAATAAATTTGCAATAAACAAATTTAATTGCAATTATGCAAATCCTGTGCACACCATTGTGGGGTATGAAAGCATACTCTTGCAATCATGTATACACACGTGTCGAGGTGAACTTGTAAATAGCAGATTACATCTTTGGTTTATAAACCGTTGCCAATACAATATGCAAATAGTTCTTTGTAGGTATATTCAGTTGGCTCTTTATTATACTTATACCGTGTTCTGTTGCAGGTAATTCATGGAGTGAGCACCAACAGTTTGTTATTTCCAACAGAATGCAATGGTTGGACAGGATTTTAGTTGAAAATTAATGTTTTTTTTTTTTGTTTTTTTTTTATAGATGACAGAATCAAAATAATGTAATGTAATTACTGTGAAATTAGCCAATAATGTTAACTGGTTAAATAGAATGCTAAAATTTAGGACAATATGAATGTAAACCTGACTTGGGATTTCATTTTACCTTAGAATGGCTGTGGCTACTGAAAACATAGGCAAAACCAAAGATGATAACTATTACATGAAAACAATGAAATAAATATTATAAATAGAGTCAACTGAAGTTATTGAATCTAAAAGACAGAATACAAGCTATAATAAGTCAGTGGTAGGTAGGACAGGGAAACATAAATCAGGATAATTACTAAATGAAGCCAAGTCTAAGAACAATGGAGAGCAATACCAATACCATCTTGTTGTTTGATCCATGAAAAGACAACGAAGTACATGAAGTCCAAATCCAGAAAGGGGAGACGCACACATTCATGAATACAGTATCCAGTCTGGTCTGGCAAGACCCAAAAGCAGAGCTTCAGTATGAAAAAATAAAGATATCTTGGCATCCAAAGAGCTGCTAGCGAGCAGCCTTTATTAACTCAAAGCAATGTATATGCTCTCTGCTGGAGTTTGATAAAGTCTCCAGCAGAGTGCTGAAACTGTGCTTTGAGTTAATAAAGACTGCTCACTACCAGCTCTTTGAGTGTCCAGACATGCATCTCTCTTATTCAAGTACATGAAGACCAGGCATGCAGTCAGGGCCGGCCTTAGGCCTTTATGCGCCCTGTGCGAAAAATCTTCACAGCGCCCCCCCCGTCATCCATGTATGATGCAATGTTTGTGTTGTCTGTGTATGTGATAGGTGTGATGACTGTGTGTGATATGCATGCTATGTGTTGGCTGTGTGTGATATCTGTAATGGGTGTATTAACTGTGGGTGATATGCGCGTATTGGTTGTATGTGATATTTGTGCTGGGTTTATTGGCTGTGTGTGATGTGTATTTAATTCAGATAAAAATATGCATTTAGGCCTGTGTGTGAATGCAGGTGTATATTTTTGCAGAGTTATGTATGTGCACACAGTCCCACAGATGCACACAGTTATACATATACCCTGTCAAATCCACCACAATCCAGTCACAGGCAGATAGTCACATACACAGGATCAGGCAGTAACACACATACAGAGTTACAGGTAGATAAACACACTCACACACAATTACAGGCAGACAGCCACACACACACAGGCAGACAGCCACATATACAGTCTTACACACACACAGCCACACATACAATCTTACACACACATACTTACATGCAGTCACACACACACACACACAGGCAGACAGTAACACACACATACACATAGCCACCACACACACGGGCAGACAGCCACACACATACACAGGCAGACAGCCACACACACACACACATGCAGCCACACACACGGGCAGACAGCCACACACATACACAGGCAGACAGCCACACACACAGACAGTCACACACACAGGCAGTCTCACACACAGGCAGTCTCACACACAGAGGCAGATGGCCATACACACGCAGGAAGACATCCACACACACACAGGAAGGCAATCACACACACACAGGCAGACAGTCACACACACGCAGACAGTCACACAGAGAGGCAGACAGTCACACACAGAGGCAGGCAGTCACATACAAACACACACAGGCAGACGGCCATACACACACACAGAGTCAGACGGCCATGCACACACACAGAGGCAAGCAGTCACACACACACACACAGGCAGACAGCCACACACAGAGGCAGGCAGTCACACACACACACAGGCAGACAGCCACACGAACACACACAGGCAGACAGCCACACAAACACACACAGGCAGGCGGCCATACACACACACACAGGCAGGCAGCCATACACACACAGGCAGGCGGCCACACAAACACACAGAGGCAGACAGCCACACAGAGGCAGATCTCTGATGGTCCCAGCTGCCTTAAGATCATTAACAAGATTCTCAACAGGTTCTTGGCTGATTCCTCACAATTCTCATGATTGTAGATGCGAATATCCATTATGCTCAATATCCTAGCTGTTCATATAAGGGTTAATTTGAACCAAGAATAAATTTGGAATTGTATCTTCGATTCTGGGAAGAATTGATCTAATATCATTTACGAGAATGACCATACTGATTTCCAAATGTTCTTGTTAATTGTCCAAGATTAAGGTATTTGTAAATATCCTGTTTTGATCAAATGTACATGTGTTATATAACGTAGAATTCTAATAAGAAACAGCTGTTTATAACTTATGAAAAACAATGTCATTGTCACGCCCATATGCTCATTTTCCCCCCTCCCATCCTGCTATGAAAATGGGGTATAAATATAACTGACGTATGAATACAATTTGAATTGGTTATTGAACACATCTCTGCTATTCATTTCCAATTTCCAGAGCTCTGTATGAGTTGGCAAATATCCATCATCCACAAAGGGCCCGGGCTGATTTTATCCCCAACAATGATCATTGAAACTCCACGAGGTGAGATCTTGCATGGAGCACCAGACTGAGGGAGACTGACAGTTATTTTGTGTTTCTTCCATCTGAGAATAATTAAACCAACTGTTGTCACCTTCTTGCTGGTCTTGTAGCCCATCCAGCCTTGTGTAGGTCTACAATCTTGTCCCTGACATCATTGGACAGCTCTTTGGTGGAGAGTTTGGAATCTGATTGATTGATTGCTTCTGTGGACAGATGTCCTTTATACAGGTAACGAGTGCTCCTAATCTCAGCTAGTTACCTGTATAAAAGACACCGGGGAGCAAGAAATCATGAATATCAATTTATATATTTTTTGACATGCATTTTATTGGATTTTTTTGTTTGTTATTCTGTCTCTCACTGTTAAAATACACCTACCATTAAAATTATAGACTGTATGCAAGTTAAAAAATAGCTCACCTGTAATTATAAAGTTACCCAAGTCAAGCTCTACAAAGGCAGTATGTGATTGTATCTCTTTACATTAACAATGGGTTAAATATTGCCCATAGATAACTCTGACTGACTGTCTATGTGGCAATCCTATTTGCAAAAAAACAGACTCATACTTGCATGATGCCACAGTCACTGCATACTGTTATTTCTCAAATTGTAACCTTGATTATAGTTATTAATGTATAAAATCAACAGGAGGCATGACACTAATCAGAGATCCATTGCTACTGATAAGCATAGTTTTAGACTGATTATCATTGTTTAGTATTTATCACTTAAGTATATGATGAGACAGTACTTATTAATGCCATTCAGCTATACACATTATTTTAAATTGCAAATTATTACACAATTGCATATTATTGATAATTTTTGCAATCATCCATGCTCAGGTATGATGTTCACCTCATTATATTAAAAAGTACTGTCATGCCAAAAGCATGAGTTGGTGCTTTATGTGTGTTTATATATGTTAAGAGGTGTTTTTTTGTAAACCTTGGGATGACATTTATTGTGGTCTTTGATCCTGCACCAGGCCTAGACCATAAAACATCTAGATAGCCATCACCAGAGCTGGACACAAGGAATTTCATAGAGTGGGCAATAGACTGCCAGACCAGCCCCCTCTGATCCCCCCCAGGGGTCTGCCCACTGAGAAACAACTAGTTTAGATATATGAGGGTGTTGGACTATCCAGGGAAGTCAGTTATTCATTTTTCTTTTGTCAGTAACTTCTAGGAGACCTATACCATCTAAGACTCCCACAAGAATTCTATATGGGGTAAATATATGTAAGGAATTTCTTGTGTTTTCTCCTATTTTATTTTATGTACTGTTTTGCAATTTGTTATCTGTATGTCATTTATTTCTGTATTTTGTACTCAGCACTGTGAATCCTTTTTGTCAGATTAAATGTTTACTTAATCAGCTTGAGTCTCTGTTCTCTATGAGCTTCACTCTCCAGAGGAAAGCTCAGGTAAACACGTTACCAAAAAGGGTTAACTATATATGTTTTATCAGTAAAAGTAGAACTGTGATACTATAATTCTCCTGTGTGTGGGGTAACCTAAGATGCCCGGGTTTAAAAGTCTTGGTGGTGGCAGTAAAGTGTACTAAGGGAGTTAGTGTAGAAGGGATTGCAGGGGTTAATTGAGGGACTAGCAACAGGTAACCAGGGGTCTGGTGTCATTAACCCTGTCACTTCCACACTCTCCCCACTGTCTCGGCTGGGCCTATAGCCCACGCACGTGACAAGTACTACACACAAATTAATTCAACATTTGTCAGGACCTCGCCATCGTGGGTGGAGGCTTCAGCTAGCCTCTTGCTGCCTGCGTCATTCTCACCAGTCTCTTTTCCGCAAGCGGCGCCTTCGGGGGACCCTGCGCCGCTCACAACAACTTCCCTTTGCTGCCCACCACCCGGGGCGGTATCTGACATTTGTCCGCTGCCTGCGCCCATTTCCAACACTGCAGGTGTCTGACGCTGCACACAAGAGTGCAGCATATTTAAATAGGCGCCTGAGTCAGTCACCTGACCCTGCGCACATTAGTGAGGTCCCAATTCTTAGCAAAGAACTAAGTAGCCCCCATGTGTCATAATTAACTCTGATTGGAAATTAGCCAATCAGAGTTGCACTAAGCATATATAAACTTACCTTTCCCATGTCTCCTTGCCCTGTTGCGGTCTTCTGATAGCCCAATAGCGCATATACTCTGTCTGTTTGTCTGATTATCTGGTTACCGAATTTTGGCTTTCGGCCTGTCTAATCGATTATTCTGTCTCTCTGTTTCCCTCTAACTTTGGCTTATATTTTGACACGTGAGGAGTACATAGTTCTTTCACTAAGAACTGTGACCTCACTAATATGCGCCGAGTCAGGTGACTGACTCAGGCGCCTATTTAAATACGCCTGCAGCATTGGAAATGGCCGCGGATGGCAGATAGATGTGAGATACCGTAGACGGAGGGCAGGAAAGGGAAGTTACCATGAGCAGTGTGCAGTCATTTGAAGCCATCGCTCGCGTGAGGAGACAGGTGAAATCACAATTGGCAGCGCGCGGCTAGCAGAAGCCACCACCCGCGACGGCACGGGGGAGCAGCCTGCCGAGGTCCTGACAACATTCTTTTATAATCAGTCTATGTCAGTGTTTATGTATGGAAAGGCATGTATAAAACACATGAAAATAATATAAATAAATAAATTGCATGCATTATTCACTAAACAATGTTTAGCGAGTTTCGAAATCTAGACTGAAATATGTTTCTCAGTTCACCTGTTTAGCTTACTTGTCATAAACCTCTCCACTTATCACCATGGGCCCTACAAAAACATGAAAAACACTACATCAAGTATGTCAAACTCATGACGTCATATTCCGGCACCCGGTATCACTACAGAGGGCGCGCATTAGGGAGCAGCGAGGAGCAGGAAGACTGAGCTGCCACCAGGGACCTCTCTTCCTCGGCCGTGTAAATTTTTAGCAGAATAGGCACCTGCAATGTAAGGAGAGGTAAGCATGTCTCAAAGTTGCAGCTCGCCAGGTCGCAAATAAATAATTGTGGGACGCATGCGGCCTGCGGGCCACGACTTTGACGTGCTTGCACTACATCATTAACTCAATTGTAAACATATATTATGTAAACATATATTACAGATACAGAATAGTTAAGTGGTGTAACAGTGTATTGAACCATATAGGAATACATGACACTAACTCACAAAATGTAGGGCAAAGCTTTGAAGACAAAAAAGGTAGGAAGGAAGGACAGAAAGATGTAGTGCTAGACATTAAATTGGCTGACCTTAACCTAATACCTTCAAGGAGGTGAAACTACAACATATAAAAATAGGATCATTATGATTTAACACTTCCCAAAGAGAGGCTTACGGAAATACTCGAAATCAGCTAATGAGCCAAGGAAATAGTTCAAGAAACACAGGATTAAAAAACAAAGTGAATCAGGATTAAGCTGCAAATCGAGGTAACATGTTAATTATTGGAGATTTTAATTATCTGGACATAAATTGTGATAGAGGGACTAGTACTTCGGCAAGGGGAATCCGGTTTTTGAATGTGTTAAATGTCACAACTGGTACAAGCACCAAACTGTACCAGTTTTTATGTCACAACTGGTACAAGCACCAAATAGGAAGGATGCTTGTCTTGATCTCATTATAACAAACAATGTTGATCTTTTAACAAACATTCAAGTAGGGTAGCATTTGGGAAATAGTGATCACAATATTGTAACTTTTGAAATAAACTCAAAAAAGCAAAAGCATGTGGGCTATATTAAAACATATAAGTTAAAAAAAGCCAATTTGAATAAGATTAGGGCAGCTCTACAACATATCGACTGGCATAAACTCCTTAGTGATAAAAACACTGAGGAAAAATGGAAACTATTCAAACAAATATTAGAAAGGTACATTTCACAGTATGTACCATTGAGTAATAAATATAAAAGAAACAAATGAAAACCAATGTAGCTTAGTAGAGAAATGAAACAAGAGATCAAACATAAGAAAAGGGCATTTAAAGCATTTAAATCGGACAATTCAGAGGCATCCTATAAGGAAGCCAATAATACTTGCAAATAGGCAATTAAAGTGGCTAAACTAGAAAATGAGAAATTGATAGCCAAAGAATGCAAAACCAACCACAAATTTTTTTTCAAGTACAATTCTAAAAAAACAAAAAATGAAAGTGTAGGTAAACTGAAAACAGAGATGGGTCTGTTAGTCAATGAAGACCAGGAAAAGGCAGAAATTTTAAATAACTATTTTTCTTCAGTATATATGAATGAGGGTCCTATGGCAAGAGATAAGCAAATAATTGCTGCAACAAACTTGCAGATAACTTGTGATTGGATAACTCGAGACAAGGTGCTACAGCTATTAAAGAAAATTAATGTAAATAAAGCTGCGGGGCCTGACGGTATCCACCCACAAGTTCTTAAGGAGCTAAGTGGGGAAATAAGTGAACCTCTGTATTTAATTTTTCAAGATTCTTTTGTTTCAGGTACCAGGAGGATTGGAGGAAGGCAGATGTTGTTCCTATATTTAAAAAGGGTTCAAAATCCTTGCCTGGAAATTATAGACCTGTGAGCTTAACTTATGTGACTGGGAAATTATTTGAATGGCTATTAAGGGATAATATTCAGGAATTCATTGGGAAGAACTGTGTTATTAGCAATAATCAGCATGGTTTTATGAAACATAGGTCATGTCAAACTAACCTAATTGCATTCTACGAAGAAGTAAGTAGAAGTATAGATCAGGGTGTTGCAGTGGATGTGATCTACTTGGATTTTGCCAAGGCATTTGATATGGTTCCTCACAATAGGTTAGTCTTCAAACTAAACGAAATTGGTCTAGATGAATATTCTTGTTCTTGTGTAGAACATTGGCTTAAGGATAGAGTACAACGAGTTGTCATTAATGGCAAATTTTCAAGCTGGACAAAAGTGGTAAGTGGTGTCCATCAGGGTTCTGTTTTGGGACCGCTTCTATTTAACATATTTATAAATGATCTTTAAATGGGCATTGAAAGCCATGTATCAGTGTTTGCAGATGACACAAAACCTTGTAAAGTAATAAAATGTGAACAGGATATTGCCTTGCTGCAGAGGGATTTGGATAGATTGGGGGACTGGGCACTTAAATGGCAGATTAAATTTAACGTAGAGAAATGCAAAGTTATGCACTTTGGGGTTAAGAATGCCCAAGCAATTTACACCCTAAATGGTAGGGATAACCACACACGAGAAGGATTTGGGAATTGTTATAGACAACAAATTAGGCAGCAATATGCAATGTCAATCTGCCATTGCTAAGGCCAGTAAAGTTTTGTCATGTATAAATAGGGTCAAATTCTCGAGATGAAAATATAATTTTGCCTCTTTATAAATCGCTGGTAAGACCACACCTTAAATATGCTGTGCAATTTTTGGCACCTGTTTTAAATAAAGATATCATGGCACTAGAAAAAGTGCAGAGACGAGCTACAAAATTGATAAAAGGAATGGAGCATTTTAGTTATAAAGAAAGGCTATAAAATGTAAATCTCTTTAGTTTAGAAAAACAGCGCCTAAAATGGGATATGATAACATTATACAAATATATTCGGGGCCAATACAAACCATTATCTGGAAATCTATTTATAAACAGGGCTATACATAGGACACGAGGTCACACATTTAGGCTTGAAGAAAGGAGATTTCATCTAAGGCAAAAAAAAGGTTTTTTTTTACAGTAAAAGCAATAAGGATATGGAATTCTTTGCCTGAAGGGGTGGTTTTGTCAGAGTCTATACGGATGTTTAAATTGCAATTGGATAAATAGTTGCAAAAACATAACATACAGGGTTATAATTTCTAATTAGCGGGGTAATAGCTGCTTGATCCAAGGAGACATCTGACTGCTATTTTGGGGTCAAGAAGAAATGTTTTCCTAGTTTGTTTCAAAATTGGAAGCGCTTCAGACTGGGCTTTTTGCCTTTTTTTGGATCAACAGCAAAAATATATGTGAGGAAGGCTGAACTTGATGGGCGCAAGTCTCTTTTCAGCTATGTAACTATGTAAGGATGACAAAGAATGGAAAAGTCAAAGGGCTGAAAGAAATACTGAAGTGCAAAGACTCCTCAATGTTTTTTGTGACTTGATGACCCTAAATAAATTCAAGTGGATAAACAAATATTAGTCTTTTAATGTTTCCTCAGTTTTTAGCATTATCTTACCATACTCATACTTTCCCAGCTTTAGCTTATACTGTATAGTTTACTGTTTAAAGTTGAATGCACAAGTTGCTTTTCTAATGAGATGCGCACACTATAGATTGTTTATTCATGTTTATTCATTTTCATGTCAATAGTTGATCATCTTCTAGCAGGCTTATGACTTTGCTTTTCTTGTCTACTTTTTCTGTTACGTTCTGCTAGATGATCAACAGGCCTCTCTTTGCGTAGCACATCTTAGAATCATCTCTGTATCAAAATGTATAACCTGGTCTCCAGAGGACAAAGGAGGCAATGACACGCAGAGCCACATGACAACGCTCACGTGCTCGTGAATTGAGCATTGAGCTTCATTGAATCGATGAGAGGGAGAAATTGTGACTCGTAATAGTTTGAGCCGATACTTGAAGTTAAAGAGGGACGAGGAGGCTAGTGTTGTGGTGTCAGACGTGGTGGGGTGTAAAGTTCAAGTCCTGACACTTATTTACAGTGGACAGTGCCCTGGAGCCGGGAAGTTCTAGATTGGTTCCCACAAAGGAGCCAGTTGACGCCGGGACCGATAAAACAAGGCTGAGGCGAGGCAGAGATGCATTGCAAACAAACAAGTAAAGGGTTATTTAAAGAGAAGGAGAATGAGTGGTGGGATCGTAAATTAAAAATAAAGTGATACGATAAAAGGGAACAGAAGGTGGAAATAATACATGAAGGAAGGGAAAAAGAAAAGAAAAAAAAGAAAAAAAGAAAAAGCTTATACAGAGAGCAGCTTGTATATATTTAATTACCTGCTGATGCAGAGAACTATCTGTATAAATCCACCTAATTGCTTATATAGAAAGCAGCCTGTATATGCTTAAATATCTGCTTATACAGAGATTAATTTGCATATAATTACTTAACTGTTAACAGAGAGAGCAGCCTGCATTTATTCATTTATCTGTTTAAACAGAGAAAAATGTGTATATATCTATTTAACTGCTTGTACAAATATTAGCTTGCATATAATCAACTATTAATATACACAGAGAGCAGCCTGCATATATCTAATTACAGCCCCGTATATACTCAACTACCTGCTTATACAAAGAGCAACTTAATAAATTACCTATTTTTGACTACTTGCTCATATAAGGAAAAATCAGCATATATATATATATATATATATATATATATAATTACCTTCTTATTCAGAAGACAGCATACATATATTCAAATACCTGCCTATACAGAAAGCAGTTTGCATATACTCAAACATCTGCTCATACAGAGAGCAGCTAGTAAATATCCAACCACTCGCTTATAGCGAGCAGCCTGTATATATCCAACTACCCTGCTTATATTGAAAGCAACCTGTCCATATTCAACTACTTGTTGCTATAGAGAGCTGTGGGGAAAAAAGAAGAAGAAAAGTGAAAAGAAAAATCCCTTTACAATTTCCCTCTAAAAGAAAAAAAAAAAAGGAAAAAAAAGTAGAAGAAAAAAAGGGAAGAAAAGAAAATTTACGAATTCTCTGAAAGAAGGGGAAGAAAAAGAAAAAAAAACACCCCATCCATCAAAAAACGACCTTTCTCATATATACCCTAAAGAACTTTCTCAAAGAAAATAAAATATGGCTCCAAAGAAGGATAAAGACAAAAATGCCACCACAACTACTACAAGTAAGCAAATTAATACCTTCTACTCTCAAAAGTCAACAATTTCAGAATCTAAGAGAAAATCTCAAATTAATGAGCCATTAACCTTCCACATAGAAACAGAACAACATACTTCCAGTAGCACAGAAGAAGAAGACCTCTTACCCAAGGAATAAGCTTTACCTCAACAAAATATTTCAGAACTATTGGATGGATTATATAATAAAATTAAATAAGATTTCAAATCCAATATTCAAGACCTAAAGAAAGAAGTTTTGCAGCTTACAGTAGCTTTAACTTCACAAGCAGATATGGTCAATACAATTCAAGTGGACTATAATTCACTCCAAACAGAAAACAAACAAATAAATAAGATAATTAAATATCTGGAAAGCAAAGTAACAGACCTGGAAGACAGAGGTAGAAGAAAGAACTGAAAAATCCGAGAAATAAATGAAGTTATCTCTCCTGACTACCTTCACCTACATCTACAAGAATTTCTTGAATATCTAATAGCTCCCAAAAAATTAAAAGAACATCCATTTGAGAGATACCACCGACTTGCTAATCCCAAAATAACAGATAAGAAACTACCAAGGCACACTTTAGTACGCTTCTCTAGCTATCATATAAAACATTTAATAGCCCAAGCAGCAATGAAGAAGAAAGACTTCGGAGACAAATATAAGGATATTAAAATATTCCAAGATATCTCATATGCGACTAGAATGACAAGACTAAAATTTTCAGAACAAACACAAAATCTGAGATCTATTCAAATAAGATACAGATGGTCCTTTCCAATTGAAATAATACTTTCCCATAATGGAGACACTTATTCTTTCTCAGACCCTAAAGATCTTCAGGATAAGCTCAATTTGTGGAATATTATCAAGAGGACTTGAGAATATAAGAATCTAAAAGAAAGAATGGAACGTTTTTTTCTTTTCTTTAAAAGGCTCTAACTCGCCACTTGCAAATATAAGCACCATACATTTTCTTAATTCTGATTTAGAAGGGACACTAATATATACTTTGACACATACATTTATTAACTGTTCATGTAAAGTTAAGTATACACTCACTTATATATCTATAATAGAACCATATACACATGTAAGATTTAAATGAGTTAAATAATTCTATTCAATTATATTGGATCAGAATCATTATATTTACTGTGTAATTTTATTGCAGTTCACAAATAGGGACGTAATATTATTAATACTTTGTATTACAAATAGCCACTTATAGGATTAAATGTCCAAATAGAGATACATTAAAGGATCACTATAGGGTCAGGAACACAAACATGTATTCCTAACCCTATAGTGTTAACACCACCATCTAGCCCCCCTGGGCCCCTCATGCCTCCATAAATATAGCAAAATCTTACTGTACTCAAGCCAGAAGCTGTAACTCTTCATGCTGTTTGCCTAAAAAAAAACAAGAAGTCTGCTGACATCATCAGAAGTTGTAGCCTGATCCAATCACAGTGCTTCCCCATAGAATTGGCTGAGACTGACAAAGAGGCAGATCAGGGGCATAGCCAGCATGATTCAAACACATCCCTGGCAAATCTGCATCTCCTCATAGAGATGAATTGAAGAAGAATTGAGATGACGCTGGACGTCCATAGGAAAGCATTGAGTAATGCTTTTCTATGGGCGGTTTGAATGCGCGTGCGGCCCTTGCCGCGCATGCGCATTCGGAACTGAGAGGCGGATCAGGGCGGAGAGATCCCCAGCCCCAAGGGAGTCCGGCGCTGGAGAAAGGTAAGTGCTGAACAGACGCATATACACTAGCTAACAGACACACATTTACTGACAGAGACACACTCAGTGACAGACATACATACACACTCACTGACAGACAGACACACATACACACTTACTTACAAAATATACACTCTCGCTGACAAACACACACTCACTAACAGACACCAAACAGACTCACTAACAGACACACACAAACTAACACACTCAGTAACAGACACACACAGTAATGCACTCACTAAACCACACACACACTGACACACACTAGCAGACACACATTCAATAACAGACTCACAAACTAACACACACAGTAACACACACAAAAAAAACTAGCATACTCACTGACACTCACTAGCAGACACACACAGTAACACACACACTGACACAAAAACTAACACTAACACACATGCACACACTACCTTTGGTAGTGCTGAGGGGATTCCCTGGGGTCCAGTGGGGCTGCCCAGCGGCTGGTCCTGTGGGCGCACAAGGGAGGACTCTCCCTTGAGCACTCTCTTCCCAGCTCCCTCGCGCGCTGCTTACTGATGCCGGAGCCGGAATATGAGTGCTCAGGGGAGAGTACTCCCTCATGCGCCAGCCAGCCCACCCGGTGACACCAGGGCCAGGATGGCGTACATACTGTGTCTCAGGGCAGCCGGGCCCCCTGGTGGGAATGTATTGAATTAGCAAATAGTGAGTCTAAAATCAAAATAATTCTACAAAAAAATATTTAACAACAACAAATTGATCCCACAAATGTTTATATGGAATATAGATTTTCTACAATGTAATAAGGCAGAATACTTAGTTTTTAATACAAATATTCTATTTGCAACTAAAATAGCATTAGCACGTAATTAGAAAACGACAAATCTAAATTGGAAAAAATAAGCAAGCAAATTTCATACCAATATAAAACACAGTTTCTTCATTATGATATTATGAATAATACCGTGGAAAAATACAAAAAATATTGGGAACCTTGGACAAATTTTTTGTCCACATAATTCTAACTTCCATAAGTTCATGATTTATCTCTAACTCTTAAACATATATATAAAAAACAAATGTTAAATCAATCATACTTAACATCCTAATACCCTGAACACGTGAGTATGAATGTATAGTATGAATGGGAACATGTTAGGAAAACATGTATTGTTAGTATTGTGTTGTTTATAATGATATTAATATTTTTCTTATGCACATTTTCAGAATGTTAGAATTTGAAAAATTTGTGAAAACTGTCATGTCAGAAAAATAAATTTATAATAACTTGCCTTTTCACAAATAAAAATCTATAAATAAAAAAAAGTATAACCTAAAATGTAATGTCCAATTTGTTTATTGTTCGTCTTTGCCACTGTAAATTTTCTATGATTGCAACTTGCTATTCTTCTGCTTCCTGACAACAATCTTTTTTTTTATTATTTTTTTTTTTTGTGGTGCTTTATTACAGTACAAGCATATGGTAGTGCTATAGTTGTTATTTATCCAAACAGAGCAGGTAGTCAGAAGGATATAGCACCATTTTTTTTTTTTAACATAATACACATACAGGAATTAACTCTGATTCGACAGCCTGACATAAACAATATAAATTCTCTCAAATATAAAACAATATGTATCAGCTAGTATATCAAGACTTATGAATCTCAGCTTGAGAGCAGTAATCAGATATCTTGTCCGTCTATATGGAGGGGAAGAATGCTGGGTATACAAGACTTAGTGGCATCCTTCGGAGCCAGAGTAAGAAAAAAATAAAATAATAAACTGAAAGAAATCAAACAGCAACACAAAACAGTGTAACCGCATGTAGAGATACTGTGCACTCAGATATTTAGAATGCGAGATACGAGTACTGTTTCTGGTGGTAAATAATAAGAAGTTGAAGCAACTGGTTCCAGCACAAATGGTGTGATTTGGTCTACAGACCAGAATGCATGAGGCACAGGCTGGATGGATCCTGCAGGTAATCCCAGATTCCAGAAGCCGTCTTGAGCCCCACTTGTAGGATATCTTGTGTTCCCAAAGGAGCTTGTTGACTTGCCGGAATTATTGCCTCCATAAGGTGGTGTAGTGTGAGATGTCCCTGTAGAAGCTGATTTTACAGCCTTTAAAATCAGTGCACGTGGTGCCCATGGTTACCCCGATGATAATTCCCCTATCAGAGTCCCCCAAAAACTAGAAGGACATCTCTAGGAGCTGCTGGTGGAGGTTTTGGTAAGAGGAGACAGTAGTCCAGAGTGACTAGTTGTGCCTGCTTTGGTGGCAAGTCACCGGAGAAAGTGAGGTAGTTCATCAGTGGTAATTGAGTCAGAGACCCCCTGCAGCCCTGCATTCCTTGCCTGGGCTCTATCTTCCAGGGTGGACATACGGTTTAAAAGGTTTGCTTTTCTGCAGGGAGTTAAGGGCCGCGTCTGTGGCTGTCTGAGCCACTCTTGCTGTGCCCAGGTCTGTTTCTGCTGCTGCAATTTGGTGGGTAAGCATGGCCACCTTTTCCCTCACCACTGTCATGTCTGCCTGAAACAATGCCCTGATTTCTTAATATCTGCCTTGGTGGAGGGGGTAGAGTCTTCTGCTGTGGAAGTACCTGGTACTGGCCTGTGTGAAAAGATGCAGAGAATTTCTGGGAGGCTTTCCTCATTCCTCATCTGAAAGTATTATAAGCCCCTTGTGGTGCAATTTTTTATTTCTCCGGCTTAGCGTGCTGTCGGATCAAAGACCCGATATCTCAGAATCCAGGATCCAGATCAGCCCGTTGCTTCTTGGACCTGTTTCTCACCGGTATCAGAGGGGTGAGTACTCCAAGTTTGGATTTAGAGTGGGATATACTGCTTCAAATATCTCTGTTGCGTCTGAAGGAACCGGAGCTCGTCAGGTGCTGGCTCCACCCCCCGACAACAATCTAACAGCAATTTCAAATGTCCTTTTCTTCATGTTGATGCAGTGGCACTTCTGGATGTAGACTTATTCCAGCAAGTCATTTAAGCCTACACCTTGATATATGAATTTTAGCAATAATCTGTATTCATAATAAGACAACAGAATATTTATTTATTTATAAAATATTTTACCAAGATGGATACATTGAGATTTTGTTTTCAAGTATGTCCTGGGTCTTTGTCCACAAAACATTGCATTGTTACAATAGGATACAATATTATAAAAATACAATATACAAACAATATATATACACACATATATAAATATAATACATAACAGGTAAAAAATATAATCAACCATGGTGCATTCTGTGCTGGGGTACATTGCCATAGATGTCTTACAAGATTTTAGATTGAATGAAGACTTGACTGTGTCCCTGAAGTTATTCCATAATTGCGATGCTCTGTAGGAAAAGGAGGATTGAGCCACTTTATGTTTGTATTGCGGTATGCTAAATATCGTGCTAGTACTGGATCTGAGGTTATAGGAGGTGGGAACAGCCAGGGAGAGCGTTCTACTCAGGTAGGGTGGGAGCTTCCCAGAAATACTCTTATGCACAAGGCTGAAAAGATAAAGAGTGCGTCGGGATTTCAGCGACAGCCAGTTTAGCTCTTTTACCATGTCACAGTGGTGGATAAAGTAATTACATTCTAGTACAAAGCGGCAGAACAAATTATATAACGTATTAAGTTTATTAAGGTGGGTTTGCGGTGCGGGTGCATACAATACATCCCCATAATCAATGACTAGCGTTAGCATTTGTTGCACTATCCTTACTGTAGGGCTTAAGCAGGATTTGTTTCTGTACAGGGCACCTAGCTTTGGGTAAAGTTTTGAAGAGATTTTTTCAATGTGAAGGCCAAAGGATAGATTGGAGTCTAGCAACATACCAAGATATTTAAAAGAGCAGACTACTGTCAGTGTGCTATTTGAATTTGTTCTGATACACAATTGTTGATTTCGTAGTTTACGTAATTTAGGTGCAGTTCCAAAGATCATTGTAACAGTTTTGTCAGTGTTTAGGAAGAGTTTGTTAACTGCTATCCACTTTTCTGCCTCTGTGAATTGGTTTTAGAGTACAGCCTCAAGCTGCGGTAGCTTGGGGTTACTAGCGTAGATTACAGTGTCATCTGCATACATTTGTACAGTTGAGGATTTGCAGATGTTAGGCAGATCATTTATAAATAATGTGAATAGCAGGGGGGGCGAGTATGGAGCCTTGGGGAATATCACAACAAGTGACTGCAAGAGAGAGGGAGGCGCTATCAGAAATGGCCACATATTGCAATTGGTCTGAAACATACGATCGAAACCAGGTTAGCGGACAATCACCTGAGTTTTTATGTTTTTGCAAAAGAATGCCATGGTCTACTGTGTCAAAGGCCTTGGCAAGATCAAAGAAAATAGCTACAGTTAAGTCTCCTTGTTCCATGCCAATTTGGATGTCATTGCAAACTTTTAAGAGGGCAGTTGAAGTTGAGTGATTTGGACGAATGCATGATTGATCAGTGGTCAGATAATTTGATCGTTGATAATATCCACATAGTTGTGGGGATGCATTTTTCCAAGATTTTTGACAATACAGGGGGCAATGATATCGGGTGATAGATACCAAAGTATTGTTACAACTTTTATGGATAGGTACAACTTTTGCAGTCTTCCAAAGTTTGGGTATGTATCCTGACACCAGGAATTTATTGATAAGGGTAGTGACAGGTTTAGCAATTCCTGGGATTTGATCTGGTTCACACTGATTTTTTATTTTTAAATTATTAAGATGTTTATTAATGACACTAACAGGCACAGGTCTAAAATTGAATTTCTCTAAATGAGGATTTTGAAGATTTGGCAGGGCCTGATCTTTATTTGCAGTCTGATACTGAGTTTCATTTGTTATCGTAGCAACCAGGGTGGTAGCACATCCAACAAAATAATTATTAAAGGCATTTGCTACATTTATGGGGTGTTGCAATGTTTGGTTGTCCATTTTGACAGTGGAGGGTTGGGAGTGGATTTTAGGGGTTTGTACGCTATTTATGATTTTCCAGAAGTTTCTTGGGTTTTGTAGGTTGTTCAAGTTTTCACTGAAATATTGGGCCTTTGCCATTTTTTCTTGTTTTGTGCATGCATTTTGCCAATGTTTGTAAGTACAGTGATCATTTATGGAGGCAGTACGCTTGAACTTTGACCACAGTGAGTCTCTAAACTGGCACATTTGAATGAGGTCAGCTGTAACCCAGGGCAGGTGTATCCCTTTTAGTCGCACTTTACGCAGAGGGGCATGCAAATTCCAAACAATTAAGAGCTCAGACTGAAAAAATGCAATTGCAGAGTCTATATCTGGTATTAGACCTAATCTGTGCCATTGTATGTTCTTGAGATCATTTAAAAAGGATTCAAGACTAATTTTTTTGAAAGACCTGGTGATTATAATCTTGGGAGGGGATTTAGTGGCCTTTATTTTGCATATGCAATACACTAGACAGTGGCCACTGAAACTGTTAGGGAGAACGCCCGCCTCCTGGATTCTGTCAGGACAACTGGAGAGAATCCAATCAAGCAAGGTATGGTTCTGGCTTTTAATATTAATGTTTGGGGAGGAAAGTTAAAGTTGGGGAGGAAATTAATTGTGTTAGCTGCAAAGTCTTAAAAAGTCTATATAATTTATTATTTTTAAGATTCAGCCAATCAATATTAAAATCTCCAAAAACCAACAGTTCACTTTTTTGGTTTTGAGCTACAGTTTCACTTAGTAGTTAGGCTATGTCAAAAGGGAATGCACCAGAGAGCTAAGTGGGTGGTAGATTCCAGCAACAATGATAGTTTTAGTGAAAGGGCTCTTAATTGTGCCAGAAAGGAAATCAAAGGCAGAAGGGGAGTTATAGTTTTTAAAGGAGTACATTTTATGGACTTGTCAACATAAATAACAATGCTGCCTCCTCTCTTTACTCTGTAATTTCTAAAACATGAATAAACCTGTATTGCAATGGAGGAGTCTGGTATTTTAGTCGTTAACCATGATTCTGAGAGCACAATGATTTTTAGTTTGTAATGGGAACACCAGGCTTGCAGTGCATCCAGTTTATAATACAAAAAATGAGTTAGAGCCAGATAATAATAATAATTATAACAAAGGTATGTGTAGAATAAGGATGCATTGTACTTTATCATCTAACTATGTACATTTGCAATATCTCTGTCTACTGACTATCATTATCATCATAAACTGAATGATTTTACAACACCAAGAAAGAATAATTACCTGTTTGGATCAATTTTTATCTACCTATTATGTGTTACAAAATGGTATTTCTGCGTCTACGCTAATATTTAAGACCCTGTTTTATATAAAGCAAGATATCAATAATCTCTGAAATTTTACAAATTTACCTGGAGCTATTTCACGGATACTCTTAAATATACCATTCACAGAACATTTCTAACATAAAGCTTTTAAATAATATACACCATAATAAAAATATGGAATGGGGATTTTGAGGATATTACATCATTTCTTGGAAAGAAAAGGTCATCTACGTAACTTCTATGAGCATAGAGTAATTGAATTTCAGCTTGAATGCTACTCGCTAAATCTTACCTTGTTGACTTAAGCACCATACATATAATCTTTGCTTTAAGTTGCTCTTCCAAAAGGGCAAGACATACTTAACATATATTGTTCTTTGAACTAAAGGCTATGCTGGCTTAGATTAAATGTATTGCATTCAACCCATCTTATCAGCTTTACTTTTGTCCATGTGTACTTTTAAGGTCTTGTAATGCTTTTATTTTGATGCTTTTAAACTGTTTACATTTTGCACAATCCTTTTTCCTGCATCATTTGTAGTTATTGTAGCTGGAAAAATGGTGGAAAAAAACATGGAAACGATATGATAAATGGTGTGTTTGTCAGATTCACTGATACTAAAATAACTGAAAATGTAATAGCTTATTGAGTCTTTACATTCTTTGTATAACCCATTTACAGCCAAAATGAGATATATGTATATTTTGCTCATCCTCCACTAACATATAAAATGTATGTAAACAAGAAAAAGAAAGGTGTGGTTCTAGTCTGCTATACTTTAGGTTTCAATCAAATATGAAACGCAACTTGGGTAATTTGCAGTATACCTAAACGTTTGATATGGGGCAGGAAAAGGTAATATCTGATCCAGAATGTCTTACATTGCTTATTCAAGAGGGAGTTCAGTGACATCCTACAATATTTTATCACATCTTACTATATGAAAAAAATATACAGTCTGGAAAATGGGATACGTCTAGACCGATATGTGCTTATGCTACCTATGCTCATTGGTGTAAATTTGTGTTTTTCAGCAAGCAAAGATCATTTTACTATATGATGATACATGGCTCATGTGTGAGCATCATTGGACACTATACCCACTGTTATCTCTGATCAGAGCCACAATAATCTAGAAATGGAATAGTGGGCTACATAAAAAATATTGTACATCTGCACACTGATATAAATTAGCTTTTGGGATATTTGTAGTCTCGTAGAATCAACATTGTACTTCTCAGTGAGGCAGGTCTCAGTAGATCAAGGAATACATCCATGGAAGTTTAGATCAAGTTCACTATGCTGACATTTATTGGTTATTAAAGATTAATCATTATTATTAACTAAGCCAAGTATTAGCAACACACAACAATGCTACAGGAGAATTAACATTACTTTAGACCCAGTGTAGAATACCAAATTAGAGCCCTTGATATTTGTGACCTATTATTCTATTTATTCTAGTGGTAGAAGGTAGGGATAGGGATTTAACATAAATCTTGGAGATTAACTTCATTCAAAAATTTAATTTATTCAAATGAGGACCGATCATGTGGGTTGTATCCCGTGTCCAGTCAAGAGATGATTGTTGCCTTGTTTCCACTGAGTGGTATGATTCGTGTTGGTACGGTTTGGATGGGTTAGAATGGTCCAGCCTATTCAGGTGAGTGTTTCCAGTGCAAGTCAGACCGCCAGGGGGCATGCAGGGTTAAGACCAAATGCATAGCGTGTCATTTGTCATGTGCACTGACGTTTTCCTTTCCGCCAATCAATGGATCGTATAGTGTGACGCCAGTAGCTCCGCTCTAACCGTACCATACCATTTCCTATGGACCGACATCTAAAGGGGGCCCAAAATAGCGTACCAGACCATACCGACCTGAACTGTACCGCTCAGTGGAAACGGGGCATATGTGAGTTAAGCCTAGCGATGGCTGAAAGTGATCATTTGAAGACCACAGGAGCCTCTGGATCTCTAAGTAGTGCAGACTGCAAGTGGTTAGTGGCTCCCAGAGGACCCATGTACCAACTTCAAACCAACTTCAAAAAGAAGTTCAACTTCTCATGTGGGGCATTAGGGCACTCCTGGCACCATAAAAACTACAGAACACCACTGTGGTTATGCTGCTTGGATTGTTCCACATGGCATCATAATATTGACTTTAAAGGTTTATTTCCAATAAACTTGTTACAACATTGTAAATGGAGCAGCTAAATACACTGGAATAAAGCCACAATATGATGTGTTGTTCTTTAAGGGATTCAATAGCCTTTCTAGTTCTACTCAACTTCACCATGGAAATGAATGGAATGTTCTTGGTGAGTTCTTCAATTTTCTCAATTTGCATAATAATTGCTCTTTATATATAACCTTCAATGTATCTTGTTTTATTTTAGCTTCCATTCATCAGTTTATTAATTGTGAAACAGTCTATGTTCTATAAGTTGACTACATTATAGAAATAATAACATAAGTATTCTGTGTAACTTATCACCTTCTTTGCATGCTTTTATTTAGAACATTCACATCTACAGGTGCCAAAACATAATTTCATATAGAAGAGATTAAATAAGGACACAGAAATGCTTTCATATACACCAGTGTAATACATGTTTTGATATAATCTAATCTAAAATATCTTCCCACGCTAGTTTATGTAAATATATTCTGTCCTCATAATGTCACTGAAAATACCTACAGATCTGAATTTAATATAATAAACACTGGAAAGAGGATAACATGGTTTAATTTAATTGAGAAATATATATATTAAAATTAAATAAACTGTAGATGTTTTTAAAAGAATAGATACAAAATAGCATTTGTTGTAGTATAATAAAAGAGAAGAAATGACAGAACATGTTTGCGTTACATATTTGACATGCAATATTTAAATCTTGTCATGTAAAATGTAAGATTTGCTATTGTATGCATGTATGAAATTGGATGCAAACATGCAAAATTGCCTTTCTAGAAAACACAGTAGTGTGATGCAGCCCAAACGATTGTTCCCTCTTAAAAAAATATATATATTTGCAAAGTGCTACTATCAGCTCTGATAGCAAGAACATTTTACAGCAACTTCAATGTTGAAATCTAATGGTAGATATATATATATATATATATATATATATATATACACACACAAACAAAACCAGGAATCCTTGCACTCAGGCTAAACAAAATATTTTCTTTAAGTTGCCGAGTGACAAACAATTGCGCCTCTTTTATCCAAAGGTAACAGAAGTAGGGCTGCACTCACGGTCTTTCATCAATATGTTCATCAATTCATCAATTATCCTACTGCGATATAGTTTGGTAATGTTTTTAGTTGCATTTTGTGTTTTGATTATGATGAAAGTCCCAGAGAGGACTGAAACGTTGATCTATGGATTTTATGGAATTTGAATAAAGATACATATTGATGAAAGACTGTGCGTGCAGCCCTACTTCTGTTACGCACACACACACACATATATATATATATAGTAATTTTTATCACTTACTTCAATCAACCATATTGGCCATGAATATGTGAACCCCTGTGATCTATTGCAAGTATATAGAGGAAGGGATGCATACAGGATGCACATCCTTTTTTTTTTTTAAGAGATAAAGCATATAAACAAACAAAGATATGCATGACATGAAAATCAAACTGTTACTTAATTTTCATAACAAGGCATATAACAAAACAAAAAATAAACATATGGATAGAAGGAGAAGAAGAAAGTGTAAAATGGAAGGGATGCAGAGAAAACAGGATCCATGGGAATGTGATTACTGCAGGTATACTAGGTGATAAGCACAAATCAATAAGACCCACATGTTGGTGTGCAAGTCATTTGGCAATATCATTAAAACAAAGATCCTTTACCTTTTCTAATGAAGAAGTTGTGTTCAGAACAATTGCTGTTATTTTGTCCATTACTTTATCATCTATTTTAGCTGTAACCTCCCGTATTGAAGGTTTGCTGTACCAGAGCTAGGTAGCTTACAATTCGGGTTACAAGTGTTATTTTAAAAAAAAATGTTTTTGAGAGCATACTGTACACCCCTGTATGGGACAGGAAAACAGATATGTTCAGGGATCTGTAACAAAAGGCTTCTAAAAGATGGTCAACAGAAGACCCCCACATCCCTTCAATAAAAGTTTAGTTTGGGACAATCCCACCTAATGTGGATGTAGGTACATTGAAAAAAGTTGCCAACAGAAGTCTGTGAAACTAAACAGAAATTGTGTACCATCAAAAACGTATTTTGTACCACTGCTCCCGTGGCACTACAAAAACGGAGACCCTCGTGGTTGTCTTCCAGATATCCTCCAATGAACTCCCTCTACAGTCTCCCCAAGATCCCTCTCCCATTGCTCAATATATTTCAATGGGCCCCAATCAGAGGAAGTTATACAGATTTAATTATAAATCAAATAAACATGGATGTTTTGTTATTACCATTTTCAAACAATGTGTGGTAAGAAGAAAATCCTCTCCTTGCAGTATGGGCTAAATAACAGACTTGGATATAAAGTAAGTAACTTTTGCAAGTCAAACTATATTTGTTTTAAAGCTCAGTAAAACTAAAAAAGGATCTGTTCTCCCAAAAGTTGAGATATCTGCCTCCTTGGTAGTTCCAAAATCTCCTGATGTGACAGGACCCACTGAGGTTTAATTTATGATGCATTTGTTTCACATGCCCTCTCAATTTCTTTACTTGTAATCTTTGGGAAAAATAACTAGAACTTCTTCAATTTGTCAAAATCTTGCCTGGAGGGACTGTCACCTCTCAGAGTTCTTTGGGTATTTCTAATTAAACCATAATTAACTTTGGTGTTTAACTATGTTTCTCGTTAAGGTGGCCGCATCAATAGCCTTCAAAACTGGAGGAAGAAACTGTCAAGCAAATGGGTATGTTAATAAAATTTATCTCAGATTAACTCCTAAAGGACTTATGGTGCATGGTGTCATAGCAATCTTGTCTTTACATATCCTATTCTAAAATGTAATGTCTCACTCATTTAATGACAGCAGGACTGTTTGGAGCTACCAAAGTTAGATAAGCAGGACATTCTATGTGCTCATTGGAACTTTAGGGGACATATTGGAATCTCAGCAAATTATACAACTGGAACATTATGGATTAAAATCATTTTATAGAAAATTTAACTTGTTTTAACCTTTTTTTTTTTTTCATAGCAGTAACAGAAAATGTAATTATTGCCATTTAATACCCAGTGCAAATGTACTACTTATGAATGTATTATTTTACATAACAGGAGTGATCAGTTTCATGCAACAATAAATTTGTGTTAGAAGTGCACATTTATTACTGTGTTTAAACACAACTATATATTTTATGTCTGTAATTTTTATTTTGTATTATACGAAGTGTAAAAACAAATAGGAAGTTATTTCATTTTCTTATTGTAATGCAATTAATATCTTTGAGCACAAGTTGTCTTTGCAAAGGATAGTCCAGAAATACTTCATGGTTAAGAACCCTACCATACATAATCACACAGAACATAAAATAATTAACGACTCCCTTAGTTTTTTTTATACTCTTTATAATTATAAATATTTACCTTTCCAGGTTAAGGGTGCTGGGACACTGCACCCAGACCACTGCAATGAGCTGAAGGTGTCTGATTGCCTATAGTATCCCATTAAAGATTTAGCAAATTACATCCTAATTCTATTCTGACAAAGCAAGGCCAGGACAAAATTGCAAAGAAAGTGGAGAAATAGTGTTTCATTCTTCTTTTCATCTTTATGTTTTCTTTATGCTGGCTGCCATGTGCATAGGACATAATTTATAATATTGATTGGCAGGGAGCTATGATGGAGCCATCAAGCTGTAGGATAAAGACGTGGATTTCTACAAATAATCTTCTTTTCACTTCTCACAAACACATGCTTGTTAAATATGAGGATCAAAAACATATTATTAAAAATCTAGGAGAATCTAATGTTAGATTACAATTTTTTTCCGTCATCACAATCTGGTACCTTTCATCACTGCATAGAACATCTTATCTGAATTTTCTTGAGAAAAATGTATTTATAAGTTGCAATTTTATACAGTTGATTTAGAGTTTGGCATATGCTCTTACAAATATTCAAATGGAAGACTGCTCTAACTCAATGCTTGATTTTCATTGTCCATTATTATGCTTAAATTTGTGGCACAATTGGCATTGGAATAGAATACGTAAATTCCACATTTTTATGATGATACACACCATCATTGATCTTCATGGGTTACTTTTACCGAAGGAGGAAATTAAATGATTTGTCACTTAAATGTGTTTCTCAAATTAATGAAAAATATTTATATGAAAGTGAATTCCACATATTAAATGAGAATAATTGAATTGAAACATTTTTACTTTAACTATTTTAGTACTAAGTTTCAAATTCAATTTGATTTGACGATAACTCGCACTTTAGTGAGAGCCCTGTATGTACAAAGTGTAGAAATTAAATTAATGGATTCAGATACCTTTACAGTAGCACTTAAAGTATGAGTTTACTTAATTGAAAAGTTTATACAAATATTTGAAAAAGTCAAAAGTATTTATAAAGGACATAGTCCTGAACATTAAACTTAATGAAAGCAACCTACGTTAGGCCAAAATCATCTCTGTTTCATTTCCTATCTATGGAATATAACACATAGCAAAGCGATTTTCTTTCTCTATATGATACTGGGAATGATATGAGAAAGGTAATCGTATTTGGCAAACAACTATACTGAAAAAACAATTTAACGGCTGCTATGGAACAATTATTAGAGAGTAGTTGAAGCTAACTGTATAAAAATAACCTTGTATTCCCTAGAACCTCATATGTGGGCAATTATCAGTATAACAGTGATAGAAAGACCAAGGTCCAGGCCTTATGGGGAAAAGCAAAATGTCTTAGTAAATGTCCACCATTTCATAGATGCCAGAGGCTCTTTGCTTAGGGTTAAGGGTCGAATATTATTGTAAACCAAA
This sequence comes from Pelobates cultripes, assembly GCA_933207985.1. Taxonomy (NCBI): domain Eukaryota; kingdom Metazoa; phylum Chordata; class Amphibia; order Anura; family Pelobatidae; genus Pelobates; species Pelobates cultripes. Next base: position 251,127,547 of record OW240913.1, read on the forward strand.
GGTGCTACTATTGCTGTGTAGGAATACTTTTTCTCCAAACACAGCAAATAGTCTAACAGAAGTACAGACGTCAAGATTAAAGCATAAAACATGGTTCAAATTCAAATATTTATATCTCTATGATAATGTTGTATCCTCTTGCAGTACAATTCAGAACTGGCTTTTGGCAACTGTTGTATGCTGAATGCCTTACTACACATATCTACAAGACCATGTTTCATAAGGTATCCTTACGGCTGGATACTTTCCAAAATTGAAGTAATTCCTTTACAAAACAAATAATGAAAATGTGGGGTATTTATAAGAAAAAGGTGTACGCTTTGAGAATACAAAATATGCTACACTAATCATATGTATACAAGTAAAATATTTTCATGTAGCCATTATCACAGAATTATTTAATATTCTCTGATTTACCACTGAGCATTCTTTACTGCGTGTCAGGTCATTTTACCTGTATATAATTTGTAATATTTTTTAGTTTCCTTCTTGTATTTGTAGTGTTAGAATCACTCGTTGACAGATGTCACAATTGTGTCACCTGGTGCCAATGTACACTCTCCCATAGGAACACATTTCATTTTTCCAAGATGCAGCCCTCTGTTAAGTGTTCAAACCATTAGATTCCTTTCAGTGTGGGTCATAAGGTTATTTGCTTGCAATCAGAAGAGCTAAAGTAAATGCTTTATGATACCTAATACAAACAACATTTAGAAATATCTTTTAAGATTTATAATATTCATATTAATTCTTTCTTGATGGTTAGGCTAGTTCCATTATATCATAGGTGATCTCGGTCATCTGTCATAAAGAAGTTAATTATAGTACAGTTAGCACAATCTCTAGTTCAAGATAATTTTAAAAGAAACAATTTCTCTAACTCTGTAAAAATCACAATTATGGAGATAAATTCATAAGGATATTGTGACGGACGGGTGCCTCCGTCAATCAATGCTCCTAGTGCTCACTGAGGACTTCAAGCACTCCACGAGACACCATAAGCACTGTAGACCCCCACAAACCGCCGCAGCTTGGTTGGGGTCTGGCCGTCCTCCACCTATCCTGGACCCAAGACCAGGATCCAGCTTCCAGTGGGTGAACCTCTCCTCAAAGAGAGTATAGCTGTGAATCTCTTACAAGAGCTAGTGGTTATAGCTTGTATAGCAGGTTTCTACAAATGTGAGATGAGGCTCTATGTTGAGGGTGAAGTAAGACTGAATTTTATTGGTGCCCACTGGCCTTTTATGACAATCCTCATGCAAGGGATACGCCCACATGGACCTTGTTGGGGACTCCAACACAAAGGCACAGACCAATAAGAACAGTGATTAAATGTATGACACTCCTATAACAAACATACAATCCCTGCTTTCTGCCTGGGAGGTAATTGAGTCAGATACTGTATTAACCCAATTATCTCCAGACAGAAAAAACAAATATTTTACAAAACCCCAAAAGTACCCAAAAAAACACATGATATCCCCACAAATGTTACATCTCCTGATAGCCCTGATCTGGGTGACAAACATATCCAAAAATCACCCAGATCACTTCAGGGGTTCAGGAATTTCCTGGATGTCACATTTTGACCGACCACACGCATGGCTGTGTGGCCGGTCTACTTCAAGGATTCAAAATAAGATTCAAAATACCAAACGTATCCATTCATGAATAAAGTCAGTGTATGTCTCTTGGTCGGGAGTTTCTTCTTATCGAACTTCGTTCGACTCCAGTTCGAATAGCCAAACATCCATGGAAGGTAAAAGTTTAGTGGTGTTCGTGCTAAAGAGTGTCCGATTTGAGTTCCATGCACTCGACGACCAAACACCGCTGGATGTGTTCGACTAAACAAGATGGCCGCCACCACCATGTGTTCGAATGCCAATTCGAATGGCTTTGAGAGTTCGGGAGTTCGAAGTGCCGCTTCAAGAGTTTTAATTCTTCCTGTTTTCAGTCCAAGAGGGACAACCAGAGTCTTTAACTCAAAGTTCATTACAGGGGCCGTAGTCACAGGGCAAGAGACTGGCAAATATGCACCTCCAAGAACCGGTAACGAAGTCCAGTTCATCAAAGATATGTTTGATCTCTAGCCCTTTTTCCTGCTGCTAAAGAGCAACTGGTCAGAACTCTTATGCTTGCATATGTCACAGGAGTGATACCCCAAAACACAGGAAAGAGGAAACCCACAATAGGTGGATCCAAAAGACATATTACCGAACCTTAGAATGGCCGGACTTAATGTATTTATATAGTGAGAAACAAGGTCAAGAAAAAGTCAAGGTCAAAAATACAGAAATTCACAGAGTCAAGACAAAGCCAGTCAGCATACCAGAAAATCATGAGTCAAATACAAAGATGGGTCAGGATACAAGAAAATCACAATTCTGGGTCAGAATAACAGATAATCACAAGTCAAACATGAAGCCGAGGTCAAACATAGGAAATCACAAGGGAATCTCTAGGAGCACTAAATGAGGATGAGGAAGCCATGATAGGGCAATGAATGGGAGCTAAAACAAGCCTTAAATAGGTTTAACTATGTTCTGATCTGGTCCTCACAATGGTTAGGATCGTAATGATGATGTGGTCACTTTAAGAATGGGCATGATATCACGTCTATTTTCTATATATAGATATAGAGGATCAGGATCCGCTGGAGAATCTGGTAGGGTTTTCATGAGGCAGGTAAGTAAATGGCGATTTGCTTGATCAGAAGTCATGATATGCACATCGCCAGACCAGTAATGGTAATGGGGAGAGGTCTGGCATCCATTAAAAAGGAAACCAAGCCTCTCCCACAACTAAAGGCCCAGCCTTACATATTTATATATATATATATATATATATATATATACAGGGAGTGCAGAATTATTAGGCAAATGAGTATTTTGACCACATCATCCTCTTTATGCATGTTGTCTTACTCCAAGCTGTATAGGCTCGAAAGCCTACTACCAATTAAGCATATTAGGTGATGTGCATCTCTGTAATGAGAAGGGGTGTGGTCTAATGACATCAACACCCTATATCAGGTGTGCATAATTATTAGGCAACTTCCTTTCCTTTGGCAAAATGGGTCAAAAGAAGGACTTGACAGGCTCAGAAAAGTCAAAAATAGTGAGATATCTTGCAGAGGGATGCAGCACTCTTAAAATTGCAAAGCTTCTGAAGCGTGATCATCGAACAATCAAGCGTTTCATTCAAAATAGTCAACAGGGTCGCAAGAAGCGTGTGGAAAAACCAAGGCGCAAAATAACTGCCCATGAACTGAGAAAAGTCAAGCGTGCAGCTGCCACGATGCCACTTGCCACCAGTTTGGCCATATTTCAGAGCTGCAACATCACTGGAGTGCCCAAAAGCACAAGGTGTGCAATACTCAGAGACATGGCCAAGGTAAGAAAGGCTGAAAGACGACCACCACTGAACAAGACACACAAGCTGAAACGTCAAGACTGGGCCAAGAAATATCTCAAGACTGATTTTTCTAAGGTTTTATGGACTGATGAAATGAGAGTGAGTCTTGATGGGCCAGATGGATGGGCCCGTGGCTGGATTGGTAAAGGGCAGAGAGCTCCAGTCCGACTCAGACGCCAGCAAGGTGGAGGTGGAGTACTGGTTTGGGCTGGTATCATCAAAGATGAGCTTGTGGGGCCTTTTCGGGTTGAGGATGGAGTCAAGCTCAACTCCCAGTCCTACTGCCAGTTCCTGGAAGACACCTTCTTCAAGCAGTGGTACAGGAAGAAGTCTGCATCCTTCAAGAAAACATGATTTTCATGCAGGACAATGCTCCATCACACGCGTCCAAGTACTCCACAGCGTGGCTGGCAAGAAAGGGTATAAAAGAAGAAAATCTAATGACATGGCCTCCTTGTTCACCTGATCTGAACCCCATTGAGAACCTGTGGTCCATCATCAAATGTGAGATTTACAAGGAGGGAAAACAGTACACCTCTCTGAACAGTGTCTGGGAGGCTGTGGTTGCTGCTGCACGCAATGTTGATGGTGAACAGATCAAAACACTGACAGAATCCATGGATGGCAGGCTTTTGAGTGTCCTTGCAAAGAAAGGTGGCTATATTGGTCACTGATTTGTTTTGTTTTGTTTTTGAATGTCAGAAATGTATATTTGTGAATGTTGAGATGTTATATTGGTTTCACTGGTAATAATAAATAATTGAAATGGGTATATATTTGTTTTTTGTTAAGTTGCCTAATAATTATGCACAGTAATAGTCACCTGCACACACAGATATCCCCCTAACATAGCTATAACTAAAACAAACTAAAAACTACTTCCAAAAATATTCAGCTTTGATATTAATGAGTTTTTTGGGTTCATTGAGAACATGGTTGTTGTTCAATAATAAAATTAATCCTCAAAAATACAACTTGCCTAATAATTCTGCACTCCCTGTATATATATATATATATATATATCCCACATACGTTTCATTGGGTCTGCTGTTGTAGTAGCAAGATCCAAGCAATCAACACATATGCCCTACCGGTCATCAGATACCCAGCTGGAATAATAACCTGGCCAAGAGAAGAACTAGTCACCATGGATGTCAAGACCATGAAACTACTTAATATGAATGGAGGATTCCACCCGAAATCCAGCACTCAGAGACTGTACACCTGCCGGAAGGAAGGCCTGATGAGTGTCAAGGCCACAGTCCTGGATGAAACACAGAGCATCCACAAGTACATCACAAAGATGGCTCCCAATGATGAACTGCTAAAGGAATGCCTGAGACTTCCATAGATTGAGGATGCAGAAAAAGAGGAGTTCCTTGGCAAGACAAACCTCTCCTTGCGGTGTACCACCGGCAGATAGTGGATGTGGTTCACATGACAAAATCTTACCAGTGGTTGGAAAAGGCAGGACTAAAAGACAGCACTGAGGCACTAATCCTAGCAGCACAGGAGAAGGCACTCAGCACCAGAACAATAGAAGCTGGAGTCTACCACACCAGGCAAGACCCAAGGTGCAGTCTGTGCAAAAGAGCCTCTGAGACAGTCCAGCACCTAGTAGCCAGATGCAAGATGTTAGAAGGGACAGCATACATGGATAGACACAACCAAGTGGCTGGAATTGTGTACTGAAACATCTGCACAGAATATGGATTGGACCTGCCTAAGTACAGGTGGGAGATACCATCAAGGGTAGTTGAGAATGACAGTGGTAAGATCCTGTGGGACTTCAAGATCCAGACAGACAAGCAAGTGCTTGCCAACCAACCAGACATCGTGGTGGTAGACAAGGAATGAAAGACTGCAGTCCCAGTGACTATAACATCAGGAAGAAGGAACATGAGAAGGTGGACAAATACCAAGGACTGAAAGAAGAACTAGAAAGGATGTGGAAAGTGAAGGCAGTAGTAGTCCCAGGTGTGATAGGAGCACTCAGGGCTGTGACGCTCAAGTTGGAGGGAGTGGCTTCAACAGATTCCAGGTAAGATCGCTGTCCAGAAGAGTCCAGTTTTAGGAACAGCTAAAATACTGCACAAAACTCTCAAACTCCCAGGCCTCTGGTAGAGGACTCGAGAATTAGGAATAAACATACCACCCAGGAGAGGTGAGAAAATCAATAAAATGTTTTATTATATATATAATTTCCTTGTAAGTGTTCATATCTACACATTAGCTCCATTATGGAATATATGTTATATTTCAGCATTCATGTTTTTTTTTCCTTTGTTTAACACTTTTAGTACTTTGGGGGACTGCCTGACAACCCACACAAACCCCCAGCAGGCAGTCCCCCCTCAACAAAATTGGCAAGGATCGCTGGGCAAGGTGAGTTTAATCAGCTGGTGGGGCTTCTGCCCTTTAGGGCATACTGTGCTGCTTTAACAGCATTTAGGCCCTCTTTTTGGGGGTGTCTGATTTACGGGGGGAGACTAATGGGGTAAGTATCGCTTTAAGCCATTACGGAGTTCAACTATGCCACAATGTCAAAGCCCATTATAATGCATAGAACACCATAACAGGATTCATGGGTTATGGGGTTAAAGAGTAGCACTTAGTAGACTAGACATGCATATTCTAGATTTGTTTTGGTTTAGAACTTGGATAAGTGCCTCCATCCTTGTGTGGTTAAAGGAACATTGTAGGAACAAAACAGTATTCCTATATATATATATATATATATATATATATATATATATATATATATATGTGTGTGTGACGGACCGCTGTGGGTAAACCTCTCCTAAATCCAGAGAGCGTAGCAGGAACAAATCAAGCTCTTACAAGAGCTTACTCTGGGGAGTAAGTGATTATAGCAATCCCCAGAGTGTAGGTATCCCTTCCCCCAAGCATGAGCCAAGGCTTCAAGAAAGGTGCAAGTAGGTCTGCTTTACTGAGGGCTACCATGCCCAGTATTTATGCAAGTGTCCACCAGGTGGACACTCCCCTAGGGCACCTGATGGAACAATGGATATTAGCCAATCACAGACAATACAAACAAAACACTCCCACAGTGACATCACAATCCCTCCTCTCTATCCTGGAGATAATTGGGAAGTAATCAAATTATCTCCCAGGACAGAGGCAAGACTCCATTAACCACATGGTTACAAAAAGACATAAAATAACACAATGTTACAATTACTAAATAAAACATATACATGCAACATATCCCCAGATAACTTAGATCTAAGCGCACATTATTACCGAATGGCGCTCAGATCACATACATACATTTCAATCGCCATGGAGCCAAAGTCTTTTCCATAGTCTTTCGTTACACGAATAGGCTCCATGGCATAGCTATCTGGGGTAGCACTACTCACATATTGAAAGTCCAGAATGCCCCGGCAGAAATACACAAATAAACCTTTCTGCAGGGTAAAATACAGCTATCAGCACAGGGGCCATAGTAGGAAGGCAGGAGGCTAGCCAGTAGTCCCCTCCAGGCAAAAGTGTTGAAGGGCACTTCATCACAATATATTTATAGATATATTTTTTTTATTATTATAGGGTGATTCATTTAAATCACATGCATTAATTAAGGTCTGTTTTCTAGCTATGGATAACTCTAGCTTGACATGCGATCAGCTATTGATATTTATGACTGTGCTTCTTGCTTTAGTTTGTGTAAACTTTGTACATCTCAGCAGTCAATCACTCCCACTGATATAACCTTGTGGTGAAGTCATATCTAATATTTTGTAACAGTGAATTTATGTACAAATACATTATTTAATGTTGTAAATTAATAAATATATCTAAATAAACCCAATTAGGACAGCTTATTAACCCCTTAAGGACACAGCTTCAGAAGCTTGACTTACGCTTAATGACACAAGCAATTTTTGCATTTTCTTGCTGTTTGCGTTCAACTGCAATTTGCATCTCTCTCATTTATTGCACCGACACATATTATATACTGTTTTTTAAAGGACAGAAAGGGCTTTAATTTGATATAACATATATATATATAAATGCTTACTTATTATAAAAAAAATACAGAAAAATGCAAAAAAAATGAAAAATATTGGTTTTTTTTTACAGTTTTTGCAATAATAATGTGTGCATAATTAGTGCAGGTTAAGGAAAGTAATTAAAAATAAATTTATTTATTTGTTCTGATTTACAGAATATATAATGTGTCTGGGATTTTAAGTTTTTTTTGGTAGTTACAGGTCACAAAGCACAAGGAGTAAAATAAACTTTTAATGTGGAGCGATTTTAGAATTTGGTATGTTTGTCTTGTAAGCGTAATAGCCATAAAAGAAAACAAAATTGCCACACAAAAGTATATATTTATATAAAGTAGACATCACGGGCTATTTACCTAAGGTTGTTTTGACACTTTCTACGTAGCCATTTCACCGCCAACCTCTGCTAAATATTGGAGTAAAATTGTGTTCTTTTTGGTTTTTGGCACACAAACTTATAACAGAGAAATTCTCGTGTATATTTTGTAAAGTTGGTGTGTGCTATTCCTGTACAAAGTTTTATTTTGTGTTCAGTTACATCTGCTGAGTAAAATGACACCCCCATTGTATGTCTTTTGCACTATTTCGTGAAGTTACAGTGCCATACAGGATACCTGTCCTTTTCAGTATTCACAGTAGAATTTTGAGAGATGGATTTAATGAGCCTTAGCTTCCATTTTGGGGTATTATAACAGTTTGACTGTTCAAAAACCCCCCACAAAGGCCTACCATTTGTAAAAGTAGACACTCCAGGGTATCTTATAAGGTGCATATTGTGCCTTAACATGCCCCCATTTTTTCACCAATATATGCCAAAGTATGTGGTAAAAAATAATTTTGTGCATTTTTTACATACGGATTGCATTTTTGCTGGGCGTTTTGTATATTTCATATGTGCCACTAAGTTCAAACCCCCCAAATTATGCTCAGCTAAGTCTTCTGAGTAAAATGACACACCATATGAATGTCTTTGGCACTATTTCGTGAAGCTACAGTGCCATATAGGAGACCTGTCCTTTACAGTATTCACAGTAGAATTTTGAGAGATGGATTTAATGAGCCTTAGCTTCCATTTGGGGTATTATAACAGTTTGACTGTTCAAAAAACCCCCACAAAGGCCTACCATTTGTAAAAGTAGACACTCCAGGGTATCTTATAAGGTGCATATTGTGCCTCAACATGCCCCCATTTTTTCACCAATATATGCCAAAGTATGTGGTAAAAAATAATTTTGTGCATTTTTTACATACGGATTGCATTTTTGCTGGGCGTTTTGTATATTTCATATGTGCCACTAAGTTCAAACCCCCAAATTATGCTCAGCTAAGTCTTCTGAGTAAAATGACACCCCATATGAATGTCTTTGGCACTATTTCGTGAAGCTACAGTGCCATATAGGAGACCTGTCCTTTACAGTATTCACAGTAGAATTTTGAGAGATGGATTTAATGAGCCTTAGCTTCCATTTGGGGTATTATAACAGTTTGACTGTTCAAAAAAACCCCACAAAGGCCTACCATTTGTAAAAGTAGACACTCCAGGGTATCTCATAAGGTGCATATTGTGCCTTAACATGCCCCCATTTTTTCACCAATATATGCCAAAGTATGTGGTAAAAAATAATTTTGTGCATTTTTTACATACGGATTGCATTTTTGCTGGGCGTTTTGTATATTTCATATGTGCCACTAAGTTCAAACCCCCCAAATTATGCTCAGCTAAGTCTTCTGAGTAAAATGACACACCATATGAATGTCTTTGGCACTATTTCGTGAAGCTACAGTGCCATATAGGAGACCAAGCCATATCCGTTTTTACCAAACTTTGAATTTTGACGCTGGGCCTATGTGCAATTTCCAAGCATCTTCGCAGGTTTTAAATTCAAACTACCCCACAAAGGCCTACCATTTCTTAAAGTAGACACCCCAGGGTGTTTCAAAAGGTATAGTTTGAACCTTAGCGTGGGATCATTTTTCCGCTAGCTTGTACCAGATGTAGTGGTAATAAGCGTTTTTTCTGCCTTTTTGACATACAAAGTGAGTTTGCACAGTATATTTTGCAAACCTTATGTGTGCTACGACTGTATAATACTTCATATGTTGCTCAGCTATGTCGACTGAGTACAGCAATACCCCCGTATGTACCTTTGCCAGGTATGTGTGGACATCGGAGGGGCACATTTGGGACACAGCCATTCCAGTTTTTTTCAAACTTTTAATTTTTATGCTGTGCCTATGTCCCATTTTAGAGTATTTTACCAGGCTATATAATCCAAATTCCCCATAAAGCCATACCATTTCTTAAAGAAGACATCCCAGGGTATTTCAAAAGGCATATTTTGAACCTTAGCGTGGGATCATTTTTCCGCTAGCTTGTACCAAGTGTAGTGGTAATAAGCATTTTTTCTGCCTTTTTGACATACAAAGTGAGTTTGCGCAGCATATTTTGCAAACCTTATGTGTGCTATGACTGTATAATACTTCATATGTTGCTCAGCTATGTCGGCTGAGTACAGCAATACCCCCGTATGTACCTTTGCCAGGTATATGTGGATGTTGAAGGGGCGCATTTGAGACGCAGCCATTCAGTTTTTTTCTAACTTTGAAGTTTTACGCTGTGTCCATGTTCCAATTTGGAGTAGTTTAGACGGTTGGTTATTGAAACTTCCCCACAAACACATACTATTTATTAAAGAATACACCCTGGGGTAATTCAAAAGGCATATTTTGAACCTTGGCGTGGGATAATTTTTTCTCTAGTTTGTTCCAGGTGTAGTGGTAATGAGCGTTTTTAAAATGTATTTTTTTACTTTTTATAACTTTTTTACTTTTAAAAACTAGTTTTTAAACTTTTGTTTTGCTTATAAATTTTTTTTAAACTTTCCTAAACTTTCTTAAAACTTTTTTACAGATTTAACATTTTTCTAAGCTTTTTTTTTTACCGTTAACCCCTAACTAGCAGTACGCAGCAGTAACAGTAAATTCCCCATTTTCCCATAACTCCCACCCACCCCAGCTAGCAAAATATATAGTTATAAAATATTTAAATTAATTAATTAAATAAATTGAACCCCTGAGGGTTAAAAAAATAAATAAAAGTTAATCCTCAGGGGTTAAAAAAAATTAGATCACAGTATAATACTGTGATCTCTATTTGATCGCTGTAGGCAGTGATCGACTGGCAGGGAAGGGGTTAATTTTTATTTGGACTAGGTAAAGTGTGTTTTTTTTGTTTTTTTTACTTAAATGTTATTAAAACATTTTTTTAAGCTTAATTTTTAACTTTTTAAAGTTTCTTTTAAAACTTTTTTTAACGTTAACCCCTAGTTAGCCTAACGCCAAATCCCCCAATTCCCCACTAACTTCCACCTACCCCAGCTAGCTAAATATATAAGGAAAAAATAATTTAATTAATTAATTTAATTAATTTAACCCCTGAGGGTTAAAAAAAAAAGAATTAACCCTCAGGGGTTAAAAAAAAAAATCAGATCATAGTAAAATGTAATCCCTGCCAATTGATCACTGTAGTCAGTGATCAATTGGCAGGGAAGGGGTTAATTTTTTATTAAAATGGGTAAGGGGGGGGGGACTTTAAATAAACTTTATTTTTTTTTACAGCAGGGGGCAGGATCATCACTGATCCGGCTCCCTGCACTTCACACAGAACCCGGAAGTGCAGGGAGCCGGTAGGTGAGTATAGAGAGCACATGTGCTCGCTCAGACTTGTGGTCAGAGCGAGCACATGTGCTGGGCAGCTTGACCGGGTGCTCCCGGTATGCCTCTAATGCAGAGGCATACCGGGAGCACCATTAACCCCGCGATCGCCGCGATAGCGGCGATCCGGGGTTAATTTTACCGCGTGACGGACGAGGTCCGTCACCCGTCGTTAAGGGTCTCCCCTGTGTGACGGACCTCGTCCGTCACCCGTCCTGAAGGGGTTAAAGGAACACTATAGTCACCTAAATTACTTTAGCTAAATAATGCAGTTTTAGTGTATAGATCATTCCCCTGCAATTTCACTGCTCAATTCACTGTCATTTAGGAGTCAAATCACTTTGTTTCTGTTTATGCAGCCCTAGCCACACCTCCCCTGGCTATGATTGACAGAGCCTGCATGAAAAAAACTGGTTTCACTTTCAAACAGATGTAATTTACCTTAAATAATTGTATCTCAATCTCTAAATTGAACTTTAATCACATACAGGAGGCTCTTGCAGGGTCTAGCAAGCTAATAACATAGCAGGGGATAAAAAAAAAAAAATCTTAATTAAACAGAACTTGCAATAAAGAAAGCCTAAATAGGGCTCTCTTTACAGGAAGTGTTTATGGAAGGCTGTGCAAGTCACATGCAGGGAGGTGTGACTAGGGTTCATAAACAAAGGGATTTAACTCCGAAATGGCAGAGGATTGAGCAGTGAGGCTGCAGGGGCATGTTCTATACACCAAAACGGCTTCATTAAGCTAAAGTTGTTCAGGTGACTATAGTGTACCTTTAATATAAAGCATTGTGTAGCATCACACTGGATAATTATGTTATGCTGCAAAAACAGCTTTATTGCATTTTGGACAAACAAATATATTACATAGAATGGTGGAGTTTAGTCATGATCCAGAAATGGAAGCTGATTCATACAAGTTCAGAACATATACAAATTCTGTTTTTTTCTTGGCCAATATATATATTTTGTACCTGGTAAATAATTTTGCTATTCAAGTACGCACACCAGGATGAAAAAATCATGTCTCTTTCTTCAAATATATATCTTTTTAGATTTGCCTTGCTATTTAGTATACATTTCTAAGTGCAGTACACGTAGAACCTGTTTGTAAAACTTAACATTTTGAGTTATTTCAATATATCACTTATAAAGCTAAATCAACACAGGTTCACAGAACAAATTAACTACCAAAAGAATTATAAATAAAAAATAAAGTATAAAAATGTAATAGAAGTATTGTGGTGCACAGGGTGGGTCACTGGACCCAGAATTTAGTAGAATGATTATTTATTTGTTTTAATAAGTGTGTTGAAAATTATTGTCAGTCATTAACAAAACTCAGCTTAGGTATCAGTTTTTCATTCTTCACTAATTTCAGGGAAAATTAGTTGTCAAAATCAACCAGGTTTCCGTACACCATTTTACAAATAAGCAATTCAATGGAATTGTGCATGGCAAAAAAAAGTAGTTTTATATCTTGATGGCCACTGAAATGTGTATTTCTAGGTATTCGAAAATACTTAGTTTGTCTAAGATTAAAGCTTAGATCAAGGAATAATGGAAAAAGGTATATATTTTAACAATGGTAATATTGAAAAATATGATAGAATTTGGTCTAAGTGGTTTGAATACTATAACCCTGATTTTAAGAATACAAAGTAAAGTCCTTGGGCACTGATTTATCTGTATTTTTGCTATTTACTAAATTTATTACATATTGCCGAGTTCGGTCCCAACCGTTATTGAGACTAATTTCTTTGTTCCTGTTCAGATGCTTGAGCTGCTTGAATCGACCACTGTCTCTCCGCATTGGTGTGTCCAGGATATTTGTTAGTATTGTTCAATATGTCAATGATAAAAACATTGGGATCTATAGACTTTTGTAGATCTGACACAATATGCACACTTGCAAATACTTATTGACATATTTATTTGTATGTCTATGCTTTGTTTATTATTATTTAATTATTACAATGGAAAACATAGTATGCACTGATAACATGATTGTGATGGTAGACACTATGGGTGGGCTCCCATATTCATTTTGTGTTTTGTCACACTATGCCTATTATTTGTGCAGGATATGTTGAATGTATTGCTGGTCTGTGCATTTCCCCCTCCCCCTTTTTCCTGTTCTATTGTTTCCCCAGCAAGGCGTTGTCCCGGGGTTTAAACTAGCTGCTCTGTCCCTCCTCAATCTCCCATCAGCCCTTGCTATTGTCTGACCCCACCCTTCCATGTAAATGAGGCTTTTGGGGGCTTAAACTATGTGTGCTGTATTCATTAAAGGTTGCTTTTTAACCTTCACCATGTGTCGTCTGGTGTTTTGTCCAGGGTGGAAAAGGCCCTAAGTGATCCCAGTCAAGCCTCGGCGTCTGGGTCTGAAGTGTTTCAGGGTCCCTGATAGCTACAAGGAAGCAGACTTGGCGCAGGTACTTGGTCGGAGTACTGGAGCTCCATTACAACGATGTACTCTTTTTTTTTGGCACAGAAACATGTAACTATAAACTCTTTTTAATAATAGATAATGTAATTAATGAAAGTGATCTTACTCTTTGTAAAATTGGTGGATATTACTGTCTTTTCTTTTGTACACCAAAATAAATAAAAATTTAACTATAAAATAAATAAGTTGTTTTGGCCAAAAAAATAAAAAAAAATTGGGGACATTTTCAGCTTGCCCCGATTTTTCATGACAAAATATTTGTAAAAACAAGTTAGATAAACCAAAATGGGAAAAAAATGAGTCAGTTTACAGCAAAATGTATACATTTTCAGCTTGCCCAAATTTTGTTAATGACTCTCTGGAGGAGGAGAGGTCCACCCACTGGAAGCTGGATGTAAGGAAACCAAGTATATTTAAACCTTATTCGGTAGTTTCCTCCCGAACAGCCAGAGCCTCAGTGATTATAGCTCTCTGTTCGGTAGATAGGGTAGACGAATCCTATAGTAATTCCCACAGCTTCACAAGATGATTCCCTTAGTGAAACACACGAATCCCCAAACATCAGCCGAAGTCAAGAAGAAGGGTACAAAATGAACTGTCCTTTAATGGGTGCACACAGCTTTTATGCAAGTCCCCATGCAAGGGGACAGCCCGCAGGGAGGGACACACATTAACCAATCACATACAGTAAAACTTTAACACACACCTACAATTCCCTCCCCTAGCCCAGGAGATAATTCAGTCTGATAAAATATTAACTTAATTATCTCCGGCTGAAAAATCAAATTTTTCCCCAATAACTAGAACACCCCTTTATACTTGGGGTATCCCCATAAATTATATGTCCCTTGATAGCCCTGATTTGGGTGACCAACATATCCGAATTTCACCCAGATCAGTTCAGGGGTTTGCAAAAACTGTGGAAGTCTCTTGTGACCGGCTCACCCTGGGCTGTGTGCTCAAAACAGTTCCATGAATTTGGTGGGTTTTGCCGGTCACTTTCGAAAAAGCAGAAAAACAAACAAAGTACCGAATGGATCCCTCGTTCGTGCCCCTCTGTCGAATACACCAAAGTACTGAATAGCGCTCTTCTAGCTATTCGGTAAATAGAGTTCCAGCGTTCGTCTGTTTGGGACCGGTGTTCGGGAAGTCGAGTGTCCGTTTTCAGTTCCATGTACTCGACGACCAGGTCTCGCTGTCTTTGTTCGCATGAACAAAGATGGCCGCGGTTTTCTCTGCCACGTGGCGTTCGACTGACGAACGCTGGCCGCACATATAGAGGTAGCAATTTCACCCAAACTTTCATGTTTAATGAGCCAGAGGGGTGGTCTTTGTTCGGTAGTTACATCTACCGAATGCAATGGGTAGAAATAGAGTAAAAAAAGGGAATGCAATGAGTATATAACATAACCAAAAGGGGGTTTCTTCACACTGGATCCTTAGCTTAGGCCTTAGGTCCAGGGTGGGTGGAGGACAGTGAGACCCCAGCCAAGCTGTGGCGGCTAAGGGGCTATGGTGCATATGGTGTCTGGTGCGGTGTTTATGGTCCTCAGCATCAGCTAGGAAGCATCGATAGGTGGAGGCACCCAGTCGGGGTGCCAGGAGGTCCGTCACAGACATTATAATCACCCGAACAACTACAGCTTTTTGTAGTTGTTCTGGTGAGTATAATAATTCCTTTCAGGCTTTTTTTATGCTAACACTGCCTTTTTGGAGAAAAGGCAGTGCAGTGTTTACATTGCCTCTAGGGACACCTCCATGTGACCACTCCTTAGATTGCCACTGGAGGTGCTTCCTGGGTCAGTGCTGCCGAAAATGAAGCCCTGACCCTCAGCGTCCCCACGCTCTGCATGGTGACGCTGGATTTTTTAGACATGCATTGATTTGGGGGGGGGGGGAAGCCATGTAAATGATGGGTTAAACACTATAGGGTCAGGAATACATGTTTGTGTTCCTGACCCTATAGTGTTCCTTTAACCCCTTAAGGACACATGACATGTGTCATGACATGTTATAATTCCCTTTTATTCCAGAAGTTTGGTCCTTAAGGGGTTAATATGTTTTACATATCGAGTGAGGAAAATGTAATCAACAGTGGGAAAAAGAGGAAGGGGCTGTAAAAAAAAATATACACTATTAATAAAATTTTTAGTATATATATTAATTACATTAATTATTAAATAGGTAATATGTCAATATGTGTATGGTTTACCGGTCCTTCTTTTTTCAATTTTTTTGGCCACTTCTCATTTATTCTATGAATAATATAAAAATGTAGTGGCTATTCTCTAGTCACCAATCATTTTTTTTCAATCAGTCACCTCCACAGGTGAAGCCTCTAACCACAAATAAAAATGAACATGCACATTTGGTTCATGATTCAGCTACATTTAGTTTCAGAGTTCAAACTTTGAACAATCACCAGCCCAAATTCAGATGAATTACAGTTTAAAATTAAACAAATCTCCAAGTCTCTAAATTTCACTATCCCTTAGTCTATCTCTGAACTTTTCACCAAACCTGAATTTTAGGTCTAATTCTGGAAGTTCAGGTCGGGAGCACTTAGATGGTCAGATGGTATATACCCATATACACAAAGTGTGAAAATAAGTGAACCTTTATTTTAATCTTTCATGATTCTTTTTTTCTTCTTCTCTATTGGTACTGTGGTCATAAGGGGTCTTACATGTCGTGGGGATGCCCAAAATTAGCTGCATTCTGGAGAGAGGTTGGAAACCTTTTCAAAGATGTTTTCAATAGACTATTTCACTAAGACCCATGGTCACTAAGACCCCAAGTGGAGGGACTCCCATTACATTTGCAAAGGTTATATACTAGAATAAGCATGGAAGCTTGATTATTACTAACAGCTAAATGGCAGGGATATGGGATTCCTTCAAGGAAGGAGATTGAGGTTAAGGTCAAAGGAAACTATGTTATGGATAGACTTACTGCGATGGTTCAGAAGGCAAATAAGGTATTGTTATATATAAAAAAAAGGATATTAATTCTAGCAAGGTAAATGTAAATTTGCCTCTTTATAAATCAATGGTTAGACCACGCATTGAATATACGGCGCAATGTTGGGTGCCTGTTTTAGAGAAGGATATTATTGCACTGAAAAAGTGCAGAGGAGACCACATGGGTGGTGAGTTAGATGCTGGTTTATAAGGAAAATTTCAGATATTAGTTATGAAGAGAGGCTAACAAATTCTAATGGTGCCTCAGAGGCAACAAGATAGCATTGTACATATATATTTGGGGCCAATACAAACCATTGTCTGTCAATCTATTCATAAATAGGTCTATACATAGGACATAGTTAAATATTTAGACTGGAATAAATAAAATTTGGTCTAAGGCGCGGGAACCCTTCCTAGAGTCTTTGTGGCTGTCTAATCACATACTTCCCAATGTAGGTCAATGAGAGGTCTTTGCAAGGCAGATGCTCTGAACAATTGCTTATGTTAAGCTGCACTGAGCTAACCAAACCAGGAACAAGCATCACTTGATATCTACTTGAAAGCCAAGGAGGTGTAACCAGGGTAATATATTAAAGTGCCAATTTCTCTTGAAACTTATATGTTTGTCAAAATAAAAAAAAAGAGGGCACAATCTTCACACACAAAGCTTTTAAGCAAGCTAAATTGCTCTAGGGGTATGGAGTGTCACTTTAATAAGACCTTCAAACTGATTTGCATTGCCTTATTTTGAGTCAACAGCAGAAACAGATCTGAGAAAGGATGAATTTGATGGATACAAGTCTTTTTTCAGCCTATGTAACTATTTAACTATATGAGTGAATTGCATATGCAATGCAATGCAACGTGCAATGTGTATGAATGTATTAAAGAGCTCCAAAGCAAAAAAGCAACAAACTCATGGCACTAAAACTCATAGTAGTGTACAATCTGTGTATGATCCTGTGAGTACATGGTATTAATGCAGTTGCAGATTTATTTCTGCATGTGTGGGGTTAATAGAGCACATATGAAGGTTTATATGACAGGTGTGGAATTGATAAATATAGCTTCATATAATCTATGTTAATCGAAAAGGTTTGGTGTCATAATGTGTTTTATATAACATGTTAGGTTTTAGAACACCATTTAAGACATAAGGTGGGTTAATAGATGATGTTTTAGGAGGAACTAAAGTCAGCATTTATGGGAGGAGCCATAACATTGCATCTGCCAGCATCTCATGTTAATGAGAACCTATATGACCTCCTGGTAAGGAAGGGGTGACTCGAGTAATGACTAGTGAAATTTTAAGATGGCGGCTCACTTGAACTCCAACCCTGGATTTGACTCCAGCTCATCTGATCCTGACATATATAGTAATTAGGATGAGTAAATATAGGCCAAATCCTATGCTTATTGTAATGCGGGTGACCTTTATCCCAAGTCCATTATACAGAACACGGCTTAATCTTTATGCATGCAAAACATAATTATGAGGCTGTGTATAGAAGATTTGAATTTCCTGTAAGACAAAAGAGGCAGCATTACCCACAAACAAGGAACTCAGAAACTAGTTCATTGCCCAATAAAAACTGGTGGGATGCTGACCCATCAGCCCCAATAGGCAAGTCTCCACTGGTAGACATAGTGAGGTGTCACAGTGATTCAATTACATAAGAAAATGCGTATTTTTTCATTTAAATTTCTTTGCCAATTCAGGACTAAGTTTATGTAATTCTATTGTTACTGTGAAATATTGTAATTCATAAAGTGATTAGGTTACCTACATTGCCATTTGCATTATAAGTACATGTTTTTTATTGTCCGAGTTTTAAGAAGTGGCTACGGTAATAGCCACTATTATTATGGATAATAGGTGAACTTACTCAGCCAGCATCACTCCTACCACTCATAGTGTCCTGGCCATAGATATCTAATGACCAACATAGGACTTACTATATCTGTAGTTCAACAAACACAATCTGGGAATTAATGAAAATATGTGTTGACAGAGCACAAGCTGTATTTTCACAAACAGTGCCTGAGTTCAGAGAACAGGGATCTATAATTGAAAGATACAGCTGGAAGGTACAGTTGCAAAAATACCAGCTCCAATAATTACATAGAGGCACAGATGATCCTGTAGGAGTCTAGACTTTTTGAATTTCATAATTCTATAAAGGAAGCTCTGATTAAAATGACTAATATGCTAACGGTAAATATACATTTAAATTGCTGCAAGCCACAAGCGTTTTCCACGCTTAAAGAAACAGGTGCAGAATAAAAGTAGCATAAAAGAATGGATATCATACTCTATAATAAAGAAAATGAATATTGATAAAAACAAATTCAAACTAAATAAGAGTGATTACATTCAAGTGGGGTGGGGGTGTGGGGAGGGGGGAATATGAGCTATGTCTATTATCTCTTACAAAGTCAATAAACACTTTCAAATGAGCAAGTTTATCATGAATGGATTTTTCATGGTGAAGTTACACATAGATCAGCTGGTTATTAGTTCCCTTTTGATGAATACAGAAATAATGGTTTGAATAATTTTGATAATAGATACAAATACATAACAGTAACTGAAAGTTGATTATGTTAAAACTAAATGCTAAAATAATTTATGTTCACACTTTAATGAAAACAATATTCCAAATTCTATATTTACCCACTCAGAACAATTAATACATTTCGAAACACATACAGCAGACTATGGACAGCAGTGTCAAAAAAACAGTGCCTTCTGAATATTGGTAAAGGATTCAGAGCAAAATGTCTAGTGTTACAAACAATAACTGCCCACAACCATCTCATATAACAGGTATATTTGCGAGATATGGCTTAAAGGGACTCTCCAGTGCCA
Organism: Pelobates cultripes; assembly: GCA_933207985.1. Lineage (NCBI taxonomy): Eukaryota > Metazoa > Chordata > Amphibia > Anura > Pelobatidae > Pelobates > Pelobates cultripes. The sequence goes on from OW240913.1 coordinate 251,146,989, forward strand.
GGAAAACATATAAGTTTTCCTGGCACTGCAGGACCTTGCAGTTCCCCTCTCCCTGCCACCACCGATCCCCTGTTGCTGAAGGGGTTAAACCCCCCCCCGGCGCTGGGTCAGGTTCCGCCCACGCTCCTCCCCCGCCGGGCGGGGGAGATCTAATGCGCATGCACGGCAATGGCCGCCCACTCGCATTAGACCTTCACATAGGAAGGCATTATTCAATGCTTTCCTATGGAGATTCCGACAACCCTGGAGGTGCATATTTTGAGAACGTCCAGCGTCGTTTAGAACACTTTTCGTGTTCTAAGAACACGGAAGTCCCTCTAGTGGCTATCTGGTCTGGTAGACAGCCACTAGAGGAGGACTTAACCCTGCAAGGTAATTATTGCAGTTTATAAAAACTGCAATAGTTACACTTGCAGAGTTAAGGGTGGAGGGAGTTGGCACCCAGACCACTCCAATGGGCAGAAGTGTCCCTTTAAGAACACTGGAAATTAAGGGGGGGGGGGGAATAGGTATTCTGTGGTGTTACAAGACATAAGTTTGATCACGCCTTATTTTTCTTCCTACAAGCAAATTCAATATATTTAATACTGGCTGTCAGTCAAGACAATGGTAGTTTTCAGGTATTTATTGTTTACACCTTACTATATTAATATTTTTACATTTGTGCTATTTTTGTACTATAGACACTTAATTTCACTTTAATGATGTAGTCTGGGTGCAGTGGCCCTGTAGGTTTAGTCCTGCAATGTAAAACATTGCCGTTTAGTACATATGGCAATGGTTTAAATGCAGGGATAAACTAATCTCTGGTGGCTGTATTCCTGGTAAACAGATAAACAATTAAAGCACATAAGCTATCTGAAGCACTATAATGAACTGCTACAACGAAGACCAAATCGTATAAAGAAATTTCAACATACTATATTCCAGTTGATAGAAAATAAGTACATTCATACATCATAACTGTCAGAATTTCTAAAATATAATTTCCCTATAGTCCCAATTTTCCAAATTTTTCAAAAACAGCAGAATGCCAGTTAAAAATTCTCATAATAACATATTTGAGTTTATATATGCATACATCCAGCTATAAATACAAGGAATATTTGTTTTATTTATTGTGAGGTACAAACAATCTTTTTTACAATCTTACATTTGGCTTACACTTGATGTGATGATGTCCTCAAAAAAACAAACAAACAAAAATATATAAAAAGCTCTAATTATAGTCAATTCTGGTCTATATGTCTAGTTACTATAATTACGATTGTTTTGTCTTTAGAGACATTTCATTAGAGACATTCCATCTACTACACATCTGTCCCTCTGTGTGGGTATTTTAACATTGTTTTTTTTTTTTTCAAATATTTCATTTTTATTGATTATTTTCTTTACAACATCTGTAAAAACATATTCAATTACAGAAAAAATAAAATAACATAAGACACAAGATAAAACAAACATATATAAAAAAACAATAACTGCCTCAATATAAGCTTAACATTCATATCCATATATATATAAAGAAAAAGAAAAAAAAGACACATTACAAAACGAACCCCACATTCCTATATCTCCCATCATTTTCTTAATTTTACTCTTATCATTTTTATTAGTGTTGATCCTGCCATTTCATATCCTTTTAAATCCTTTTACATGAAAACAAAATCTTGAGCTCAATTTTTATCCTTCATTTGCTTGTGTGCATATATACATTCAAACACAGTATTTTAACATCGTAGTACAAAAGTGGAGCAACATTTTTCTTCTTTTTTCTCTATAATACAGAGTGGGAGTGGGGGAGTCATGCATATTTTGGGTGGTAGTCTTGGCAGATACTATATTCTATAGGAGGATCCCTGATTACTAATAATTTGGAATTGGGCACACCTGACACCATAACTACTATTGTGTGTGTTTACCATTTTTTGAGAGGTTTAATGAATGAGGTTACCCATGTAGCCACAGCTTAGCCCCTCTCTGCTGCTTTTGCTACTGCTTTCACACTAAAACAAATACAAAGGTGCTGAGCGCTCTGGACAAGGTTTGCTTTAAGGATATATATCTCTATTTTGCTGAGTTCAACTTTCCTTCATTCTTGACCAGTATTCGATTCCCTGCCACTGAAAAACACACCCAAAACATATTGCTACCACCAGTGATTTGTGAAACAAAACAGAGGAAGAGTTCAATTGAGCAGCAACCCAAAAAGGGAGATCCCTCACGGAACCCTTATGTAGGAAATGCGAAAAAGGAGGGGGTCAAGGGCTGCGCTTAGGTAAAACAGATATGTTGAAATATATAAGATCGTGTATACGTAAAATAAACAGCGATAATAAAATCAAATAAAGTTCATCCGGATTTTCTTAAAAATATAGAATAAAAACAGTCTCACTGATATGTAGTACCACGATATTAATCCTCAAGTATGGCTCCGTCCGTGTGGTAGGTAGTCCATATATGTGAAGATAAAAAACAAGAAAGAAAGCTGCCTATGGTGAAATATTGTTGGTCCTGATGTAGTATATAATCAAAGGAAATATGTTTCACTCACATTTGGTGGAGCTTATTGCCAGCTCTGGGAGAAGAGGCACTTAGTGGTTTGATCCCCACTAACGGATATACTTAGATGGTCCGTCTGTCCAGCTTGGGATTCCTGTGGTGTCGGCTAGGATCTACTTCACATATACGTTGTTTTCTTGATGCTTGGAAGATAGGTCCGCCTTTCCAGTATCGGGTGGTAGGTGTCCACGGAGTATATATGAGACAGCAAAATAGTGCTCTCAGTTTGAACAACAAAGTAATATCTATAAGTGAATAATACTTACAAGAATAGAGCAGATGGATACTGCTCTATTGCCACAGCGCCGGTGGAATTATCCCCACCTAAGGATTTCTTTGGACGGAATATACTTCCAAGTAAAAAATTGAATAATAAAAAATAATAAAAAAAAGGTGGATAAAACTATTGTATTAAATACAAAAAATATATATGAAAAAAAATATAATAATATATATATATAAAATGCCAGGGGTAAAAAGAAAGTGTATAAAATACAATAAAAATAAGTATACAATTGGTCCTAGTTTAAAAGGTAACCAAAAATAACTTTTATTGATTAAAATACACTTATTAAAACCATTTACGCGTTTCACCTTTGGGGTTTTCTCAAAATGGTAAAAGAACAGTACACCTGGCAAGGAACTGAATATATAAGTTTTACAGAGGTTGAATTTGGCGCCAAAATCTTTTATGCACCAATCACAAACAAGTATTAAAACAAAACTTTCTGTACATTTCAAAATGACATTATGACTTTGTGGGTATATTCATATAAGTATTAGAAGGATTAAAAAATTAAATTGTATTAAAAATAAAGCTTTAAACAAGGTTTAGAAAGAGTTTCATGACTATTAATCTCGATCTGCTAAAACAACTCAAAATAGTGTAAAAACCATATAGGTGCCTTTGTTGCTATCTAATTAGGTTAACTGTGCAAAAAAAAATTTAAAACGAGGCTTTTGGAGAGATTAAATTATACTTTGTTCCGATCACGTGATCGGAACATTGCGCGCATGCGCAAATCGGCAAATAGACGCCCAGTGACCGGCAGGACTCTATTTCCCATAGAGCACTGCGTTTCTAGCCGGCCACTGGGCACTCCGTGCAAACCAGGAAGTGTTCCCGTCTATTTGCCGATTTGCGCATGCGCGTAATGTTCCGATCACGTGATCGGAACAAAGTATAATTTAATCTTCCACAGTTTAAGGATTATGAATTGGCGAATATCACTATAAGCATTCATTGGCAAGATTCATGTCAGCCTTGTTTGTGAAAAACTGTAATTTTATATTCCTTCCCACATTTTACAATGTAAATGCAATCAATATATACTCCTACTCACTATATTATTATATTTTTTTTCATATATATTTTTTGTATTTAATACAATAGTTTTATCCACCTTTTTTTTATTATTTTTTATTATTCAATTTTTTACTTGGAAGTATATTCCGTCCAAAGAAATCCTTAGGTGGGGATAATTCCACCGGCGCTGTGGCAATAGAGCAGTATCCATCTGCTCTATTCTTGTAAGTATTATTCACTTATAGATATTACTTTGTTGTTCAAACTGAGAGCACTATTTTGCTGTCTCATATATACTCCGTGGACACCTACCACCCGATACTGGAAAGGCGGACCTATCTTCCAAGCATCAAGAAAACAACGTATATGTGAAGTAGATCCTAGCCGACACCACAGGAATCCCAAGCCGGACAGACGGACCATCTAAGTATATCCGTTAGTGGGGATCAAACCACTAAGTGCCTCTTCTCCCAGAGCTGGCAATAAGCTCCACCAAATGTGAGTGAAACATATTTCCTTTGATTATATACTACATCAGGACCAACAATATTTCACCATAGGCAGCTTTCTTTCTTGTTTTTTATCTTCACATATATGGACTACCTACCACACGGACGGAGCCATACTTGAGGATTGATATCGTGGTACTACATATCAGTGAGACTGTTTTTATTCTATATTTTTAAGAAAATCCGGATGAACTTTATTTGATTTTATTATCGCTGTTTATTTTACGTATACACGATCTTATATATTTCAACATATCTGTTTTACCTAAGCGCAGCCCTTGACCCCCTCCTTTTTCACCAGTGATTTGTGCCTGGTTTTCCCCAGGCATGTCGCTTTGACCTTGAGGCCAAAAATAAATAAATTATTTAATCAGACCAGATGATCTTGTTTCTCACAGTCTTAGAGTCTTTTTGGGTATTCTTTTTTGTTGTGCAACTTCTAAGCAGGCTTGCATGTGTTTTGCAGTAAAGTGAGGCTGCTATCAAGCCAGATCAGTGGAGAGTTACAGTGATTATTGTTCTTTTGTAAGTGTCTTCCATCTCTACATGTGAATTCTGGAGCTCTCTTACCAAGGCCCTTCTCCCCGAATTGTTCCGTTTGGCTGTATAGCCAGCTCTTGAAAAAGTTCTGGTTGTTCCAAACTTCTTCCATTTAAGGATTATGAAGGCCACTATATTCATGGCAAGATTCAATGTAGCCAAAAACTGTTTTTAGCCTTCCCACATCTGTGCATCAATATAATCCTGTCTCTGAGCTCTACAGAGAGTTCATTTGCCCTCATAGCTCAGATTTTACTGTGAGCTATTTTTACAGCTGTGAGACCTTCTGTAGATAAGTGTGTGACTTCTCCTATCATTCCCAATCAATTATATTTGCCACAGGTGGACTCCAATTAAAGTGTAGAAATATCTCAAAGATGATACAGATAAATAGGATGCATCTGAACTGAATGTCAAGTGTTCGGAATACTTATGTTAATGCAATATTTCACTTTTTGTTATTTTTAATACATTTTCAAAAATATAATTTTTATGTTGTCATTGTGGGGTATATTTTAGTGTAGACTCATTTAAAAAAATATTTAAACAATAGTAGCATAAGGCTGCAATGAAAAAAATTATGAAAACAGGACGGGGTCAGAATACTTTCTAAATACACTGCTATAGGAATTTATAGAAGGCCAGAGATTGGCCTCTTCTTCATTATGCTAGGAATAACTAGGATTAGTATGCTTCTACCTTGAGCAGTGGTTTAAGCTAGTCTTCACGGTGTCCTGATGGCACACAGTTGAGGGTTTGTTATTGGAAGACAACTGGAAAATCTTTAAATCCACGACCTTTGAAGTCCTATATAATTTGGATTGAAATTAATATTTTAATGGACAGAAACATGGAAACATAGAATGTGACGGCAGATAAGAACAATTTGGCCTATCTAGTCTGCCCAATTTTCTAAATACTTTCATTAGTCTCTGGCCATTTCATATAGCTAGAATAGCCTTATGCCTATCCCACACATGCTTAAACTGCTTCACTGTGTTAACCTCTACCACTTCAGCTGGAAGGCTATTCCATGCATGCACTAGCCTCTCAGTAAAGTAACGCTTCCTGAAATTATTTCTAAACCTTTTCCCCTCTAATTTAAGACTATGTCTTCTTGTTGCGTTTGTTTTTCTTCTTTTAAATGTAATCTCCTCCTTTACTGTGTTGATTGCCTTGATGTATTTAAATGTTTCTATCATATTCCCCCTGCCTCGTCTTTCCTCCAAGCTATACATGTTAAGTTCCTTTAACCATTCCTTGTAAGTTTTATTCTGTAATCCATGAACCAGTTTAGTAGCCCTTCTCTGAACTCTATCCAAAGTATCAATATTCTTCTGGAGATACGGTCTCTAGTACTGTGTACAATACTCCAAGTGAGGTCTCGCCAGTGTTCTGTACAATGGCACGAGCACTTCTCTCTTTCTACTGCTAATACATTTCCCTATACAACCAATCATTCTGCTAGCATTTCTTACTGCTCTATTACATTGTCTGCCTACCTAAAGTCATCTGAAATAATGACCCCTAAATCCCCTTTCTTAGATGTTGAGGTTAGGACTCTATGTTGAGGTTAGGACTCAACAAATATTCTATACTCTATACTTTGGGTGTTTATGTCCAAGATGCATTATCTTGCACTTATCCACAGTTGCCACAGCTCTGACCATTTTTCTAGTTTACCAAATCATTTGTCATTTGGCTTATCCCTCCTGGAACATCAAACATGTTACATATCTCAGTATCATCAGCAAAAATACATTCCTTACCATCAAGATCTTTTGCAATATCACTAATAAAAATATTAAAGAGAATGGGTCCAAGTACAGATCCCTGAGGTACCCCACTGGTGACAAGACCATGCTTCGAATATACTCCATTGACTACAACCCTCTGTTGCCTGTCACTCAGCCACTGCCTTATCCATTCAACAATATTGGAATCCAAACTTGAAGATTGCAGTTTATTGATAAGCCTTATATGTGCAACAGTGTCAAACGCCTTACTGAAATCTAGGTAAGCAATGTCTACAGCACCACACAAGTAAACCCATGTTGTCTATGTAATTTTTTCAAATAATATTTATTGAAGTTTTAAAAATAATGAATAGTAAAACATACTTTTCGATGGAGGGAAGGAAAGGGGAACTTCGAAGAAGGGAGGGGTATACATTCATAATAAATGAAAATTAACATTATATTACATTAACATTTTGTTATGCATCTTATAATGATGACAGTAAATTCAAATTATAAATGATAGGTTCTTTTAATGCAGTTTTCCCATATATCCCAACTATGTTGAAGTTGCATAAATAAGTTTGAGTTTTGTCTATATGACATCTTGTACATTTTATTTTCTAAAACTAGATTCAAAACTTCTTTAAGTGTTGGAATATTAACCAATTTCCATTATCGTGGTAAACACAAAGTAGCAGCAATTAGGATGTGGCCTATGAGGATTCTATCAATTTTGCTAACAGATTCAGGGAATTGCTTAAATTGCGCTAGTTCTGATGTTAAGGTACTAATGGATGAGTCTACTTTCATTATTAGTCTATGCATTTCCTTCCAATAGTTGGACAATTTTGGGCAGGACCATTATATATGAGCCAACCCCTCCACAATCCTTCCAAAACCAGCCAGAGTATCTGTTGTTCATGTTGTGTAATCAAGAGGGAGCTAGGTACCAGCTATAAAGGATCTTGCAATGGTTCTTAATATGACTTATGCAATAGGTAATGCCTTTGAGAGCTGTAAAAAATCCAAACCATTCATCCAAACTATATTGTGTACCCAGCTCACTCTCCCACAACAGCATGTGTCTTAATTTAATGTTTCGTCCCAGGTTGTGTAAAAATGACTTTTCTAATTTAGAAATTTCCAGAATTTTATAATTTTTTTCCACTTCCCTAACATTAATTTTTTCTTTCAGTTTTGCTGATTTCTATGTAATCTGTTCTTGAATTATCAGGTAGACTGTATTTAAATTTTAGTTTTTCAAAGGAAAGAATGGAGTTTCCCTGAAAGAAATCATCCAATGTGTTATAGAATAACTATGCCAAACATTTATATCTATAGAAGTTAAATGATCAATTAACAGTGATATTGGCATAGCTCTATATAAACCTAAACTTGGAGTTTTACTCTTGAAAACAATATCCCAGGCCTTAAATGTGGTTCTAGTAGATAGAAACATGGTGGTGGTTTTGGGCCACTTTTTCAGACTAAGCCACAGTGCATATTTTAGTGACCATGGCAAAACTTTAGTTTCCTCCATCTCCAACCATCTGGGTTTGTTGTTATGTATGAAAAGTCTGCTTTTCTAAAGTCTAAAACTTTTTTTTTGTGTGCTGTGACTCAGTCACTGTTCTTATATTAAACCACACTGACTGGTGATCACTGGATCCTACACTTTCACCTAATCCATATCTCCATTTGTTAACACTAAATATAGTATATCCTCCTTACGAGTTGGCTTGGCTCCTCAACGACTTGTTTAAGAGACAATCCCAGTAGGGAGTTTAGAATATATGTGCTCCAGGCACAAACAGCTATTTTGGTTTTCCAGTTCACATCAGGAAGATTAAAGTCACCCATGATGATAATTTCCCCCTTCATTGTCATTTTAGCTATTTCCTCAACTCGTAGATTATCTAATGCTTCTATTTGTCCTGGGGGCCTATAAAGCACACCTACACAAGTTACTGTGTGATTACCAAATTTTAACGTAACCCAAACGGACTCTATGTTCGCCTCACTAACTTTTATTAGGCTAAATTGTATGCTATCCTTCACATTCAGGGCCAACCTTTCTTGCCTTCCCTGTCTTTTCTATTTAAAGAGTACCCTGGTATTGTTTTGTCCCAGGTAATGAGCCAAGTCTGGCATAGCAGAGTTTAGCTCAGGGGCACTAACAGAAGTTTCTGTTGAGAAATATATGGCTCTCGGGAGACTGTCGAAAATTTAGGTGTCCAGGTAAGAAGTCAACAGCTTTAAAAATAGTTTGACTCTTTGAAATGGGGGGTGCAAGGTCTCTCCTGACACTATAATCATTAAGGTATAAAAGCATTATTTTTTACTGCTTTATCTAGAAAAGGTGCAAAAAGAAAAACCAGACGCACAAATTGGTACAATTTAAAATTTACATGTATGGTTTACTCGACCACTTATATTTTTTAACTTTATATGTTTCACACTCAGATTCCAACCTGTTTATTAGTATGAATTTCGAGTATATTGGTCCTCAGACGCAAGAATTCATACAGAGCTATGCTGATTTTACAATGCCATTAATTGCTGTAGCAGCTGCACAGTAAAATGAATGCCAATCCAGAAAAATACATCTAAAGATACTCTACACAGAACATGAACTTTATGCTGCATTATCCTGTTTCCCTGACAACCTGCCAGGTTTCACAACCACAAAAAATCTTGACTGAATTGATGATCAGACATTTAATATGTCAGTGCTTTCTCTTTCTTCTGGTGGGATGGCATTTTGTCACAAAGAACATAATTACTATACAATAAAATCAATCTCTCTTCAGACGCGGGGGATAATCTAAACTGTATTTTAATGTATTATTGTGTTGTTTAACCCCTTAAGGGCCAAACTTCTGGAATAAAAGGGAATCATGACATGTCACACATGTCATGTGTCCTTAAGGGGTTAAACTTGGACAGTTTAATTAAAAGCAGCCCACCCATCAATTGTGTAATGTATTTAATAATTAATCACCAACTATAGTTGATAGAATTAGACTTGGAGATTACTTTCAGACTGAACTACAATTTGACTTAATTCTGGCCGATTGAGTAGTCAGAAGAATTTCTGATTTCCAAACTGCCATGTGCAAGATCTCAGTAACCAACTTGTGTGAGTCCAAACATGCACCAGAAAAAGGAAAAGGCTGTATATATTTTTTTTCTTTTTGTGTGTACGGAGGGGAAGATTGGGGCAAATAAGCTGCTTACTTTGCTATGATGTACCAGCAGAGGCGGCTCTAGACTTTATGAGGCC
>OW240913.1:251157027-251171369 GCA_933207985.1 Pelobates cultripes
GATCCCTGGTTGTCCGGTTGTGATATCTGGTATGCAGTTCCGCAGTGTGCAGAGCTGCAGACCATGTATCTCGCGAGACCCAGTCATAGCATTGGCGTGGTAACCTGCGGCAATGCTCTTATTGGCAAGATCTCGTGAGACACATAGTCTGTAGCTCTGCACATTGCAGATAGCATGGGCCCCCTCCTGGTGTCGGGTCCTCAGGTCACTGACACAGTCTGCCCTAAGGTGGTTTAGGTGGCCACAAGGCCTTAGATGGCCGCCTAATTAGAGAGCCGACCTCTGCGTACCAGAGTTCTGTCCAATCATGTAGGTTGGATGTCCTGTCCAATCAAGAGGTAGCAAAAAAAAGATGGTTGTTAGGAGACAGACACTAAATGTTGATTTTATTCAAAGATCAAGTGACAACTGACAAATAAAGGGGCGGGGAGAGGGGGTGAGGAACAATAAAACAACTACACTTCTAAGAAAGACTCTTTTAGATACTTTGACTATAGCGATTGAGGGAAGCAGACGAGCAGTGATCCTGTGTGTTGTTACCTGCACAGTACCTATGATGGAGTGAGAGAGAGCTTGATCATTAAACACAGTGTTAGACTATCTTTTGCTTTATCCTTTATTCAGCTGCCAGAAACACTAGAGGAAACTTTGAGTGGAGAAATAGGAGATTGGCACTTGGCAGGTTTAAGATTGGTTTACCAATATACAGTTATTTTGTAATTGTTTGTTAGGAAGGATCTTGGCAGACATTTTGTGATTGATTCTAGTGTGAGACTATTTTATCAATATACCATTTTTTTTGGTTAACTGTTTAGAGGAAGGAAAATCTTTATTTTGGTGCCTAAATAACCATTTTGCCTACACTAGTTGTAAGACTAAATTTAGCAGATTCTGCTGTAATTAGCAAGCTCCTAATGACAGAGGCTGATAGAGATAAGCAAGCATTTTGTCATTGATCCTAGTTCGAGAATGCCTAACCAATATACAATTGTTAAAAGCTTTGGGTTTTTTGTTAACTTGAAAAAGAAAATCCTATTTTATTTGTTTCTGACTGTGTTCAGTCCAGTGTGTGCTGTGTAAGTGTGTGAGCACTTGTTTTCCTGGCACTATAGTGTTAGTAAGTCCCCCCCACCCTCATTGTTCCCCTCCCGACGGGCTCAAGAGGGGTTAAGGGGTTAAATACTTACCTTTCTCCAGCGCTGGGCTTCGTCATCGCTGGGGAAATCTCTTCCCTCTTCCAACGTCTGCGCGTGCATTCAATCAGTCCACAGGAAAGCATTTCTCAATGCTTTCCTATGGACGTCAGCGTCAATGATGTCAGCGTCAAAGAGACAGCCACTAGAGGCTTGATTAACCCTATTGTAAACATACATCTCTGAAACTGCTATGTTTACAGCTGCAGGGTTAACCATAGATGGACCTGGCACCCAGACCACTTCATTGAGCTTAAGTGGCCTGGGTGCCTATAATGGTCCTTTAATTATCTATAATACACACAAAAATTGACAATCATTTGTATACCTAACTTACTGTAACAAGAAAAAGAAACCCGCTATCATCAATGCTCCATCCTAATCCTAATAAAAAACTGAGGAAGGGTAGTGGTCAAGTTCCCTAATCCAGTGCTCCTCAAAGCTCTCCTCAAGGCACCCCTAACAGTCCAGGATTTAGTGATTACCCAGATGTGTTTAAGGTTTTTAAAAAACAAACAAAATAACTAAAAACACTTTTTTTCCTTTTTCTAAACACCTTAGACACAACCAGGCAATCCCTAAATCCTGAACTGTTAGGTTTGCCTTGAGGAGAGGGTTGAGGAGCACTACCCTGATCCACCATCAGGATTACTGCCATGGCCTCTGAGAGTCTGAGCACCTCTTTCTTAAACTAATGACACCTTCTCCATTGTTGTCTCTACCACCACCAGTATTAGTAATATGCAGCCTCAGGATAGTGGAATTAGCATGTTGTCTATTAAGTACTATTCATCACCTAGGCAGCAAATGGATGTTTATCATACTTTCTATGCTGCAATGATGCCTGCTGCTACTTCCACCAGCACTGCTTCTTCTTACATTGCTAGTTCAGGCATTACAACTTCTGTGTTTTATGGTGCTCTGAGCAAGGGATCAGTAAAAACAGTGGACTTGTTGTCATTGCCTATGTTACCCCCTCTTTCTCTGAGCCCCACTCAAAAAGTTAAGGATGAGCTCAGCAGAAACTTTGTTGGTGACATCAGTGCCAATCTTTACTAAAGCGGTAGAGCAGAGTACTAAGTAGTGTCCCCAATGTCTGATATTAGTGGTGTTGAAGAATCTAGTGATGATGATATTGCTCATTCTCCCACCACTCCAAACATTTATGTCTCAACTATGATAGAGAGGAATTAAAAGAGGAGGGTCTGTATAGCACAGTCAACAGTCCACTGTTTTCTACACATTCTGTGCACTCGCCACTTTGACTAAAGACATGTCTTTCTGCAGTAAAATCCCCTATTTTCATGGAAACAGTTGGAGCTTCATCTTGTAACAGTTCCAGAAGTAGCTCACTGAAAGATAATAGCATTAACACTACCATGAATCTTTCCATTAGAATTAGTCAGCCAAGTGCTTGTTTAGAGAGTAGTGTTGCCAGAGCTTGCAAAGATACAAATCCACCCAAATCTTCGATATCCATAAGGCAGAGGATTGAGGACAGTAGATCACACTAGAGCAAAGTTTGGCATTAGTTTGACAGCCTATTAGAAGAGTGAAGTGCAAAGTGCACATTGTGTGGCAAGGAATTGAGTAGGGGGAGAGAGAAAGGTCACTTGTGCCAGTCTGAACCAACATATGCAAAGAGACACTCTGTATTACTGATGAAAGAAGCAGAAAAAAGGCATTGGGTCAAGCATCATCTTCCATGATACAAGAGGAGCACTTTAAGCACCTGATACAGGCCCTTGCTCTGCAGTATGTATTTTCAGCAGAAAGATAGCCCCAGCACTTTACCATTAACGCATGCTACTAGTGAAGGAGCAGCTGGCTAGGGCTGTAGGTCAGTGGCTGAACCTCAACACACATATACAGAGTGCTAGTGGCCAGCAGGCCTTCCTCTCCATTATGGAACACAGGTGTCTGGGCAGAATGGTGGCAGTGGAGGAACTCTAACTTCATCAACATGTGAGTCTGGGAGTGGATCTATTCAGTAGCAATTTCCATTGGTCTCACAAGCACCTGCGTTTCATCCTGCAAGGAGAAACTGGAAGCAGGGACTGCAGATGCAGATGAAATTAAGTTGAGATTAAGTTGTTAAACTGTTCTTATCAGTATGACACATTACACTGGACAGTCCTGGCACCATAACCACTACAGTGGGTAGTGTTTATACTGTAAGGAATGTTCATTTCATAAAAAAGAAAGAACCCTGCTGGGTGCACACCCTAATGAAATGTGCTGTGCATGCCTATGGTGTCAGCATGCATGTCTCCTACTACATATTCTTTCTGCAGTATATCCTTGTGGCTAGCTATTGTAGCTGCTATGTGATGTAACTAACTTCTTTCTATCACTCCCAACCTGCAATGTTTCTGCAACAAGAAAGCGGTTCACTTCAAAACACAGCAAACGTTTGGTGAGTTGTAGAACTAATAGACTATATAAGTAAAAACTTATAACAATCCTCATAAATTACAGTTCTGTCCATAAATCCTTCATGCGGACAGATCTCTATATTGTGCACCCTTGCACAAAGTAGACAATTAAAATAACATGGCATGCTTCAGTTATGATCTTCATTAAACTGTTTAAGGACAATGAGAAAGGAAATGTGAACAACCTAAAACTAACTTTGTTTTGTGAAACATAAAGAACAAATATTCTCAACGACATCCACAAATCCAATCAAATCAACCTGAAGATGGTACAGTTCAGCAACATATGTTATCAGACTACCAGCAAAGTAGTGATTAAAGCTGGTGCAAATTGGTTGTGTGCAATAGTTTAATAAATAGCAATAATTATGGTTCTAATCCCATAGCCATTGTTCTCTTATGGTTATTGACATTAGCATTGCCAATACATGGATTTTGTTTTTCATTAGGTTCCTGGTTTTATTTACAGAAACAATGGGGGCAGGGTACTATTTAGTACTAGAAAATAACACACAAATATAAAGTTTCAAACATTACTCCATTGTAAAATAACAAAAATATCCCAGAGGGAAAGAAGTGCCCATTAATATCGCAATCGCAGTGTTCACAACGGCACACTAATATGCCTCGTCAAGTAATAATAATGCTGTGACACTTGGAGTTTCTGACTTAATTGCATACTTTAGTTTATGACTTGGCAGGAATGCTTAATATTTTTATCTGCTCTCTCTCGAGCACACAATTATGCGTCATTTCAAACTCATACTACCTTACATACTGCATAGACTTAGACAACATAAAAAGTGGTTCCAAAGACAAGTACCGTACTACCTTGCTTTCAGAAAGTTTTCATTAAGCATTTACATACTACTTACTTTGTACAGGGCTAACGACAGCAAAATAAATTCGTATTTAATTCTCAAATCTGAAGAATAAACTGTATAATTTGTTCTAAAGAAAACAGACTCACAAAATGAAAAGTTAAATTATATTTAACACTTGAAGTTGCAAGGTGAAGACAAGATGTTCAGAAAATAACCAACAGAATTACACTTCTTTTACTGTAGCTTTGTAGCTTTCTAAATCATATTTGAAATTACAGATACTATCCTGGAAATATATTTTTCCACTGATCATGGGTGGGTGTCGGGGGGAACCCTAGGTCCTCGTTCTATTGACCAGCCCCCAGTCACGGTCCTCCCCTGTTAATTATTTTAGAAGATGCCCCACCATGGGGGACCTGTGCTAGGTCCCCCTTTATTTGATTCGGGGAGTGGGGAGCTTTTATTTTTACAAAAGAGGGGGGGCATACTGCCTCCCCCTGGCCACGACACATGAGTGGCATGAGTGGCAAGTGGGACACTAAGTATCAATGAGGGGGACCTATTGTCTCCCCACCTACCGCTCATGGGTGGGGGCCAAAGGTGTCTTCTTTCTACTTTTCTTTTCTTTCTTTAGCCCCAAAAGGGCAAAATAAAAATCCATGATTGTTCCGCAAATGATAAAATAAATAAAGAACCAGAGCACACAAAAAAAATACGTAAAAAAAATAATAAAAACATTAAAAAAATCCATGCTAACCCAAGGTGGGCTCCATGCAGAATGAGCTTTGCAGGGCGGGGGAAGCCTTATATAAGCTACCCATGCCCTGCAATTTGACTCAGAGCACTCTGATTGTTTGATTCCAAGCCAACCAATCAGAGTGCTCTGACAGGTAAATGAAGAGTCTGACAGGTAAGTCTCTACATTTTCCTGTCACAGCACTTTGATTGGTTTGCTTGGAATCCAACCAATCATAGTGCTCTGAGACATGGGCACAATGCCCCCCCATTTTAGTTATTTTGGTTCCCCACCATGGGGGCATGGAGGGACCTGTGTAGTAGGGGCATGTCGCCTAAATAGCGAGCAGCCAGTTGCTGCTAGCTGTCATTTAAAACTGGATATAAATAAGTATCTTATATAGAAGTGATAGAGAGCTACATGTAACCAATAGTTATAGCAAAAACAACAACAATGTTGCAATATGAAAAAGTAGCTATTTAAATCAGTAACACAGCTATGCCCCTACTCGCGACATGACCCTACTCGCGTTAAATCCTCCCGCATGCCCCTCCGGCGAGTAGGAGCATGGGGGAGGATTTAACCTCCCTTTTATTAATATGGGGGTTACAGTGATCCCCATAGGTTTTAATGCAAGGGGATGTAGGAATTGTTAATATCATTACAAGAAGGGAGCTGGTTTGCAGTGTTATTTCCGTCCTAATTGACAAAAACAAATTATTTTTTACCGAATTTCGTCCGAAAAACGAATGTTTTTATGGATGAAATTCGGACTGGATGAATTAAATTTTTATTTATTACGAATTCATTCATATGAAATGAAAATTTCACTGGTGTGCATGTTTTTTCTATTATTAGGTACCAGTTAAAATCATTTTCTAGTGATGCTCATTTGTGCAAACCACAAACATTGTTTTCCAAGTACTAGTTTATAATTGCTTTGTCTATGTAAAAATAAAAAGAGATTTGGAGCGTGAATGGACACCTAGGGCAAAAATGAGAAAAAAATACCTTGGGTCTAAAACATAAAAGTGATATCCAATGATATAGTACATGTTATCTTTGCTACACACTTCAAATGTTATCCCTTCATAACATTCAATATCATAATCATACAGTAAAATCAAATAAGAAGTGGAGCAATATTTGAAAGAGGTGCCCGACCACCCTCAGTGATACAGATTTATATAACTTAAGTTACCAGTCTGTGGTGGCACCCAATACGGAGGTCATATAATCCATATAGATAATCCATATAGAAAAAAACTAAGAAAATATATTGATAATAGTGTAGTTCCATTAATTAGGTCAAATGGAGTGAGTAGAATATATAGTATAACATTTATTTGGACATTAGCATAAAAAGTCTTTAAAAACAGAGATTCAATGAATAATAAAACAGAGAAAGCTACAAATGGGATAAGCAGCAGCTTACAAGATTAACTGGTGAACATGTACCCGCTACTCACGACTAGACTCAGTCAATGAAGAGTCACTTGATAACTCTTGGGGTCGTTTTGGCTCTCAATCTCCCATGTGGTGAAATTGCGGTTTCAACTCCCAAAGTGCCGTTTGTGTTTCCCGGCTTCTGGAACTCCGCCCAACGCATTTCACCGTACAAAGGGGGCTTCGTCAGGATGTATGATGCAGAGTTTGCCATTTTCCTTGTGGGCTCTTTGAATGCAAACTGTTTATTTGTGATTGGCCCATTCTCTGAGTCTTTCATTTACATATTACAATCCAGTCTTAGTCAGGGCCGGATTGGCCCACCAGGATACCGGGAAATTTCCCGGTGGGCCGTCGGCACCTGGGGCTGGGGAGACATCTAGGAGGAGCTCTTCTGGTGGCTGCAGGGGAAACTGGCTCTTCTGTCTCTGCTCCTCCGCCCTCGCGTGCTACTTAATATGACCGGGGCCGGAATATGAGGTCATATTCTGGCCCCGGTCTCATTAAGCTGCGTGCTGGGGAGCAGAGACAGAGACAGCACAGCTCCTCCTTCGGCCGCCAGAAGAGCCAGCTCCCCCTGTGGCCGCCAGCACACCCATCTGTCTGCCCACAGGTAGCAACAATTATGTGTGTCAGTGGGAGTGTATGTGTGTGTGTCTGTCTGTCATGGTGTGTGTGTGTCTGTCTGTGTCATGGTTTGTGTCTGTCTGTCATGGTGTGTGTGTGTGTGTGTGTCTCTCTGTCTGTCATGGTGTGCGTGTGTCTGTCTGTGTCAGGGTGTGTGGCTGTCTGTCATGGTGTGTGTGTGTGTATGTCTGTCTGTCATGGTGTGTGTGTGTCTGTGTCATGGTGTGTGTGTGTCTGTCATGGTGTGTGTGTGTTTGTGTCATGGTGTGTGTATGTGTCTGTGTCATGGTGTGTGTGTGTGTCTGTCTGTGTCACGGTGTGTGTGTCTGGCTCATGGTGTGTGTCTATGTCATGTAATGTGTGTCTGTCTGTGTCACGTAATGTGTGTCTGTCTGTGTCACGGTGTGTGTCTGTCATGGTGTGTGTGTCTGTCATGGTTTGTGTGTGTCTGTCTGTGTCAGGGTCTGTGTCATGGTGTGTCTGTCATGGTATGTGTGTGTGTCAAGGTGTGTATGTCTGTCATGGTGTGTGTGTATCTGTCATGGTACGTGTGTCTGTCATGGTATGTGTGTGTCTGTCAAGGTATGTGTGTGTGTGTCATGGTGTATGTGTGTGTCTGTGTGTGTTTTTAAAAACAGTGTTTTTTATTTTCCCAACGTCATGCTGGTCTCCCCTAGACTCGCCCTGCCTCTATGGCTGAGATCATCAAGCCAATCCGCACTGACACAGGAAGCACCTCTAGTGACCGTATGAGTGTATGTCACTAGAGGTGTCACTAGGAAGCAATGTAAACACTGCCGGGACAGGCTATAGGCTCCAGAACCACTACATTAAGCTGTGTGTGTGTGCGCGCCTGCTAGTGAGTGAGCTTGCTTGCATGTGTGTGTGTGTGTGTGTGCCTGCTAGTGAGTGAGCTTGTGTTTTTATGTCAATGAGCTTATGTATATCAGTGAGATTGTTTGTCTATGAGGCTGTGTATCAATGAGCTTGTGTGTGTCAGTCAGATTGTACGTGTCTGTATGTGAGTATGCTTACTGTATAATTAAACGTTTTACTCTGAAAGGACAAATATTTTATATTAGAAAAAGCAATATATATTTGATATATATATATATATATATATTACTCAATCATCTGGGGTGACAAGACATAGCCTACATATTACATGTGACAATACATGGCACAATGACTTATGGGGCTGGCAAATATTTTTTTTTTTCCAGGGCTGCTTTGTATCCCCAGTCCGGCCCTGGTCTTAGTCCATAACATGGCAGCATTTAACAACCATGTATTATCAAGTATTGTTTGTAATATTTAAAACACACACATTATACATAAAACACATAAAATCTGCAATAGCAGCTGTGTCAAACAGCATGTAGTGGTGAGAACATAAGTTTCCACATTAAAAAATTAGCAATAAATACATACAATTATTCCCAAAGAACTTTATAAAAAACTTTCTTTTTAAAAAAAAGACTAATTGCTCCGCCTCTTTTTTCTTTCTCTTTTCCTTTCCTTTATCTCCTACTCTTCACTCTATGCTTTGATCTTTTCTTTCACTTTTTCATGTTTCGTATGCTACGGCCTTGTTTTTCACAGGGCAAGTTGTAAGAGGCTTTCAGGTACAGATATCGCTCTATGTGTCTAAAATGAAGTGCAAGTTATGATATACACACGATATTGCTTATGTTGATATTACTGCCTTAGCTAACAATGTACCTGATTTTATGTTTGAACAAAAAATTATAAAAATGTCAAGCCAGTCACAAGAAATCTACTGTAAAATTATACTTTTTGCAAAATATGTGTTTTGGCTCTGCCAGCTTGTGATTATGTATTGCACAACAAAAATAAAGAATTTAAAAAAAAAAGGCTTATATAGCATTTCATAGTGGGAGAAAATGAGGAAAAATAAGATAAAAATAGAAGGAGATTATTGTTACAGTATACTGTCAAGATACACAACAAGGATAAACAACAAAACTAAACAGTACATCGGCTATGTTTGTAAATGTGGTAACCTCATCACCCATAATCTCTCCATAAAGTGGTGCACTCATTCCAAGCTGTGGAAGTATCAATTCATGAAAACCACAATTAAAACCCACATTATGTTCCTACACAGGTATGGGACATTCAAATCTGAGTTAATTGCATAATGAATTATCCAGTAAAACACTTATATCTATATTTTCACAATTCTCATAAATAAAAAAAATCAAAAGTTAATAAAATTATAAAAACTATAAAAAATGACAAATTTTGAAATCATTATTCAATCCACTAGGGTGTTAAAGTGTTCAATTCGAATTCACCTTATTTCAGCTTGTCCCAACCTCTGTATAAAATTGCCTCCCCTCCAATTCTCATAATTTGCTGGATCCCTGTAAACTCTAAAAGGGACGGATCTGATTTATCGACTTCTTTAAAGTACAAAGAGACTTGATGTTGTGAAAACGGTCTTTTTTTTTAAATTCTTTATTTTCTTGTGCATAAGAAAACATAACAGATAAGCCCGTGGCGCCATGACAGCAGGTACAGGCAAATTAAATGGCAAGCGTTATCAGGGCAGAGAAAATACAGCACATTTTTTATATTTATGAGAGAAAACAGGCTATGAATACTTGAGTAGGACCATAGTAGTGTTGTTTGTCTATGTGTGCATGCTTGTATATTCGTATTGTGACTAGTGGGTGTGCAAGCTATGCAATCAAGTGTTAGGTAGAGAGTGATAACTAAGATAAGCCTACAGTAGGCAAGATTATTCTATGTAGATAACGGTGGGAGGCCTCTGGACGGTGGAGCCCGTAAGAGGGCATGATGTGCAGAGTAAGAGGGTACAGGGCGACCAGCCTAGTGTTTTGACAAAACAGGCAATATATATATTGTTGCAAAATCAGTAGGCAGGATATGTGGTATGTCATCCAGTTCATTATTAACTGCTGTGGTGTTTTAGCATGGTAGTTCCGTATAGGTGAGGCGCTCTTGGGCTGCGGGAAACCAGTCTAGCCCCTCCAAGTATATCCTCATATGTTCCTCCGGTGCCCCTGCAGTGGTCACTGTTTGCATGCTTCATAGTCCAGGACAGAATGGTTGTGGGGATCGTTAGCATCTCGCCGGCTGCTGGCTGCCCAGTGGTGACATAATGTGCCTGAAGGGAGTCTCTGGAGACTTAAACTCCATCTGGAGGTGGTACAGCAGGTTGACTCACTGCTGGACGTGGTTTGTGGTTGCACGTTTTGTTGAGTGGCGCGACTTTTCTCCTCTGGAGCCTCTTAGTGCAGGAGCTGTTGTAGCCGGGTTCAGCGCCGCCGCCATCTTAGGAGGTAGGCCTCTGGGGCGCCCCGCCGCCCATCCACTACACATCTCAGATCCTCTGCAGTGGGGACCAGGATGACCCCACCGGTTCACAGGGGTGGGGGGGAATGGGGCCAGCAGGCGATTCACGATGTCGGCTTGCAGAGTCCAGGAAGGGAGACAGGGCAGCGGCCGTCTACCCCGCACCCTCTCCGAGTAGGCCGCAGTCCCCGAAGCCTCGTGCTTCCCACTGGGGACCCGAAACTCCCAATCCTGGGGTCTGCCACCCTGTCCACAGCCAATAGTAGGTCTCTGGGGCTCTTTGCGAGTGTCAGAGTTACGATTCTTGCCTGAGAGGCCAGATTTCTCCAGAGCCTCTCCTGCATGCGACCGGTCAGCATGGCGGTCCGGCCCCGCCCCCCCATGAAAACTGTCTTTTTATATTATACGTATGTTCACATATTCTTATATGTAGTTGTCTGGTGGTCCGGACTATTTATCTTAGTCCACAGGGTCAAGTTATCATATAAATCACATTCTTCGAGTGACAAGTTATACATTCTTTAATCTGACACAACTTTCTCCCTGACCTAAATTCATTGATACATATTTTTTTGTTTGGTGTACTCCAACAGGCATTCCAGTTTTCACATCTAAAAAAACCCCAAAGATGGTTTAAAAAGTTCTTATTAGTCTCACTATTAGGAATGGAGTTGGTTAAAATTCCTTTTACGGTATATTCTGCACTCCCCTGTGCACAATTGTCAGTTTGACAGGAGGTGAATATTTGCAGAATCTTTCTTTACTAAACAACTGCAGCAGCACAGGTCAATCAATTGTTTTAAACCAATCAGAATCCAGAAACATTTCTACATATGTCTCTGTGGTGCCTGTCTCTTCCTCTTTCTTTGAAGTGAAACTAGTAGAACAACGAACAAGAATAACGTCTATAACGGATATGACATCTTCCACGAAAGGTGCAAACGACAAGCAATCCGTGATGGCTCAGCGTAGATAGCCAATTTTAATACTGAAAGGAACAGAAATAAGTGAAAGGCAATTAAATTACCATGTTTCATGCATACTATAGTGAGCCTAATATACTGTAATATTGTCTGAGTAAACATAATTTGTAATCTAACAGACATAACCCAGGGGAAATGTAGCGTAAATAGTAGCAGTATACGAAAAACAATAGAAAAATATAAAAGGCATAAACAAATAGTCATAGCAGAGAAAAACCCCATCTATGGAGGTTAAAGACAAAAATGGAGGGAAATATTTGCCTCCTGTCATTACTAAAATTAAGATTACACTCCGTTAGCATAATCTACAATTTTACCACATGACAGGAGGCTTCATATTTGCATTTTTAACACTATGTAAGTAGAGCAAAGGAAGCATTAGAAGCAGGTCTGAAATAGAAAATCGGAAAAGTGTCTTCGTGAGACCAGTCCGCAGAACGCATGATATCCGACAAGGAGGCACCCGATGAAAAGGCTTGTGTAGCTGCTGCACCGCATACGGAATGTGCCCCCAAATGACGGTTTGACGCCAGCCAGGGATAATAGCCATCTGACCCACAACCCGTCGGTTGCACATGCGGTTGCGGACACAAGTAATTGCCCCGAGGACGCACACCGGAGAGTCACGGTGACTTCCACATAATGAAGAAGAGTTTTGAACAACGCAGAGTCGTGGAGCAGAGGGAAAAAATGGGTTAAAAAAACAAGGACGAATTAGTTTTCGCCGGTACAAAACAGAAAAAGGAGACGCCCTCCGACAAGAAGGAAAGACTGCCCACGTTGAACGCTCTGACATCCGATATCCAATGGAACAAGACCAGACATAGTAGTAAAGTAAGTTTAGCTGCCAGTTGTCACACGGATAGCGACTCCTTGTCTGGCCATTTCCGAATAAACTCCAAAACCAACTCGATGTCCCAAAGATGTGAATACTTCGGCCCTGGTGGACGAGATAGGCATATACCTCCCATGAGGCGACAGACCAATGGGTCTTGTCCCACCGAATGTCCAAGGACAGAGATGTGGGCTGCCGATATTGCCGATCGTGTAACGTTAACCGAATGATAGGATTGGCCCGCAGAAAACATGAAGGATAGGAAGTTCAAAACGATGGGAACAGGGGCTGAAAATGGATCAGAGTCCCTCTCCAGGCACCAGGAAGCCCATCTGTTCCAGGCTACCAGGTAGCACTGTCGAGTGCCTGCGGCCCATGAGTCCCATAGGAGGACCCATAGTCATCTGTGATAATCCATCAACATCCCAAGATCCCCTGAAACAGTCCAGGCCACCAAATGGAGCCGGTCTTATAGGAGGAGCGGATGCAACTCCCCTTGATGGTTGGTTAGGACGTATGGGAAGTCCGGGAGCCTCAGTGGCTGATCGTGCGAGAGTTCCAATAGGTCCGAGAACCAGGCCTGACTCGGGCAGAATGGATGTTGTGTCCATATCTTGTACAGGACCCTCGCTATCATGGAGAATGGGAGGCAATTCCTGAAGGAATGCGTCAGTTGCCTCGCATTCTGGGTCTGGGAGCAAACTGTAAAACCTGGGCAGTTGGTGGTTCATCCAGAAAGCGAATAGGTCTATCTGCAGTGGACCCCTGTGCAGTGTCAGAGTCTCAAAGACTTCCACATTCAGTTGCCAATTGCAATTGAGGTTTGCAGGGATCTTGTTGGTGCTCAACGCGTTTCATCGGTGTCGACTTCCTCAGGAGCTTGCGTTGAGCACCAACAAGATCCCTGCAGTTTTTGGTATAGCAGTCTTTTCTCTACAAGCATTTCATCTTATAGTATTTGTGCACTTTATGCTGTTTTTATATTATTGACACTTGCACTTTTATATTTCAGCACTAGTGATGTCGCGAACCCGAAATTTTCGGTTCGCGAACGGCGAACGCGAACTTCCGCAAATGTTCGCGAACCGGCGAACCGCCCGAAACGCCATTGACTTCAATGGGGAGGCGAATTTTAAAACACACAGGGACTCTTTCTGGCCACAATAGGGATGGAAAAGTTGTTTCAAGGGGACTAACACCTGACTGTGGCATGCCGGAGGGGGATCCATGGCAAAACTCCCATGGAAAATTACACAGTTGATACAGAGTCTGGTTTTAATCCATAAAGGCAGAAATCACCTAACATTCCTAAATCACAATCAATATGGATTGACACCTGACATATGACATATTGACACCTTGACATATGGATTGACACCTGTCCTCAGAGCCCCTGATGCACACCGACACAGAGCAGAATAGAGACTGGTCCCCCTACATAGGGTCACTTGGCAGATATGGATTGACACCTGTTTACAAACTGCTATTTGTAACGGGCCCTTTAAATGGCAAATTGCCCTGTTTCCCTGGGTTGTGGAGAAGCCTTTTTTCCAGCCTCCTCCCGCATGACTATGGCCCCTGGGAGATTGTGAAAATGTATACACTTTTATTTGGTGTGCATGGCCCTTTAAGACTGTCGGTGGGCATATTGGGGCTTATGGACTCTTTATGTGACTGGTGCTGGCCCTTTAAACACCTTTTGGGACATCAGGAAGATTGGGACACTGCGCCTTTAAGGCCGTGTCCCCAGACTTGTTGGGGACACGGCCCCTTTAAGACGGTGTCCCCTGTGTCCCCAGACCTGGTGCAAACCCTTTGTGCCTGCCTTGCTATTTCCCCACTTGGTTCAGTAAATGGGAAATTATTTCAGCTGCAGAGACTAAGTCCCATTCGGCGATGGGACTTAGTCTTTTTTTCAGCC
>OW240913.1:251171469-251400437 GCA_933207985.1 Pelobates cultripes
AGGTATTAAACTGATCAGAACAATACTAAACACACCACTCCTATCTGGTGGCACATTAGCTTGACCGCGCAGTGCCCCAAATTTGAATTAGAGGACCGACCAAGCATCTTCTTCCATCTCCCTGTTACAGAAATCACTGCCATATCCATACAAATTGTACAGAATGTCCAGGATAGTTTTCCAGGGACAAATGTTGTCGCCCGTTGAACGAGGTGACCTTGCTCGGGTCCCAGGTGTACGGTTCCTAAAATGGCTGCCATATACACGCCCACTGATAGGAGACGCGGAAGGTATTAAACTGATCAGAACAATACTAAACACACCACAAATAAGGTTTCTCTCCTGTATGGCTCCTCAAATGATGCTTAAGATTAGAAGCGGCCGAAAAGCATTTCTCACACAGGTATTAAACTGATAAAAATAGTACTAAACACTCCACTCCTATCTGGTGTCACATTAGCTTGACCGCGCAGTGCCCCAAATTTGCAGTAAGAGGACCGACCAAGCCTCTTCTTCCATCTCCCTGTTACAAAAATCAATGCCGTGTACACGACCACTGATAGGAGACGCGGAAGGTATTAAACTGATAAAAATAGTACTAAACACACCACTCCTATCTGGTGTCACATTAGCTTGACCGCGCAGTGCCCCAAATTTGCAGTAAGAGGACCGACCAAGCCTCTTCTTCCATCTCCCTGTTACAAAAATCAATGCCGTGTACACGACCACTGATAGGAGACGCGGAAGGTATTAAACTGATCAGAACAATACTAAACACACCACTCCTATCTGGTGGCACATTAGCTTGACCGCGCAGTGCCCCAAATTTGAATTAAGAGGACCGACCAAGCATCTTCTTCCATCTCCCTGTTACAGAAATCACTGCCATATCCATACAAATTGTACAGAATGTCCAGGATAGTTTTCCAGGGACAAATGTTGTCGCCTGTTGAACGAGGTGACCTTGCTCGGGTCCCAGGTGTACGGTTCCTAAAATGGCTGCCATATACACGTCCACTGATAGGAGACGCGGAAGGTATTAAACTGATCAGAACAATACTAAACACACCACAAATAAGGTTTCTCTCCTGTATGGCTCCTCAAATGATGCTTAAGATTAGAAGCTGCTGAAAAGCATTTCTCACACTCCGAACAAAAATATATTTTTTTAACATTCTCTCCACTTTGAACGAAATGACGTTTGGGAAGAGATTAACATAATTAAACACAGGCAGTAAAAATACAGTTTTTAGCCATACCCTGTAACTTTAAAACTACACATCCCATCTTCATAATTACATATTTGGAATCAGCACACTTAAAACATAAACATAACCAAAAATCAGCCAAATCCATCCAGGGGTTAAAAAGTTAGCTGGAGGTCCCTTTATGACCGACCGCAAGCACATTTTCCTGCCCAAAACAGTTCCATAGATTTGGGCTGTGAGGTCGGTCTATTTCAGGCTGAAAAAACGACTAAGTCCCATCGCGAATGGGACTTAGTCTCTGCAGCTGAAATAAGGCTGAAAAAAAGACTAAGTCCCATTCGCGACATCACTAGAATTGAGTAGGGGGAGAGAGAAAGGTCACTTGTGCCAGTCTGAACCAACATATGCAAAGAGACACTCTGTATTACTGATGAAAGAAGCAGAAAAAAGGCATTGGGTCAAGCATCATCTTCCATGATACAAGAGGAGCACTTTAAGCAGCTGATACAGGCCCTTGCTCTGCAGTATGTATTTTCAGCAGAAAGATAGCCCCAGCACTTTACCATTAACGCATGCTACTAGTGAAGGAGCAGCTGGCTAGGGCTGTAGGTCAGTGGCTGAACCTCAACACACATATACAGAGTGCTAGTGGCCAGCAGGCCTTCCTCTCCATTATGGAACACAGGTGTCTGGGCAGAATGGTGGCAGTGGAGGAACTCTAACTTCATCAACATGTGAGTCTGGGAGTGGATCTATTCAGTAGCAATTTCCATTGGTCTCACAAGCACCTGCGTTGCATCCTGCAAGGAGAAACTGGAAGCAGGGACTGCAGATGCAGATGAAATTAAGTTGAGATTAAGTTGTTAAACTGTTCTTATCAGTATGACACATTACACTGGACAGTCCTGGCACCATAACCACTACAGTGGGTAGTGTTTATACTGTAAGGAATGTTCATTTCATAAAAAAGAAAGAACCCTGCTGGGTGCACACCCTAATGAAATGTGCTGTGCATGCCTATGGTGTCAGCATGCATGTCTCCTGCTACATATTCTTTCTGCAGTATATCCTTGTGGCTAGCTATTGTAGCTGCTATGTGATGTAACTAACTTCTTTCTATCACTCCCAACCTGCAATGTTTCTGCAACAAGAAAGTGGTTCACTTCAAAACACAGCAAACGTTTGGTGAGTTGTAGAACTAATAGACTATATAAGTAAAAACTTATAACAATCCTCATAAATTACAGTTCTGTCCATAAATCCTTCATGCGGACAGATCTCTATATTGTGCACCCTTGCACAAAGTAGACAATTAAAATAACATGGCATGCTTCAGTTATGATCTTCATTAAACTGTTTAAGGACAATGAGAAAGGAAATGTGAACAACCTAAAACTAACTTTGTTTTGTGAAACATAAAGAACAAATATTCTCAACGACATCCACAAATCCAATCAAATCAACCTGAAGATGGTACAGTTCAGCAACATATGTTATCAGACTACCAGCAAAGTAGTGATTAAAGCTGTTGCAAATTGGTTGTGTGCAATAGTTTAATAAATAGCAATAATTATGGTTCTAATGCCATAGCCATTGTTCTCTTATGGTTATTGACATTAGCATTGCCAATACATGGATTTTGTTTTTCATTAGGTTCCTGGTTTTATTTACAGAAACAATGGGGGCAGGGTACTATTTAGTACTAGAAAATAACACACAAATATAAAGTTTCAAACATTACTCCATTGTAAAATAACAGAGACACTCTGTATTACTGATGAAAGAAGCAGAAAAAAGGCATTGGGTCAAGCATCATCTTCCATGATACAAGAGGAGCACTTTAAGCAGCTGATACAGGCCCTTGCTCTGCAGTATGTATTTTCAGCAGAAAGATAGCCCCAGCACTTTACCATTAACGCATGCTACTAGTGAAGGAGCAGCTGGCTAGGGCTGTAGGTCAGTGGCTGAACCTCAACACACATATACAGAGTGCTAGTGGCCAGCAGGCCTTCCTCTCCATTATGGAACACAGGTGTCTGGGCAGAATGGTGGCAGTGGAGGAACTCTAACTTCATCAACATGTGAGTCTGGGAGTGGATCTATTCAGTAGCAATTTCCATTGGTCTCACAAGCACCTGCGTTGCATCCTGCAAGGAGAAACTGGAAGCAGGGACTGCAGATGCAGATGAAATTAAGTTGAGATTAAGTTGTTAAACTGTTCTTATCAGTATGACACATTACACTGGACAGTCCTGGCACCATAACCACTACAGTGGGTAGTGTTTATACTGTAAGGAATGTTCATTTCATAAAAAAGAAAGAACCCTGCTGGGTGCACACCCTAATGAAATGTGCTGTGCATGCCTATGGTGTCAGCATGCATGTCTCCTGCTACATATTCTTTCTGCAGTATATCCTTGTGGCTAGCTATTGTAGCTGCTATGTGATGTAACTAACTTCTTTCTATCACTCCCAACCTGCAATGTTTCTGCAACAAGAAAGTGGTTCACTTCAAAACACAGCAAACGTTTGGTGAGTTGTAGAACTAATAGACTATATAAGTAAAAACTTATAACAATCCTCATAAATTACAGTTCTGTCCATAAATCCTTCATGCGGACAGATCTCTATATTGTGCACCCTTGCACAAAGTAGACAATTAAAATAACATGGCATGCTTCAGTTATGATCTTCATTAAACTGTTTAAGGACAATGAGAAAGGAAATGTGAACAACCTAAAACTAACTTTGTTTTGTGAAACATAAAGAACAAATATTCTCAACGACATCCACAAATCCAATCAAATCAACCTGAAGATGGTACAGTTCAGCAACATATGTTATCAGACTACCAGCAAAGTAGTGATTAAAGCTGGTGCAAATTGGTTGTGTGCAATAGTTTAATAAATAGCAATAATTATGGTTCTAATGCCATAGCCATTGTTCTCTTATGGTTATTGACATTAGCATTGCCAATACATGGATTTTGTTTTTCATTAGGTTCCTGGTTTTATTTACAGAAACAATGGGGGCAGGGTACTATTTAGTACTAGAAAATAACACACAAATATAAAGTTTCAAACATTACTCCATTGTAAAATAACAAAAATATCCCAGAGGGAAAGAAATGCCCATTAATATCGCAATCGCAGTGTTCACAACGGCACACTAATATGCCTCTTCAAGTAATAATAATGCTGTGACACTTGGAGTTTCTGACTTAATTGCATACTTTAGTTTATGACTTGGCAGGAATGCTTAATATTTTTATCTGCTCTCTCTCGAGCACACAATTATGCGTTATTTCAAACTCATACTACCTTACATACTGCATAGACTTAGACAACATAAAAAGTGGTTCCAAAGACAAGTACCGTACTACCTTGCTTTCAGAAAGTTTTCATTAAGCATTTACATACTACTTACTTTGTACAGGGCTAACGACAGCAAAATAAATTCGTATTTAATTCTCAAATCTGAAGAATAAACTGTATAATTTGTTCTAAAGAAAACAGACCCACAAAATGAAAAGTTAAATTATATTTAACACTTGAAGTTGCAAGGTGAAGACAAGATGTTCAGAAAATAACCAACAGAATTACACTTCTTTTACTGTAGCTTTGTAGCTTTCTAAATCATATTTGAAATTACAGATACTATCCTGGAAATATATTTTTCCACTGATCATGGGTGGGTGTCGGGGGGAACCCTAGGTCCTCGTTCTATTGACCAGCCCCCAGTCACGGTCCTCCCCTGTTAATTATTTTAGAAGATGCCCCACCATGGGGGACCTGTGCTAGGTCCCCCTTTATTTGATTCGGGGAGTGGGGAGCTTTTATTTTTACAAAAGAGGGGGGGCATACTGCCTCCCCCTGGCCACGACACATGAGTGGCATGAGTGGCAAGTGGGACACTAAGTATCAATGAGGGGGACCTATTGTCTCCCCACCTGCCGCTCATGGGTGGGGGCCAAAGGTGTCTTCTTTCTACTTTTCTTTTCTTTCTTTAGCCCCAAAAGGGCAAAATAAAAATCCATGATTGTTCCGCAAATGATAAAATAAATAAAGAACCAGAGCACACAAAAAAATACGTAAAAAAAAAAAATAAAA
Organism: Pelobates cultripes; assembly: GCA_933207985.1. Taxonomy (NCBI): domain Eukaryota; kingdom Metazoa; phylum Chordata; class Amphibia; order Anura; family Pelobatidae; genus Pelobates; species Pelobates cultripes. The sequence goes on from OW240913.1 coordinate 251,176,787, forward strand.
ACATAAAAAAAATCCATGCTAAACCAAGGTGGGCTCCATGCAGAATGAGCTTTGCAGGGCGGGGGAAGCCTTATATAAGCTACCCATGCCCTGCAATTTGACTCAGAGCACTCTGATTGTTTGATTCCAAGCCAACCAATCAGAGTGCTCTGACAGGTAAATGAAGAGTCTGACAGGTAAGTCTCTACATTTTCCTGTCACAGCACTTTGATTGGTTTGCTTGGAATCCAACCAATCATAGTGCTCTGAGACATGGGCACAATGCCCCCCCATTTTAGTTATTTTGGTTCCCCACCATGGGGGCATGGAGGGACCTGTGTAGTAGGGGCATGTCGCCTAAATAGCGAGCAGCCAGTTGCTGCTAGCTGTCATTTAAAACTGGATATAAATAAGTATCTTATATAGAAGTGATAGAGAGCTACATGTAACCAATAGTTATAGCAAAAACAACAACAATGTTGCAATATGAAAAAGTAGCTATTTAAATCAGTAACACAGCTATGCCCCTACTCGCGACATGACCCTACTCGCGTTAAATCCTCCCGCATGCCCCTCCGGCGAGTAGGAGCATGGGGGAGGATTTAACCTCCCTTTTATTAATATGGGGGTTACAGTGATCCCCATAGGTTTTAATGCAAGGGGATGTAGGAATTGTTAATATCATTACAAGAAGGGAGCTGGTTTGCAGTGTTATTTCCGTCCTAATTGACAAAAACAAATTATTTTTTACCGAATTTCGTCCGAAAAACGAATGTTTTTATGGATGAAATTCGGACTGGATGAATTAAATTTTTATTTATTACGAATTCATTCATATGAAATGAAAATTTCACTGGTGTGCATGTTTTTTCTATTATTAGGTACCAGTTAAAATCATTTTCTAGTGATGCTCATTTGTGCAAACCACAAACATTGTTTTCCAAGTACTAGTTTATAATTGCTTTGTCTATGTAAAAATAAAAAGAGATTTGGAGCGTGAATGGACACCTAGGGCAAAAATGAGAAAAAAATACCTTGGGTCTAAAACATAAAAGTGATATCCAATGATATAGTACATGTTATCTTTGCTACACACTTCAAATGTTATCCCTTCATAACATTCAATATCATAATCATACAGTAAAATCAAATAAGAAGTGGAGCAATATTTGAAAGAGGTGCCCGACCACCCTCAGTGATACAGATTTATATAACTTAAGTTACCAGTCTGTGGTGGCACCCAATACGGAGGTCATATAATCCATATAGATAATCCATATAGAAAAAAACTAAGAAAATATATTGATAATAGTGTAGTTCCATTAATTAGGTCAAATGGAGTGAGTAGAATATATAGTATAACATTTATTTGGACATTAGCATAAAAAGTCTTTAAAAACAGAGATTCAATGAATAATAAAACAGAGAAAGCTACAAATGGGATAAGCAGCAGCTTACAAGATTAACTGGTGAACATGTACCCGCTACTCACGACTAGACTCAGTCAATGAAGAGTCACTTGATAACTCTTGGGGTCGTTTTGGCTCTCAATCTCCCATGTGGTGAAATTGCGGTTTCAACTCCCAAAGTGCCGTTTGTGTTTCCCGGCTTCTGGAACTCCGCCCAACGCATTTCACCGTACAAAGGGGGCTTCGTCAGGATGTATGATGCAGAGTTTGCCATTTTCCTTGTGGGCTCTTTGAATGCAAACTGTTTATTTGTGATTGGCCCATTCTCTGAGTCTTTCATTTACATATTACAATCCAGTCTTAGTCAGGGCCGGATTGGCCCACCAGGATACCGGGAAATTTCCCGGTGGGCTGTCGGCACCTGGGGCTGGGGAGACATCTAGGAGGAGCTCTTCTGGTGGCTGCAGGGGAAACTGGTTCTTCTGTCTCTGCTCCTCCGCCCTCGCGTGCTACTTAATATGACCGGGGCCGGAATATGAGGTCATATTCTGGCCCCGGTCTCATTAAGCTGCGTGCTGGGGAGCAGAGACAGAGACAGCACAGCTCCTCCTTCGGCCGCCAGAAGAGCCAGCTCCCCCTGTGGCCGCCAGCACACCCATCTGTCTGCCCACAGGTAGCAACAATTATGTGTGTCAGTGGGAGTGTATGTGTGTGTGTCTGTCTGTCATGGTGTGTGTGTGTCTGTCTGTGTCATAGTTTGTGTCTGTCTGTCATGGTGTGTGTGTGTGTGTCTCTCTGTCTGTCATGGTGTGTGTGTGTCTGTCTGTGTCAGGGTGTGTGGCTGTCTGTCATGGTGTGTGTGTGTGTGTGTGTCTGTCTGTCATGGTCTGTGTGTGTCTGTGTCATGGTCTGTGTGTGTCTGTTATGGTGTGTGTTTGTTTGTGTCATGGTGTGTGTATGTGTCTGTGTCATGGTGTGTGTGTGTGTCTGTCTGTGTCATGGTGTGTGTGTCTGGCTCATGGTGTGTGTGTCTATGTCATGTAATGTGTGTCTGTCTGTGTCACGTAATGTGTGTCTGTCTGTGTCACGGTGTGTGTCTGTCATGGTGTGTGTGTCTGTCATGGTTTGTGTGTGTCTGTCTGTGTCAGGGTCTGTGTCATGGTGTGTCTGTCATGGTATGTGTGTGTGTCAAGGTGTGTATGTCTGTCATGGTGTGTGTGTATCTGTCATGGTACGTGTGTCTGTCATGGTATGTGTGTGTCTGTCAAGGTATGTGTGTGTGTGTCATGGTGTATGTGTGTGTCTGTGTGTGTTTTTAAAAACAGTGTTTTTTATTTTCCCAACATCATGCTGGTCTCCCCTAGACTCGCCCTGCCTCTATGGCTGAGATCATCAAGCCAATCCGCACTGACACAGGAAGCACCTCTAGTGACCGTATGAGTGTATGTCACTAGAGGTGTCACTAGGAAGCAATGTAAACACTGCCGGGACAGGCTATAGGCTCCAGAACCACTACATTAAGCTGTGTGTGTGTGCGCGCCTGCTAGTGAGTGAGCTTGCTTGCATGTGTGTGTGTGTGTGTGTGTGCCTGCTAGTGAGTGAGCTTGTGTTTTTATGTCAATGAGCTTATGTATATCAGTGAGATTGTTTGTCTATGAGGCTGTGTATCAATGAGCTTGTGTGTGTCAGTCAGATTGTACGTGTCTGTATGTGAGTATGCTTACTGTATAATTAAACGTTTTACTCTGAAAGGACAATTTTTTTATATTAGAAAAAGCAATATATATTTTATATATATATATATATATATATATATATATATATATATATATATATTACTCAATCATCTGGGGTGACAAGACATAGCCTACATATTACATGTGACAATATATGGCACAATGACTTATGGGGCTGGCAAATATTTTTTTTTTTTCCAGGGCTGCTTTGTATCCCCAGTCCGGCCCTGGTCTTAGTCCATAACATGGCAGCATTTAACAACCATGTATTATCAAGTATTGTTTGTAATATTTAAAACACACACATTATACATAAAACACATAAAATCTGCAATAGCAGCTGTGTCAAACAGCATGTAGTGGTGAGAACATAAGTTTCCACATTAAAAAAATAGCAATAAATACATACAATTATTCCCAAAGAACTTTATAAAAAACTTTCTTTTTAAAAAAAAGACTAATTGCTCCGCCTCTTTTTTCTTTCTCTTTTCCTTTCCTTTATCTCCTACTCTTCACTCTATGCTTTGATCTTTTCTTTCACTTTTTCATGTTTCGTATGCTACGGCCTTGTTTTTCACAGGGCAAGTTGTAAGAGGCTTTCAGGTACAGATATCGCTCTATGTGTCTAAAATGAAGTGCAAGTTATGATATACACACGATATTGCTTATGTTGATATTACTGCCTTAGCTAACAATGTACCTGATTTTATGTTTGAACAAAAAATTATAAAAATGTCAAGCCAGTCACAAGAAATCTACTGTAAAATTATACTTTTTGCAAAATATGTGTTTTGGCTCTGCCAGCTTGTGATTATGTATTGCACAACAAAAATAAAGAATTTAAAAAAAAAAAAGGCTTATATAGCATTTCATAGTGGGAGAAAATGAGGAAAAATAAGATAAAAATAGAAGGATATTATTAGATTATTGTTACAGTATACTGTCAAGATACACAACAAGGATAAACAACAAAACTAAACAGTACATCGGCTATGTTTGTAAATGTGGTAACCTCATCACCCATAATCTCTCCATAAAGTGGTGCACTCATTCCAAGCTGTGGAAGTATCAATTCATGAAAACCACAATTAAAACCCACATTATGTTCCTACACAGGTATGGGACATTCAAATCTGAGTTAATTGCATAATGAATTATCCAGTAAAACACTTATATCTATATTTTCACAATTCTCATAAATAAAAAAAATCAAAAGTTAATAAAATTATAAAAACTATAAAAAATGACAAATTTTGAAATCATTATTCAATCCACTAAGGTGTTAAAGTGTTCAATTCGAATCCACCTTATTTCAGCTTGTCCCAACCTCTGTATAAAATTGCCTCCCCTCCAATTCTCATCATTTGCTGGATCCCTGTAAACTCTAAAAGGGACGGATCTGATTTATGGACTTCTTTAAAGTACAAAGAGACTTGATGTTGTGAAAACGGTCTTTTTTTTAAAAATTCTTTATTTTCTTGTGCATAAGAAAACATAACAGATAAGCCCGTGGCGCCATGACAGCAGGTACAGGCAAATTAAATGGCAAGCGTTATCATGGCAGAGAAAATACAGCACATTTTTTATATTTATGAGAGAAAACAGGCTATGAATACTTGAGTAGGACCATAGTAGTGTTGTTTGTCTATGTGTGCATGCTTGTATATTCGTATTGTGACTAGTGGGTGTGCAAGCTATGCAATCAAGTGTTAGGTAGAGAGTGATAACTAAGATAAGCCTACAGTAGGCAAGATTATTCTATGTAGATAACGGTGGGAGGCCTCTGGACGGTGGAGCCCGTAAGAGGGCATGATGTGCAGAGTAAGAGGGTACAGGGCGACCAGCCTAGTGTTTTGACAAAACAGGCAATATATATATTGTTGCAAAATCAGTAGGCAGGATATGTGGTATGTCGTCCAGTTCATTATTAACTGCTGTGGTGTTTTAGCATGGTAGTTCCGTATAGGTGAGGCGCTCTTGGGCTGCGGGAAACCAGTCTAGCCCCTCCAAGTATATCCTCATATGTTCCTCCGGTGCCCCTGCAGTGGTCACTGTTTGCATGCTTCATAGTCCAGGACAGAATGGTTGTGGGGATCGTTAGCATCTCGCCGGCTGCTGGCTGCCCAGTGGTGACATAATGTGCCTGAAGGGAGTCTCTGGAGACTTAAACTCCATCTGGAGGTGGTACAGCAGGTCGACTCACTGCTGGACGTGGTTTGTGGTTGCACGTTTTGTTGAGTGGCGCGACTTTTCTCCTCTGGAGCCTCTTAGTGCAGGAGCTGTTGTAGCCGGGTTCAGCGCCGCCGCCATCTTAGGAGGTAGGCCTCTGGGGCGCCCCGCCGCCCATCCACTACACATCTCAGATCCTCTGCAGTGGGGACCAGGATGACCCCACCGGTTCACGGGGGTGGGGGGGAATGGGGCCAGCAGGCGATTCACGATGTCGGCTTGCGGAGTCCAGGAAGGGAGACAGGGCAGCGGCCGTCTACCCCGCACCCTCTCCGAGTAGGCCGCAGTCCCCGAAGCCTCGTGCTTCCCACTGGGGACCTGAAACTCCCAATCCTGGGGTCTGCCACCCTGTCCACAGCCAATAGTAGGTCTCTGGGGCTCTTTGCGAGTGTCAGAGTTACGATTCTTGCCTGAGAGGCCAGATTTCTCCAGAGCCTCTCCTGCATGCGACCGGTCAGCATGGCGGTCCGGCCCCGCCCCCCCATGAAAACTGTCTTTTTATATTATACGTATGTTCACATATTCTTATATGTAGTTGTCTGGTGGTCCGGACTATTTATCTTAGTCCACAGGGTCAAGTTATCATATAAATCACCTTCTTCGAGTGACAAGTTATACATTCTTTAATCTGACACAACTTTCTCCCTGACCTAAATTCATTGATACATATTTTTTTGTTTGGTGTACTCCAACAGGCATTGCAGTTTTCACATCTAAAAAAACCCCAAAGATGGTTTAAAAAGTTCTTATTAGTCTCACTATTAGGAATGGAGTTGGTTAAAATTCCTTTTACGGTATATTCTGCACTCCCCTGTGCACAATTGTCAGTTTGACAGGAGGTGAATATTTGCAGAATCTTTCTTTACTAAACAACTGCAGCAGCACAGGTCAATCAATTGTTTTAAACCAATCAGAATCCAGAAACATTTCTACATATGTCTCTGTGGTGCCTGTCTCTTCCTCTTTCTTTGAAGTGAAACTAGTAGAACAACGAACAAGAATAACGTCTATAACGGATCTGACAACTTCCACGAAAGGTGCAAACGACAAGCAATCCGTGATGGCTCAGCGTAGATAGCCAATTTTAATACTGAAAGGAACAGAAATAAGTGAAAGGCAATTAAATTACCATGTTTCATGCATACTATAGTGAGCCTAATATACTGTAATATTGTCTGAGTAAACATAATTTGTAATCTAACAGACATAACCCAGGGGAAATGTAGCGTAAATAGTAGCAGTATACGAAAAACAATAGAAAAATATAAAAGGCATAAACAAATAGTCATAGCAGAGAAAAACCCCATCTATGGAGGTTAAAGACAAAAACGGAGGGAAATATTTGCCTCCTGTCATTACTAAAATTAAGATTACACTCCGTTAGCATAATCTACAATTTTACCACATGACAGGAGGCTTCATATTTGCATTTTTAACACTATGTAAGTAGAGCAAAGGAAGCATTAGAAGCAGGTCTGAAATCGAAAATCGGAAAAGTGTCTTCGTGAGACCAGTCCGCAGAACGCATGATATCCGACAAGGAGGCACCCGATGAAAAGGCTTGTGTAGCTGCTGCACCGCATACGGAATGTGCCCCCAAATGACGGTTTGACGCCAGCCAGGGATAATAGCCATCTGACCCATCTAGCGAGGGTCGTGGATGAGACTGGTCCACATCGGTTGCACATGCGGTTGCGGACACAAGTAATTGCCCCGAGGACGCACACCGGAGAGTCACGGTGACTTCCACATAATGAAGAAGAGTTTTGAACAACGCAGAGTCGTGGAGCAGAGGGAAAAAATGGGTTAAAAAAACAAGGACGAATTAGTTTTCGCCGGTACAAAACAGAAAAAGGAGACGCCCTCCGACAAGAAGGAAAGACTGCCCACGTTGAACGCTCTGACATCTGATATCCAATGGAACAAGACCAGACATAGTAGTAAAGTAAGCTTAGCTGCCAGTTGTCGCACGGATAGCGACTCGTTGTCTGGCCATTTCCGAATAAACTCCAAAACCAACTCGATGTCCCAAAGATGTGAATACTTCGGCCCTGGTGGACGAGATAGGCATATACCTCCCATGAGGCGACAGACCAATGGGTCTTGTCCCACCGAATGTCCAAGGACAGAGATGTGGGCTGCCGATATTGCCGATCGTGTAACGTTAACCGAATGATAGGATTGGCCCGCCGAAAACATGAAGGATAGGAAGTTCAAAACGATGGGAACAGGGGCTGAAAATGGATCAGAGTCCCTCTCCAGGCACCAGGAAGCCCATCTGTTCCAGGCTACCAGGTAGCACTGTCGAGTGCCTGCGGCCCATGAGTCCCATAGGAGGACCCATAGTCATCTGTGATAATCCATCAACATCCCAAAATCCCCTGAAACAGTCCAGGCCACCAAATGGAGCCGGTCTTGTAGGAGGAGCGGATGCAACTCCCCTTGATGGTTGGTTAGGACGTATGGGAAGTCCGGGAGCCTCAGTGGCTGATCGTGCGAGAGTTCCAATAGGTCCGAGAACCAGGCCTGACTCGGGCAGAATGGATGGTTGTATGTTGTGTCCATATCTTGTACAGGACCCTCGCTATCATGGAGAATGGGAGGCAATTCCTGAAGGAATGCGTCAGCTGCCTCGCATTCTGGGTCTGGGAGCAAACTGTAAAACCTGGGCAGTTGGTGGTTCATCCAGAAAGCGAATAGGTCTATCTGCAGTGGACCCCTGTCCAGTGTCAGAGTCTCAAAGACTTCCACATTCAGTTGCCAATTGCAATTGAGGTTTGCAGGGATCTTGTTGGTGCTCAACGCGTTTCATCGGTGTCGACTTCCTCAGGAGCTTGCGTTGAGCACCAACAAGATCCCTGCAGTTTTTGGTATAGCAGTCTTTTCTCTACAAGCATTTCATCTTATAGTATTTGTGCACTTTATGCTGTTTTTATATTATTGACACTTGCACTTTTATATTTCAGCACTTGGCACTTTACTATTTTTCTAGCTTCTTGTATGATTATAGCTGCTATCCTTAGGGGTTCTTGGCCAATTTGACTGTATATTTATTTTTTATGATTGTTATTTTATCCATATTGTGCACGTTGCACTTTTGGATATTACTGTTTCTAATAATGTGGATTTTATATCTCCACGGATTATTCGTCATTTATGGAATTATTCTATACCATATTATCATATGTCTTAGTGTTTGTGGCGCCCTGTAGTCTGTACTAGTGTTCAGACATTGTGTTTATCATGTAAGCAAAGTACAGGATCTTTGCCAAAGGACCCAGGATGTCGAGCAGCTTCTTCTGCATGGATTTCAACCCTCGTTCGGCCCCTTTCTTGGGGTCCCGTCCTGTCCAGGACATGAAAACGAGCACCGTTTGGTCAAAATCTGGGGTCACTGACACTTTGTCGGGCAGGATAGGGCATGGGCATTCCATCTGTAGCCTCGCCCTGACCTCTTTGTCAAGAGGCTTATGAATCCAGTAGTGCACGAATTGTGTCAGGTGACTCGGGAGGCCCCATTCAGAGGATCCTGGGTGCCTAATGGTTCGAGGGTCGAACAATGGACAGCCGTGGGTGTCCAGGAACAGACCATCTGTCTCTAGTGATGGGAGGTCATGTAAGGGCCCTCATGGTGAGGGTTCGCCTGAATATGACTCCTTCTCATATGTGGAGTCGTGTGGGGTTAGATCCTGCCACTCGTCCTCTTCTGATGCGGAATCGTCCGCTTGCCATTCGTCACGTATATCCAGTGTATGCGGATATTCATCCTCGTCCCTAGAGGAGTGCATTGGGGGTTGAGGTTCAGGTCTCACCATTTGTTTGGTGCATTTGATTGTTTCCTTCCCTTTCGGCCTGACCGAAGTCATTGCACCCGCTCTGTGGCGTTTCGGTAAGATAGGTGGTTACCTACTGTGGAGGAGAGGACATAGATCAGCGACCGTGGGATGTCGTCTTGCCGGGCTTTCCCTGTGAGTACAATCGGGGTAAGCCGACTAGGTGGTCTGCCAACCACTAATGTTCCCATACTGGTATAAATGACATTATGGGGAGAAAATCCGCCCTTCAGTGCCGGTCTAGAGAGCGGCTAGAGTGTCCCTGAATTGGGTGGAGGCGCTGGAAGCCTCCTGTACTGCAGGGTATACCCTGTGTGATTCCAGTGGACAGATCCACAACTGCGTGTCAGAGAGGATACCCAGTAAGGGTTATGGTACCGGTAATGCCCTGGCCACCTTCACTAAAGGCTCACCCGGAGAGTACTGCAGGGTCCACCCCTGGGTATGTAGTGGCAGTGCAGGCAATAAAAGGGTTAGGCACATGTAAGCTTAATGTCAGTTAGCTAGGTATGTGTTAGCAGGTGGCACAAACAATGTAAATCCAAGTCCTTACTTGTTTGGTGAAGGCACCCAGTGGGGCAATACACTGCCTGTGTGGAGTAGGGATTCCCTGGTGTCAGCACAGGTCAGTCTGAGCGGTGGGTAAAATACACCCGCGATCCCCACCACCCGGGCCACCCCCCTACCCTGCAGAAACACATCCATGAGCGGAGCGGGACCGGCAAACCTACTCTCACGCAGGGGATTTTTTTTTTTTACGCGGGTAGGAAAGCCAGGCCACCTGTCTGGACAGGCAAGGATAGACAGACAGAAGGAGGAGATGTAGATGGACATGGGACAGAGGTAGAACAAGTAAACAGTGACTAAATTATAGCTGTAGTTAATAGGTAGCAATTAGCAAAGGTTAATCCAAATCATAAGGTAAAATGTAAGAGAAGCAATACTCTGACCTGTACTGTAGCCGGAGCAGCAAAGAAAGAGGAAGAGGCAGGCACCACAGAGACATATTAAGAAACGTTTCTTGATTCTGACTGGTTTAAAACTTTTGATTGATCTGTGCTGCTGGAGTTGTTTAGTAAAGAAAGATTATGCTAATTTGAAGCCTCCTGTCATTTGGTAAAATTTAAATAAAACAGGATCTTTTAAAAGCCAGTGCCAATATTTAAAATTTATATTTTTCACTTTATTATTCTGATTTCCTGAGAACTGGCATATATAAAGTGACATTTTATGCTTTGGTCCTTCACGTCATGTGCTTTATATTCAATTAATGTTTTTCGATCCATTTGCTGCACTTCTTTTGTTGCTTGTTCTAAGACGGAGTTCTCATATCCTCTATCTTTAAAATCTTTTCTTTACTATTCTTTGACTTTGTTGGGTAAACATACATTGGTTCATACAGTTCCTCTTTGACACGTTATTGAGCCAAGGACTGTAATGACAACTGCTTGTTTCTATATAGCTGTTTACGTCAATAAGATTTAAAGAACGTTTTTGTTTAGATTTTTCCTTCTTCCACATGCCCCATTGGTTAGAAATAATATAATCAATACAAATCTTAATACATGATATAATCAATAAAACTCTTAAGTCTTTGCTTTGTCTATGTGTTGATTTTGTTTCTCTTACATGATTTTATGGATTCTGGTGCCATAGATGAAGAATGAAAATATTAGTTTGAATTTAATTAGTTAAACATTTTTATTTTAGCATTATGAAAAAAGCCTTGTTTCTAGTTTTTGTTATATGTTTGTTGTTACACATATCATGTAACCATGCCAATGTTGTATATAGTGATGTCCCGAACGGTTCGCCACGGACTCATCATTGAGTAAACTTTTACCCTGTACCTCACAGTCAGCAGACACATTCCAGCCAATCAGCAGCAGACCCTCCCTCCCAGATCCTCCTACCTCCTGGACAGCTCACTAAGAATGCAGCTTCAAAATGGATGCTGTCCAGGAGGTGGGAGGGTCTGGGATGGAGGGTCTGCTGCTGATTGGCTGGAATGTGTCTGCTGACTGTGAGGTACAGGGTCAAAGTTTACTCAATGATGAGTCCGTGGCAAATTTTCCTCATTACATTGCACACCTTTTCCAAATACTAGATGTGACGAGACCTATCTCGCCACTGTGCATTGGAGGAGCCTGGTTGCCTGCCTGCTGCCTTTTGACTATGGACCGGCATTTAAATACCCTATTTTCCTATGCAGAAATGTCTATTCATGTTTTCTGCCCTGGCGTTCGGTAGATTCTCGGATTTACTGAATTAACTCATATAACCCAGATAGCTATGCCATGGAGCCTATTAATAAAAGACTTTGGCTCCATGGCAATTGAACTGTATGTGTTTGTGGTCTGAGCGCCATTCAGTATTGTGCGCTCAGACCTAAGCTATCTGGGCATATGTTGCATGTCTGCATTTTATGTCATAAATGTAACCTTGTGTATTTTATTGTATTTTACTGTCTTTTTGCTGCCATGTGTTCAATGGAGTTTTGCCTCTGTCTTTGGAGATAATTTAATTACTTCCCAATTATCTCCAGGATAGAAGACTCTGTGGAACAGTTTTTTTGGCAGAAAAGCCATGCTTCCTGTGGTCACAAAGGACTACGATCTATCGTTTGAACCACTGGACCAATTTGTATGATTTTGACGTATGTTTGTATTTGGAGTATGCTGATTCTGAAAATGTAAGTTTTATGTGAATGTGATGCATACTTTTCAAGTTATGCTTGTGCTAAATTACATTACCCATTGTGTAAGGTAATTGAATCACATGCAGAGGGGAGGAATTTGTGTGGGAGTGTCTGAGTGTATTGTATGTGTTCATTGGTTGTGTTCCAAAACCCTGTGGGTGGTACTAATGTGTAAGAATGTGTACATAAGCACAATAAACCCACAGCTCTGTCTGTTCACTGCTTGACCCTCAACACGGAGCTTTGTCTCGTTCTTGGTGGGATTTATTGTATGCTGTTCCAGTTTGACTGCTAGGAGTGTAAACCTATTCGTATGGTTTTTCCTATTCGGCTGTTTACAGCATTCATATAGTTTCCTGTTCGGCGGATTGGTGTTCTGCAGTATCAGTGCCTGTGCATCTGGAAGGGGAAGATCTACTAAATGGTTTTTAACCCCTCGTGTGCTGAAACGGTCCGTTACACTAGATTTCTAAAATGGATGAATATTCATTTATCTTTCAATGTGTATATGTTTTGTAGGGGCCAACTGGGTCACTTTGCAATGCATTTTAGTCACTAGTTACAAATATATGTTGTTTTATTTATTTTAATGGTTTCTCGTGCCAAGTCATCTACAATGGCTGAATACACTCTGAACACTTATGAAAAATCTTTTTATTAATATGACAATGCAATCTCAAGTTAAGATAATTATTTTATTGCGATAATTGGATAAATCAATTATTTCATGCTTGTTTAGCATTTACGGCATGTTTAAATTGGAAATCATTTAATGTCTCCCTATAAAGATAGAGATAAAAACCACTCCCTAAAATGTATTGGAAAATAAGATTGTAGTGAAGTCTAAAATGAAAAGGGTAGAATGGTATTTATAAAACTCAAAGCGCAAAAATGCAATAAATCATACAGCTGTTATTTTACTATGGCATTTACAGAATAGAATACAGGATATATTGCCACTTGTAGACAGGCAGCATAAGGTTATAAAAGGCAATGAAACAGATAAATAGTTATGAATAGTCCAGGTGCAAAGGCTTTTTAATAAACGGAGCGGAGAAGGGTGGAAGAAGTTTGAATGCAGAACAGTAAATGAACACAGCATGGTTCTGAGAAAGAAAATCTGCAGCGTTCAAAAGGAACAACATAAAATGTTTATATTAATAATAACTGCAGGCAAAATCAAAGCATTTGACTGAATGGTTCCTGAGGATAAGTGCCGGTGCTTAGGGGTGAAGAACTATTATGATATCATTTTTTTGAATAATGGCTTGACAGCTTGATATGGTAATAATCAAGTCATTGAATAAAGAGCAGTGATTGCATTCTGCTAAAAGTACCAGTATCATATGTATGCACTGGCAAGTGTTACTTATGATGTGCACAGCCAATTTGCTAAATTGGGGACATGGGTAGGATTAATAGTTTAGCTGGATTAAAAATTAGCAATGTGTTAGTTTTTGAATTTGGATGAGAAATGTGTTTCAAGAAGCTGGGATTCTTACTTGTTAAGGAATTATGATTATAGGCACCCAGACCACTTCAGCTCATTGAAGTTGTTTTGGTGCAATGTTCCTGTACCCCATCATTTACATGCTGCCGAAATACCCGAGGACCCACATAAACATCCTGGGCATCCTATTGTTTCAACAGGGATTCCAGTAAACCTCAGAACCTCGGATGTGTATCAAATACAGGTTGCATAAAAATGAACCAAAGTGTTACACTACACTTACATTTGGGTTCATTTTTATGAAACCTGTATTTGACACTTTTCTGCAAATAAGTGTTTGCTATACTATATCAGTGTTTTTCCTCACTTTTTACAGCTAGATGTATTAGACCCGGTCTTACTGACGATTGTTATTTTTGTCTGATGGATGTCTTTTACACATGTGATTCAGGGATTAAATAGCTATTTAATGATGGTGATGGGTCTATGATTATTCTGATGAAAGTCGGCATATTTACTGAAATATGGATGTTCTGATATAACTGAGTTTGAAATAAAGTAAAATTCTATATATGATGCTCTCCTTCGTGGTTTTATTTAAATAAATTAATGTGGTGTGAGCACTTTAAAATATAACTTTTATTGACTGACGTATTAAGCTATAGTCTGTAGATTAATACATAGAAAGAAATACTATATAAAGTAGAACAAGGGGGTGAAAAAAATAATAATACACAATGATGATAAAAATCAAAGTATCTCTCTAAGTAAATGGGATACAAACAGAGTCACAAGTTAATAGTACACATTTAGGCGCATATATTTCCTGGTAGGATAGTGGATAATAAAGTATCAAGTTTACCACCTACACGCTGCACAGTTAATTGTTACAACTGTGTATCACATATCTCTATGTAGAAAGCTAATAGTAATGTGTTCAACAATTTTAGAGTATTTGCCTTAAAGTAATAGTTATATTGACAGAAATGGTTAAACTTGCAGACTGACCAACGAGTTTGAACTTGCAGATAGACCAACAAGTTTAAAATATTTGCCGCAGAGTAATAGCAATAATAATATAGGCAGAAATGGTTAAACTTGCAGACTAATATCTGTGCATATCAAAATGGGATTAACAATGAGGGTGCCTGCACCGGTTGATCCCTAGTCTCGGTAAATATAGATTTCTAATCCCTACATATTTTGCAACTGGCACATGTCCCCTCCATGTTCCCAAATAAAAGTTGGTGTACAAATTAGTGAAAAATCCCTTTGTAGCCCTCTAGCCCTTTCAAGGACTTTTTTAGATGCATTTTAGTGCCCAAAAGTTCGGGTCCCCATTGACTTCAATGGGGTTCGGGGTCAAGTTCGGGTCAAGTTCGAGCCCGAACTCGAACTTTTTGACGAAGTTCGGCCGAACTCGGCGAACCCGAACATCCAGGTGTTCGCTCAACTCTAAAATTTAGACTTTTTAAATCACAATTGTTATTCTGGGTGTCAATTAGATAACAGGTCCTGTAACTTCCTGTTTGCTTAGCTCGGTGAGGTTAAACTTAAGAGGCAGCAATTGCTCAAAGCATCTGGCTTGCAAAGACGTCTCTTTGAGTTGATTTTGGAAGTTTGTGATTAGACTACCACAGACAGTCTGTGAGGGTTAGAAGGGGAGGGGTTGCAAAGGCAGCAGACAAGGAAACTTTAGATTTTGCAAGCTATTTTAAGATATACCCCAATGCAAAAATGCATAATTAAATTTCATATTTTTATTGAAGGTATTTCTACTAAACTATTATTTTTATTCTTATTTGGGCAGTGGCGTGTCTCTTTAAACAAATTCATAAGCCAAGACATTACTTTATCGTTTTTAAAATTATTTTGGAAATCACTGCTCATGTGCAGTGTTTGAGGAATGACTACAAGCTCAGTGCTCAAGTGCATCCATTTAATCTCTTGATGAAATAATGTGTATACACAGTAAGAAGCATACGTGCTACTAATCACAGTAGGTTTCAAACATAAAAAGAAGATGGAGGTGAGTTATTTCACAAGAGATTTGTATTGTTTTGCAAACAGGCAAAAATAAATAAATAACTTTTTAAACTCATATTAACCCCTTAATGACGAGTGACGGATGAGGTCCGTCACAGAGGGGAAACCCTTAACGAAGAGTGACGGACCTTGTCCGTCACGCGGGTAAAATTAACACCAGAGCGCGGCGATCGCGGCGATCACGGGATTAATGGTGCTCCGGTCTGCTTCTGATTGGGAGCACCCGATCAGGCTGCCCCAGCACCGGTGCTCGCTCTGACAGCCTGTCAGAGCGAGCACATGTGCTCAGTATACTCACCTTCCGCCTCCCTGCACTTCCGGGTTCAGTGTGAAGTTCAGGGAGACGGATCATCACTGATCTTGTCCCTGCTAGAAAAATAAATAAACTTAATTTAAAATCCCACCCCTCTTTACCCATTTTAATAAAAAATTAACCCCTTCCCTGCCAATTGATCACTGGCAGGGATTAAATTGTACTATGATCTGATTTTTATTTTTAACCCCTGAGGGTTAATTCTTTTTTTTTTTTTTTTTACTCAGGGGTTACCTTTCTTTTACTAATTAATTTAAGTATTTTTAAATTATAAATTTAGCTAGCTGGGGTGTGTGGAACTTAGTGGGGAATTGGGGGATTGGGTGTTAGGCTAACGAGAGGTTAACGTTAAAAAAAGTTTTTAAATAAGCTTTAAAAAGTTAAAAAATTAAGTTAAAAAAGTTTTAATAACGTTTAAGTAAAAAAAAAACCCTTACCCAGTCCAAATAAAAATTAACCCGTTTCCTGCCAGTCGACCACTGCCTACAGTGATCAAAACACCGATCACAGTATTATACTGTGATCTAATTTTTTTTAACCCCTGACAATTAACTTTTATTTATTTAAAAAAAAAAAAAAAGCTTCGAAAAATGATAAATCTGTAAAAAAATGTTTTAAGAATGTTTAGGAAAGTTTAAAAAAAATTAATAAGCAAAACATAGTTTTAAAAAGTAAAAAAAGTTTAAAAAAGTAAAAAAATACTTTTAAAAACGCTCATTACCACTACACCTGGAACAAACTAGAGAAAAAAATGATCCCATGCCAAGGTTCAAAATATGCCTTTTGAATTACCCCAGGGTGTATTCTTTAATAAATAGTATGTGTGTGGGGAAGTTTCAATAACCAACCATCTAAACTACTCCAAATTGGAACATGGACACAACATAAAACTTCAAAGTTAGAAAAAACTGAATGGCTGCATCTCAAATGTGCCCTTTCAACATCCAAATATACCTGGCAAAGGTACATACGGGGGTATTGCTGTACTCAGACCACAAAGCTGAGCAACATATGAAGTATTATACAGTCGTAGCACACATAAGGTTTGCAAAATATACTGTGCAAACTCACTTTGTGTGTCAAAAAGGCAGAAAAAAAAACGCTTATTACCACTACACTTGGTACAAGCTAGCGGAAAAATGATCCCACACTAAGGTTCAAAATATGCCTTTTGAAATACCCTGGGATGTCTTCTTTAAGAAATTGTATGGCTTTATGGGGTATTTGGATTATATAGCTTGGTAAAATACTCTAAAATGGGACATGGGTACCTTATGAGATACCCTGGAGTGTCTACTTTTACAAATGGTAGGCCTTGGAGGTTTTTTTTTTGAACAGTCAAACTGTTATAATACCCCAAATGGAAGCAAATCCTCATTAAATCCGTCTCTCAAAATTCTACTGTGAATACTGAAAAGGACAGTTCTCCAATATGGCACTGTAGCTTCACGAAATAGTGCCAAAGACACACAATGGGGGTGTCCTTTTACTCAGAAGACTTAGCTGACCATAATTTGGGGTTTTTGAATTTAGTGGCACATATGAAATATACAAAATGCCCAGCAAAAATGCAATCGGTATGTAAAAAATGCACAAAATAATTTTTTACCACATACTTTGGCATATATTTGTGAAAAAATGGGGGCATGTTAAGGCACAATATGCACCTTATGAGATACTCTGGAGTGTCTACTTTTACAAATGGTAGGCCTTTGTGGGTTTTTTTTGAACAGCCAAACTACTATAATACCCCAAATGGAAGCATAGGTTCATTAAATCCGTCTCTCAAAATTCTACTGTAAATACTGAAAAGGACAGGTCTCCTATATGGCACTGTAACTTCACGAAATAGTGCCAAAGACATACAATGGGGGTGTCATTTTACTCAGCAGAATGTAACTGAACACAAAATAAAACTTTGTACAGGAATAGCACACACCAACTTTACAAAATACACATGAGAATTTCTTTGTTATAAGTTTGTGTGCCAAAAACCAAAAAAAAAACTAAATTTTACTCCAATATTTAGCAGAGATTGGCGGTGAAATGGCTATGTAGAAAGTGTCAAAACAACCTTAGTTAAATAGCCTGTGATGTCTACTTTATATAAATATCTACTTTTGTGTGGCAATTTTGTTTTCTTTTATGGCTATTAAGCTTACAAGACAAACATACCAAATTCTAAAATCGCTCCACATTAAAACTTTATTTTACTCCTTGTGCTTTGTTACCGGTAACTACCAAAAAAAATTTAAAATCCCAGACACATTATATATTCTGTAAATCAGAACAACAAAATGAATTTATTTTTATTTACTTTCCTTAACCTGCACTAATTATGCACACATTATTATTGCAAAAACTGTAAAAAAAAACACATTTTTAATTTTGTTTACATTTTTCAGTATTTTTTTATAATAAATAAGTATATATATATATATAAGTTACATCAAATGAAAGCCCTTTCTGTCCTTTAAAAAAACGGTATATAACATGTGTCGGTGCAATAAATTAGTAAAATGCAAATTGCAGTTGAACGTAAACAGCAAAACATGCTGAAGCTCTGTCCTTAAGGGGTTAAGCATGTGTAGTGTGTACTTTTATTTTTTATTTTTTTTATAACCAGCAATTAGGCTTGGTATCCCTTCCACCTGTACACACATGTGTATGTTTCATGCTTATTAGATTCAAGATTATATAGAAAAATACAAATATTAACACATTATAAAACTATATTGCAGGCTTATTCTGTATATAATCTAACTATTGGAACAATATGGAAAAATCAAAGTATGCATTTCATTGTCATGACTTTGTAAGTGGAAATTCTTGTACTTTTTTTTCCCATTTTGTGATCCAAACACACATTCCATTGCATCATATAAATTAAGTCCTACCACCTGCAGACAGATGAATGCTTAGTCATAACCTGACACTAGATGAATGCTTAGTCACAAGCCTCTTCCCATTACAGCAGGTGCTAAAAATCCCAGGCTTGAAAGATAATGTTGTATGTTGCAGTGGTCATCTATTGATTGTTCCAGGACATCTGCTAGAGAAGCAGACAAAGCTTTACAATTAGTCTCTTAAGCATTCCTGTGAGTAGCAAAAACCAGAAGAAGCATATTGGTTTTTATTTGTTTTCAGACAAAAAGCCTTTTAGAGGCATTTTCCGCTTCTTGTTCTGTTCCAGAGACAAATCTGTATTTCCACTTTGCATAATTTATACTGTCCTGTATTTTCCTGACTAACTTTTGTAAGTTGCCAGAAAATAATTACATTTTCTTCATGTCTCTCATTGTTAGCTTTCTGTTTTTATCATATTTTGATAATATTATTTTTAATAATAATAAAAATAATAATAACAACAACATATAACTTCCAGAATATCATTACGTATTTAGATATTTAAATATGCTGCCGTGTAAAATATTTCATTATTAGTGGGGAAGTGAGTTAGAAAAGCACAAACTAGCATTAATCAAGGTGTCACATTTATGCATCTATTGTGAGGATTTTAGGTAACCATCACCTCTATGCCACACAGTTAATGCCATGGTTGGATTTTGCATTAGGCAGGGTAGACAGCTGCCTGATGCATGTCCACTAGGGGAAGGCTTTATTTAGTACTAATGTGCCTTTTGGAGCTTAATAGGGATGGTGGGGATTTTCCATTTTTTGGCGTTGTGAATTGTGTCTCATGCCTCCCCTCATAGGCCTACCAACCAACTGTCCTAATTCTATACCTTCTAATATTGGGAGGTATAAACATGCCATGCCCATGACAATACAAAATTTTGATATATCAGTACTTCAGCAGACATAGAATATTATTAAAGTAGTGTTTTAGGCATGTGACTTGCATGTTGCACAGGGTGCACGCTAAAAGGGGTGCTTCTACTTTCCGCTGCCAGATCATTGATGAGTAAAATGTGGGAGATGTGGTTGTCGTTTAGGTCTGTCCACCTGTGGGTGATTTGAGTTTGATCCTTTGAGAGTCAAGCAGAACATTTACAATTATATCAAACAGCATATAAAACACCCATATATAGGTGTGGTAGACATACCTTATAATTATATATATTATTATTGCACCTTATTAAGATGCTACAGATGCACATGTTTTGAATAAGGTGTGTCACATGTTAGCAGTTTTTCTGGGACTTGTGAATTTGGTACAATAACTTGAGCCATATGTACAAATCTGGATACTCCTTGTCAATCTCAGTGAATTCATAGTTATGAATGTGAAGAATAGTCTTAACTATGTACTACCTTGTTATGCACTAAGTGACATGTTGTGCAAAATACAACTGAATAAAGTGTCCACTGTCATAAGGGGATATACACTCTACACATGTATCAGGTTCACCCTTCATAGAGTGAATGACATGTAACAGGTCTAGCAAATACCATAGTGGTATGGCAAGCTTATACATATGCAGAAGGTACCCTTAGGGTTTTGATCGACACTGATGGTTTAGACAAACTGTAACAATTTAGCTGGCATATTGCACAGATAGTAGCTCATATAGAAAATTTCAAATTAAAATGTTTCTCTTAAAAACAGATTAGCAGCAGATTAGCAGCACACGTATGAAGACCTCCAATTAATGATGTGGCTAATATAGAAAATTGGACCTTCTAGTCTTTAAGATAGAAGCTTGCCCCACTGAAACATACATTACATACGTATCCATACTATAAACTGTAAAAAATTATGTATTTTTGCCCAATTCGTAATTTAGCCACATGTCAACTTTTCTAGAGCAGGTTAAAGGAATATTTACTGAGTTAAGTTTGTTCTCTGTCTCCTATTTTTCTTTTACCACTTGACCATAAAACAGCTGCTGATAATACTTTTCTATTTATTCTTGTGATATTTGTTTGCCTACTTATGTTCCAAGACCTACATTGCTAACTGCATTATGACAGATTTGATTAAACTCAACAGATTTTATTAAACTCTTTAGCCTTACAACAAACCTCAGTATACCCTTATAACACAGACATCATTAGTTATGGCCTTCCTCAGGGATTAAAAGTCACTTATGCTTTTGTTTAACTCAAAGCAAAAAGGACTGTTTCATTTTATCTGACAGAATGTTTGATCCCATGATATCCCATAGTTCATTTTGAAATTGCTACTTTTCTTACTGATGGCATTTGAACTTGACCCACATTCCCACCCTTGGTTTCTAAAGGTTATATGCCATCAATCCTTATTCCTCTGCCCTACTCTTAATCACACATATACAAAAGCAGGATGTTTCTTCGACAGCTGAATTGGGGATGACCACACACAAGAATGATTTGGGTATTGTTATAGACAACAAACTAGGGAAAAAAGTGCAATATGAAATCAACTAAGGCCAGTAATGTATTGTTATGTGTAAAGAGTGGCATTAATTCACAGGATTAAATTATAATTTTGCCTCTTCATAACCCACTGGTAAGACCACACTTTGAATATGCTGTGCAATTTTGGGCACCTGTTATAAAGAAGGATATAATGGCATTAGAAAAAGTGGCTAAAAAATTTATAAAATAAATGAAACATTTTAGTTATATAGAGAGGTTAACAAATTGAAATCTGTTTAGTTTAGAAAAATTGTATCCCAGATGGTATATGATAATGTTTTACAAATATAGTATGCATACCATTGTCTGGCAATCTATTCATAAACACAGGACTGTACATAATATTGAGGTCAAGCATTTAGACT
Organism: Pelobates cultripes; assembly: GCA_933207985.1. Taxonomy (NCBI): domain Eukaryota; kingdom Metazoa; phylum Chordata; class Amphibia; order Anura; family Pelobatidae; genus Pelobates; species Pelobates cultripes. Next base: position 251,198,206 of record OW240913.1, read on the forward strand.
GGAAGAAAGGAGATTTAGTCTAAGGCAAAGGAAAGGATTTATTCACAGTAAATACAATAAGGATGTGGAATTCTAAGACTATGTATACATGTTTAAACAGTAACTGGATGAATACTTGCAAAAACATAATATTTAGCGATATATATTTTAATTGTGGGATAACAGCTTCTTGATCGAAGGAGAGATCTCACTGCCATTCTAGGGTCAAGAAGAAATGTTTTTCCTAGTTTTAAAGTAAAGTGCTTCAAACTGTTTGTTTTGCCAAGTTTTTTTCTTAGATGTAAGAAAGACTGTACTTTGATGCATGTCTTTTCAGCCTATGTAACTATGCAGCTTAATTCAGCAAATTATGAAAATGTTGAAACAAAAATTAGTAATACACTTTATCTGGTTCTATACAGCTCTTTATCTGAATCTATTATTTAATTTTGCTTCTCTTGGCCACTTTAATATTCTTTTGCATATACTACTTTTACTAATGCTTAGCAGTCAGTTGACAATATCAGACAATATCAGATAATGGGGAAAGCTTACACAAGATTTGGTTTCACTTGCCAATCAATTTACCCACAATTCAACTGTCAAAATTATCCAGCGGAAGGTCAAATTGCAGACCACATAGGCAGGAGAAAATAAAATGGCTGCATCCGAATATTTACATCTGGCACAAGGTAGATTATATTAAGGAAGGATTATAATAAATAAAGAAAAAAGCAAATTTCAAGAGTGGGGGAATATATTCATAAGGAAACATTGTAATTCATGTAAGCTTTATTGTACATTGACTGATGGCAGATGTTAACCAGTTAAGTGGTTAATTGCTTCTGTGAGTGTAAACCATGAACTCATGAAACTATCCTATTATATATGTATACATATGAATAGTTTTAGTGTTTGAATAATTGGACACCTTGTCTGTTTGTATAAAACAAAGATACCATTCCTAGAAAATATCAGTAGTTGACATAAGTCAAACTCTTTCTGTTTTACTTTTACTTTTAAGTACATCTCTTTATAATGTATATTTCTTGCGTTAATTATTTTCTTAATTTAGTTTTCAAAATGCTAATCTTGGTGAAAATCCAATTTTCTTAATATTCTAATCTATCCTTTAAACATAGCTCCACCCCCCTTTCTGATGGTAACTTCCTGACAGTGGAATAAGGATGTGCTGCTCTGTAAGATCTGAATGGTGTCTGCAGTTTCAGGACTTTTTCTTTTTGCAAGCTCTTTGAAACAGTATACATGATGCTTGGATTTCTTGTAGTAAATGTGTGTTTTTTTATATTTCATGCTAGGAAAATCAGAATGGGATATAGGTTTATTATTATTGGGAAATTTGAATCACGGGGCCTGCACTCTGCTCGACCACTGGTTGTATTCATCATGTAGAAAAGAAAGTGGCATTTAGGTGTGCACATTATTTTTGTCCCCCATTGTGAAATCGCTGCAGCTGTAAGGGGCACAATTCCTATTTGGTTCAGCCATTCTCACTTTGAAACTGGTATTGTCCATTTTAAGAGCCAGAATGCATTCTTATGCTTAAGAAGCCTTTTCCATAAAACCAAGATTTTCTGAATAAATAATGCATACCTTAATATCATAATGCTTCAGATGCTGTGCTATTTTAATCTATGTGGGATTTAATTGGCACTAAAAATATATTTCCAGATCAATAGTCTTAAAGTGAATTAATTACCCCTTATAGATTTTGTAACTAATTTCTGAATATTGACAGATTATAAAAAATATTAAATTGTCAGTACATTTATGGAAATATAATATATATACTTTTTGCTCCAGTACTGCATTTTGCTGCATTACAACTGTGCACCACTTTAACCCTCCTATTAAATCCCAAATTTAAATCACAATCACATGAATCCACAGCCAATGTGTCTCTTATTTATTACATTATCTCTGTGTTCCCTCTTCCCTTTCATTGTAGCACTGCCTCTCCTTCTCCAGAGATTGTAGTTGCCTCTTTTATCTCCTGTCTTTATATATTTTTCCCCTCTCTAAAAGACCTTGCCTTTATCCTTCAATAACTTATCATGTATCTGCCCCCCACACAGAGTCACGTCTCTTCTTTCACAGTCTAGAACAAAAAGATCATTGGCACTCATTGTGACAGGAACCAAGCAGATTTATTGGATCAAAAAAGCAACCACAACATTTCGACTTGTACCCGGGTCTTTAGCAAACTTGATAAAGACCTTGGTACTGGTTGAAAAATTGCGGTTCATTTTTTGACATTATTTATTTTCATTATAGAAATTATACAGACAAAACAGGTAAGAGTATGCAGATTTATGCCTCTGACTTTTGTATTGCGACAGAGCCTTGAGGAACACATGAAGTCAGTAACTTATTGAAACTGGAGGCTCGAGGATCGGTATTCACACTCAATATGCAATCAGGCATTCGATTATGTAACGGGGGATCATAACAAAGTAACTATTTAAAAGCGTGTACATGTTTCAGCACTATGATACTAGAGACAAATTATGTTGCAATTATTCTGTTCTGTGTGCATTAATTGGAGTGGAGGTCAAGTTACTTACAATGTTTAAAACTAGAGAGACTTGCGATTTGGTGTGAGCTCTCGTTCTCAGTCGGCTATTGGGGTTGCATGTCTCAGCAGTAAGTGCCTCTGCGGCAACCCCACACCTATTGTTAATAACCTGCGTGCTGCGGTGTCGTATATGTGGATCCCTCAGACCTAGGAATTGCCAGGTATCCCTATCTAGGTTTGGGTGCTTTGACTCACTGTGTGTGCGCGGATATAGAGGTGGGATGAAAAGGTGTCTACCTTTTTGTCAAGGATAGTATGATAAAACATACTGTCAATGAGGTTACAGGTTCTCTCCTTGCTTTCTGCGAAACCGTGTCTCATTAATGTGTTCGGGCCTGCCTGATGGCGCATTGTTGCAGTAATAGGGGTATGAGTACAAGCTGACTTTATGTCGTCTTGCACCTTGGGACTTTCTGCGTTACTAGAGCCACCTTGGGCTTTTGCTCATGTGCGTCATGTCAGCTGCAATTTAGTGTCACCTGGGGTCGGTGGTCTCATTTAGGTGGGGGGGTCTGAGGGCCACAGCTTAGTGCTTTGTCTTTGCGACAGGTGCTTATGTGGTTCGTCGGTCAACAGATAGTGCGGGAGAGAGGGACGGCTGCATGGTATCATGGCTATTTTAGATAGCAAGATGCATGTCTGTCATGGTTTGTGTCGGGGTTAGTGTTGGGGGGGAGAGGAAAGGGAAGAAAAGAAGGGAGGGATAGGGAAGAGGTATAGAGGGGACTCAGCTTCCCACCTCTCCCACTGAAAGAAACCGCAGCTACGGCGCCGAGGTTCATGTATATTTCTCCACTCTCCCCTGTAGAGTTGCTGTTAGGGACTCCATGTTGTATGTTTCCCCTATTCTATCCGTCCGTTGTTGGAAGGTAGGTGCATTCCATTGTTTCCATAGTGTGGGAATAAGTGACTTTGCGGCAGTGAGGAGATGTTTTGTCAGTGACTTCTTGTATGTGTTTAGAGTGGTGCCTGTGTGGTAATAGCATGGGAAGCGGTTTGGTGTCTGTAATCTCTCGAATCTTAGTGTTGAACATTGACCAGAAGGGTGTTATATCCGGCAACTCCACCAGATGTGGAGAGCAGAACCGGTGGCGGTACTGCATCTCCAACATTTCTGTGTTCATGCAATGCAGCACGTCGAGTGTCCTATACCAGTGGGCCAGAATCTTGAAGCTAATCTCCTGGTACTTGGAGTTGATGGAGCATTTATGTGTGAGTATGTATATTTTCTCCCATTCCTATGTGGTCAGTGTTGTTCCCGTTTCCCCTTTCCCATTTGGCTTTGTATTATGGGTCTGGTGTATAGAGGAGAGATATCCCTTTCTCTAAGTGCCCTCTCCTGGTGCAGATCTCAAACTGGGGCCTATATGGAGGCATTGTGTGATTGGGAAGGTCGAGTACTATGTTTTCAGTTGGATGTAGTGGAGTATGTCTATGCCCTTAGGTGTGAAGTCGGTGATGATGTCTTTAAGGGGCTTAAGTTGGTTTCTCTGTAAGAATTGTCAGATGTATATCCAGTCTTTGTGGGCTGGTGTCAGACTTCCCCCTTTGTCCGGGTTATGTGTGACCGGTGTTAGCGGGCCAGGAGATGTAAATAACTGCTGCGGGTATCGGAGGGTGCACAAGACTCTCAGAGTGGAGTCAATCATTGGGTTGTTGGTACGGAGGGAGCTATATGTCAAGTTGCCAAGCCAGAGTCGGGCAGGCAATGTGCCTGTCGCCTGGGATCTTTCCATATGCAACCAAATCTTAGAGGTTGGGTGTGCATGCCAGTCCGCGATTCTAAGGAGGTGTGCAGCATGATAGTATTGATGGTACTTCGGCGCCACCTACATTTTTGGGCTGTTCTAGTTGAGTTTTGCTGATCCTGGAAGCCTTTCCATTCCACATGAACCTGCTGATTGCAGTGGAGATTGATTGGAAATAGGCTCTAGGTATATTGACCGTATGGAACAGGTTAAAAAATGTGTGGGAGGACGTTCATCTTCAACACGTTGATTCGTCCGAACCAGGATACATACAGGCCCGGTCACCTGTGTAGGTCAGTTTGCACAGCTGTTAGGATGGGGAGGGTGTTCAGTTGGTATAGATGTGCCAATTCTTTTGGTAGCCAGACCTCCCGATAGTGGAATTGCACTTGTAGGTGCTGCTCTCTATTCGGTGGGAGTGTGATGTTAAGTGCCTCCAATTTACTCACGTTTAGTTTAAGGTTTTACAGCTCCCCATACTCTCAGAAGGCATGTAGAAGGTTGGGCAAGGAGATTAATGGGTTGTCCAGGAAAAAGAGCATGTCGTCCACGTAAGTGGCAACTCTATGCTCCACTTGGTGCAGCGTGAACCCCGTGATGCCCCCGTCCCATCTGACTGCCTCCAGGGATAGTTCTAGAGAGAGGGCAAACAGGAGGGGGGACAGGGGAAACCCCTGCCTAGTGCCATTTCAAATAAGGAATGGTGCAGACAGTGCGCCATTGACCCGTATGTAGGCTGTTGGGGTTGTGTAAAGGGCCATCACCAAGGAGAGGAGGTGAGGGTCGAGATGCAGGTGTTGAAGCGTGGTCTTGGTCCAATCCACCTGATCAATGAATTTTTCGGCATCGGTGGAGACAAGCACCAGGTCCTTGCGCATCGATCAAGTGGAGTGGACAATGCAGAGGGCCTGAATGGTAATATCCCTATCTTCTCGTACAGGGACTAAGCCAACATGATCAGGGTGGTCAAGGGAAGGCAACACTCAGTTCAGGCACTTCAGCAGTAGGGTCTCCCTTAATGTAAGAAGGTAAGAAACTCGGAGGCAATCTGGGCCCGAGGCTTTGTTGGCCTTGGACTTTTAAAGGTGGCGGCCAGCTCCTCTTTGGACAGAGGTTGCTCCAGCTCCTCTGCAGCTTCTGCCTTGAACTTTCGGGTTATGTTTTTTGAGAGGAATTTGGTTATCCTGAGTTATCACAGGGGGTCATGTGTGTTTGTGTGTCTGGCGTCAAATTGTACAGTTCTGTATGATATGCTTGGAAGGCCTGTGAGATGTCAGCTGGGGTTCTAGTTTCTGACCCATCGTGTCTTTTGATTGAGTGTATGTGGTTTTGTCTTTGATGCATCGTGTGTGCCAGGAGTCTGCCACATTTGTTGGAGTATTCATACAAGTATCTGTTGGATTTCTGGATTGTGTGTAGATGTTTTTGGGAGAGTAGGTCTGTGAGCTGTCTGCGTGTAGCTGTCAGTTGTATATATGTGTCTTCAGTCAGCTCCCTCTTATGTCTTGTCTCCACGTCTGCTATCTTGCGTGTTAAGTCTGATATTTGTTTGGTGAATTCTTTCTTGCACTGGGTGCAGATTTTAATGAAATGCCCTCTGATTCCTGTGCTAGAAAAATATAGTCAATCCTATTGTATCTGTTATGTGCTGCCGAGTAACAAGAAAAGTCTTTGGTATCACCCTCCAGCAATCCACCAAACCCGTTCTAGCTAGGGCTCGTTTGGCTCTCTGAATGCAGTGGGAGGGGATGGTGCTGGTTCCTCTAGAGAAGTCCATCCGGGGGTCCACGGGAAGGTTTATGTCCTCTGCAAGCACCAGGAGGCCATCACGGAACCTCTCCAGTTGTGTTAAGGTTTTAGCCAAGAACAAATGTTGTCCTTTAATAGGGCTATAGGCTGTGGTGAAGGTAAATTTCTTGGCTGCTATAATGCCTTTCACAAATAGAAATCTGGCTTAAGGGTCAATTTGTGTTGCGGAGCATTGAAACAGGACCGACCCGGCGAAAATGATCACCACACCTGTGCGTTTGGCATCCGGGTTATTCGCATAGTATTCTAAAGGAAATTGACCGTAGCTAATAGTAGGGGCATTGCCCTCTTTAAAGTACATTTCTTGTATAAACGCAACTGAGGACTTTGGTGATCACAGTGACCAGGGGGACGGAGTGCTCTGTGTGTTCTCTGTGGTAATCCTCTGGTGTCTCTTTTCTGAGTATTTGTGTGAACAGCTGTTTTTGGGTCTCGGTGAGGTCTTTGTTGTCTGCCTTGGGTAGGCCCCAGACGCGGATGTTGTTGCCTCTCCCCCTGTTATCCATGTCCTCTTCTTGTCTGCAGAGGTCCAGTAGAACTGCACCCCTGCCTGGCCATAGCATGGTTTATGGCCTGTGAATGCTGTATGGCCTGCAAATTTTCTGCTTCGAGTTCGGTGACCCTCAAGTGCAGTCAGATCCCTGTGCACCTCCATTATTTCTTCTTGTATAACCGTCCGCAGTTTGGTAACCATGGCTGTTTTATCTGTGTTAGAGAACATATTTGCAGAGATAGCCACTAGCTCTGTCGAGATCTGTGTTAGTGTTTCGCCTCGCACTGAGCCGGGTAATTACTCCTCCATACTTTCCGCACCCAGGGAGGCCGGCACCATCTTGTCCCCGGCCCGCGTGTGTCTGATGCGGTCTGGGGTGAACAGGAATTCATCCATTGGGCTAGCCTTTTTTCATCTGTGGGCTTGTGCCTGAGGGTCCAGGGGTACGTAGGCGTCTTGGTTTCCCCATGAGAAGCAGGATGAAGGCAGTTATATGATGCTATGTGGGCTGAGATCACGGAGCCTCTGTGATGTGCGACTTACTCTATTAACTGTCAAGCCACGCCCCCCGGATCCTTTTTTGATCCAATATATCTGCTTGGTTCCTGTCAGCGTAAGTGCCTGAGATCTTTTTGTTCCATACTGTATTTATGGAGTATGCTTACTCATACTCAGCACCCTGTGATTTTATCATTGAGTGCAGTCCCCTTTTTCATTGGAAATCTCTTTTTTTCACCGTCATCATTGCAATATCTTGTCTCTTGCCTCATCATGTTCTCTGTCCACATATTTTTTATAATTTTGCCTCTGATTCAAAAATGATTTCCCTGTCTCTCACCACAATAATTCTAGCAACATCAAAGTTGAAGAGAAATGGGAGAATCTGATCTTCATTCTACTATTGCTTAGATATAAGATGCATGCACAAATGCATACCATGCACCATTGCTTAAAATGATAAGCAAGCTTTACACCACTGTTTTTTTTTTCTATTACTAGTAAAGCTTAGATTCATCAGAACCAGTTCTTAAGTCTCATTGAGAACTAGACTTTAGTGTAAAGAAATAGCCCACAGATTTCTTTTTCACTCCATTTTGATCACTGCTCAAGTGCAAAAAGTAACCAATACAGAGAAAAATAGGAGGAGCAGTAAAAAAAAATAAAAAAATATATATTATATAAAACCATGCATTATCTTTTTTTCTATCAATCATATCTTTGTTTGGTGCCATTCAGATCCTAAACAATCATGCTCCGTCAATTTTTGATTTTGTGGGTTCGTCAATTGGGTACATTTCGTCTCAGAGCTTCAGAATTTGACTGATCACCCTATTAGCCCAAATTTAGAAGAATTGCAGTACAGACTGAAACTAATTCTGTTGTGAACCCTGTATTCAGCTGTCTAGCATGACAATGTATAATTTGCCTTATCTACTACATTGCTATACATGTTCCAAAAGTAAATATAGATAGTTTGACCCAGAGATGTGCCAGAGATAGTTTGTCTGACAACTTCTGCTGTTTATTAAATGTACATAAAATAAATACACTGTGGTATTCTATGATTATGTTAATTTTATTTAAAGGGAAAAAAATCTCTTGCTCTGTCTGGGGTTGAAATAGCACATAAATAGAAACATATGTATTTTTATATGCTCATTATGGTGACTCATGGCACTGCAGTGTTCCTGGTTTCCATGTAAACTGTCCTTATTAAAACAGAATATAAGTAAAAAAATTTTTATAATCCTGCATATTCTATTTACTGCATTAAATATGCAAAAAAATAATGATGTGCCTGCTAGTTGACTACTGTCACTGTTAATATTGTTTATGTTCATTCACCATAAAAGACATAATAAACAAATGTTAGTGTGAATGGTCATAGTTACATGGAGAAGGTAACATCATGCATGAATTGTTCTTATCCACCACAAAGAGAGAATGACAATTACCATGTGCTAGAGGTTTTTCCTGGTTTAAGCATTGTGTACACATTATACACAGTTACAGAGCCAAATTCATATTAAAGGTTATGCTGAAATTGTAATTAGCGTAAAAATCCCCCAAAAAACAAACCAAAAGTGTTTATGCATGAAGCATTTTGTCTAAGCTTCAGATCTGAACTTATTCATTAATCTTGCTTTTACTTTCAGAAAACAAATATTAATTGAAGTTGGATTTTCTAGAAAATATGACTTATTTACTTTTTTTGTGTAAGATATTAATATGTTCTACATGAAAACTTAATTGATGTTTCCTGGTTTTTCAATTATCACTGAGGATGTTAGGGGGGGGGGCATTGTTAGATTTAATGTGTGAAATTGAATAAAGTTTAAAACAAATTAACATAATGTGTGCATAATGTGAGCACGATATACAGAATCTGTTAATTATTTTTCAGATGAGGGGAAGAAATAAATGAATAGTGCCTGCACTGCAATATATTACTGTTCTTTGTATGTGTGTAATTTTCATAATATTCCACTTTCAGGTCATGTAATAAATACATTTAACCCCTTAGTGACCGCGGACCTATGAGGTACGCCCGACAAAAACCGGTCCTTAAGAAACGCAGATGTACCTCATACATCCGTGGCTAATTTGAGTGCTGGAAGTGATCATGATCGCTGTCGAGGCATCGTACAATACTCCCCCTCACTGCCGGGCACCTGAGTTATCACTCCCCCTGGAGCGATCACGTCCAGGTTGGCACACATGGCGCTGGGGGTGTAGAGCAGCGCATCGTAAACCATCAGGCAGGCTTCCAATGCTCTGCCTGTACTGAGTGCCTCGAGGGGTTGAGGCAATCAGTAAAAGTAAAAAAAAAATGAAAATTAATAATAAATTAATTAAATTAAAAAAAATGAGCCCCTACCCTTACACCCTCTCCTTCCCCATGTACTTACCGATCGCCCAGACAGTACCCCCTCTGCAATTTAGGACCCCCAGTGGCCAGCAGCTAAACCGAGCGAACGTCTCCTCACAGAGATCCGCTCAAAACCAAAGATAACGACGTCTAAAGCCACAGAAAACACAGAGAATTTACCCGAGACACAGATCACCCCCAAGCAGAGACGATGGGGAAGAAGAACAAGAGAAATCAGGGCCCTGCATCTTTCGAGATCCCACAGAGACCTAAGATGGTGTCTGAGGCCTGCTCTACACCTGAGGCATCTGTAGCCTCCCTAGAGGACAATGAATCGTCACCCTCACCTCGATCGGATGCCAGATCCTACACACCAGAATCCGAGGATGACGAGGCCCCTGCCACGAAGGGTGATATAAAGAGACTCCTGGTTGAGCTAAGGCAGGTCTGGAGAGAAGATCTTCAGAAGGTCTAATCAGACGTGGAGGAGGTACGCCGGACGGTCCAAAAAATCCAAGCTACTGACCATAGCCTGCAGGAGCTCACCTCACAGGTATAACAACTGAGATGCACAGTGACCACACTGGAGGCAAGACACAGTGGTTAAAACCACCGCCTCTGTGGTGTCCCCAAAACAGTAGACAAAACACAGCTCCTGCTCTATGTCCACAACCTCATAGCAACCACGGGCATTAAAGGCACCACAGACAAGCCACAGATCATTACGGCATTTCGGGTGAGAAAATCGGCAGCAGCCCCTAGAGAAGCACCCAGGGACATCATTATTATGACCCGGGACATCTCAGTGAGATCCGCCATAATGACCCCATCCAGAGAACTTGGGACGGTACCTCACGAGGGGCACAGGGTAGCTATATACTGAGATACGCAATTCTCTGCTCTCACGGAAAAAATAAAACTGGCATCTATATAGCCAGAAACTAAGAGATGCTAATATAAGGTACCACTGGGGCATGGAAGGGTCCCTCTCAACAGACATCAAGGGAGAGAGCCATACACTTGTCTCGGAGGATGACCTGGACAGCTTTCTGCAACTCGCAGGACTGTCACCACTGCAGCAGCAGGGGGCTCCACCACCTACAAAAACACCAGCTGAACCAGAGAAAATCAACAAGCTCAGGCAAGGCATGTTACCCGGCAACAAAGTCAAAAGACTGACAGCAGTGCCCAGAAACGCTGTAACTGGATCATCCAAGTTAAGAAGAGGGACACATCCAGCCACGGTCGTTGACCTGTAAAGGTACAGAGGAGAGCAATCCCAGGACAGACCACAGCCTGCTAGAAAAAGCAGACCCACTGGAGTAAATATAACACGAAAACATATGGTTCCCATGACTTTCCCATGCATTCCCTAATATGGTACAGTGGAGAGACGCTTTGCATACTGCGCTCCAGATCTTCACACAGCCACATAACCAAGCGGAGGACATACGTGTTAATTCCTAAAGTTATTAAGTGACCAGCAATGTAACATATATTATGATCTGCTTTTCATAATAACAGCTCAGCTACAGACTGCAAGGTTTGCACCTAAAACTTAATGTAATGCATTTCTTAATTTAAAGCTGCTTGGACACACAGGCAGAGAATAGAACCAGTGGAGGAGCAGTACTGTAATGTCTAATCCCCTCATTGCACAGTGCTTAGCTACGGCTGTAGTGTTAGATTTTACCGGGTATGGGTACTAGTGCTTGTTCTCCTCCAGGGATATTATCAGTATTTGATAACCTGTGCACACCCATGATTCAGAGATGTTTATTGTTTGATTGGGGACAAGATGGGGTCTACTGACAACTGGCTTCTGATCTAGGGCAGAATGGAAGGAACGCATAGTTTTTGATTGGGGTACTCTCGGTCCCAAATGATTATAGCCCACATGAAAATAACATGTACAGTGCCTTGCAAAAGTATTTACCCCCCTTGGCGGCATTTTTCGTGTTTTGTTGCCTCACAACCTGGAATTAACATGGATTGTTTTAGAATTTGCATCATTTAATTTACAGAACATGCCCACAACTTTGAAGATTTTTTTTTTCATTATTGTGAAGCAAACAACAAATAGGACAAAATAACAGAAAAAGTCAATGTACATAACTATTCACCCCCCTAAAGTCAATACTTTGTAGATCCATCTTTTGCGGCAATCACAGCTCCAAGTCACTTTGGATAAGTCTCTATAAGCTTGCCAAATCTTACCACTGGGATTTTTGCCCATTCCTCCTTGAAAAACTGCTCCAGCACCTTCAAGTTGGATGGTTTGCACTTGTGAACAGCAATCTTTAAATCTGACCATAGATTTTCTATTGGATTGAGGTCTGGGCTTTGACTAGGCCATTCCAACACATTTACATGTTTTCCCTTAAACCACTCAAATGTTGCTTTAGCAGGGTGTTTGGGGTCATTGTCCTGCTAGAAGGTGAACCTCCATCCTAGCCTCAAATCACGCACAGAGTGGTATGGGTTTTGCTCAAGAATATCCCTGTATTTAGCACCATCCATCTTTCCCTCAACTCTGACCAGTTTCCCAGTCCTGGCTGCTGAAAAACATCCCCACAGCATGATGCTGCCAACAACTTGTTTCACTGTGGGGATGGTGTTCTTTGGGTGATGTGATGTGTTGGGCTTGCACCAGATATAGTGTTTTTTGATGGCCAAAAAGTTAAATTTTAGTCTTATCAGACCAGAGCACCTTCCTCCATACATTTTGGGAGTCTCCCACATGCCTTTTCGCAAACTCAAAATGTGCCATTTTGTTTTTTGTTGAAAGTAATGGCTTTCTTCTGGCCACTCTGCCATAAAGCCCAACTCTATGGAGCGTACGGCTTATTGTCGTCCTATGTACAGATACTCCAGTCTCTACTTTGGAACTCTGCAGCTCCTCCAGGGTTACCTTAGGTCTCTATGCTGCCTCTCTGATTAATGCCCTCTTTGCCCGGTCCGTGAGTTTTGGTGGGCGGCCGTCTCTTGCCAAGTTTGCTGTTTTCCCATGTTCTTCCCAATTGGTTATGATAGATTTGGTGGTGCTCCTGGGGATCATCAAAGATTTGGATATTTTTTTATAACCCTGACTTGTACCTCTCAACAACATTGTCCCTTACTTATTTGGAGAGTTCCTTGGTCTTCATGGCAGCGTTTGGTTAGTGGTGCTTCTTGCTTAGGTGTTGCAGCCTCTGGGGCCTTTCAAAAAAGGTGTGTATATGTAATGACAGATCATGTGACACTTAGATTGCACACAGGTGGACATCTTTTCACCAATTAGGTGACTTCTGAAGGTAATTGGTTGCACCAGAGCTTTTTATGGGCTTCATAACAAAGGGGGTGAATACATACGCACATGCCAATTTTCTGTTTTCTATTTCCCGAGAATATGGAATAAACATACCACCTAGGAGGGGTGAGAAAATCAATTTTTATTCTATAATTTTATACATACACACGTATAATGTGTGTGTGTGTGTGTATATATATATATATATATATATATATATAAAATATAAATTGAATTTTTTGTTTTATAAAAAACAAATAAAAACGCTTACTTTTGTGACAGGGTTTGTGACTAAGTGGCTACTACAAATACCCTGTTTTGAATACCCTGGGTTGTCTACATTTGAAAATGGTATACCATGATGGGGTTATTTCCCATTCCTGGGCTACCATATGGTCTCAAAAGGCAACACAGACACAGCAAACCAATTTGGCAAACTGATTTGGCCACCCCAAACTTTGACCCTGTAACATTCCAAAACACCATAAAACCTGTACATGGGGCTATTGTTATATTCAGGAGATTTCGCTGAACACAAATTTGAGTGTTTGAAATAGTAAAACTTATCACGACGATGAAATCACCAGTAAAAGTGCAGATTTTGTGTAAAAAAAAAAATAAATGAAAAAAACAAATGTGAATTCTATCTTTGGAAAGTGTTTGTGGCTAAGTGGCTACTACAAATACTGGAAATACCCTGTTTTGAATACCCTGGGTTATCTACATTTGAAAATGGTATACCATGATGGGGTTATTTCCCATTCCTGGGCTACCATATGGTCTCAAAAGGCAACACAGACACAGCAAACCAATTTGGCAAACTGATTTGGCCACCCCAAACTTTGACCCTGTAACATTCCAAAACACCATAAAACCTGTACATGGGGGCTATTGTTATATTCAGGAGATTTCGCTGAACACAAATTTGAGTGTTTGAAATAGTAAAACTTATCACGACGATGAAATCACCAGTAAAAGTGCAGATTTTGTGTAAAAAAAAAATAAATGAAAAAAACAAATGTGAATTCTATCTTTGGAAAGTGTTTGTGGCTAAGTGGCTACTACAAATACTGGAAATACCCTGTTTTGAATACCCTGGGTTGTCTACATTTGAAAATGGTATACCATGATGGCGTTATTTCCCATTCCTGGGCTACCATATGGTCTCAAAAGGCAACACAGACACAGCAAACCAATTTGGCAAACTGATTTGGGCAAGCACAAACTTTGACCCTGTAACATTCCGAAACACCATAAAACCTGTAAATGGGGGGTATTGTTATATTTAGGAGAGTTCTCTGAACACAAATTTGAGTGTTTGAAATCGTAAAACTTATCACGACGATGAAATCACCAGTAAAAGTGCAGTTTTTGTGTAAAAAACAAATTAAAAAAACAAATGTGAATTCTATCTTTGGAAAGTGTTTGTGCTAAGTGGCTACTACAAAAGACTGGACATACCCCATTTCGAATACCCTGGGTTGTCTACTTTTACAAATGGTATGCCATGATGGGGTTTTTTCACATTCCTGGGCTACCATATGGTCTCAAAACGCAACACAGACCCAGCAAACCAATCTGGCAAACTGAATTTGGCAAGCCTTATATTGACCCACTAACTTTCCAAAACACCATAAAACCTGTACGTGAGGGATATTGTTATACTCTAGAGACTTTGCTGAACACAAATATGAGTGTTTGAAATAGTAAAACTTATCATGACAAAATCACCAGTAAATTGCTGTTTTTGTTTTTCAAAAAAATACAAAAAACAAATATGAACGCTACTTCTTTACAAATGGTGACATGCTTTATTAAATGTAAGCTATTAAAGCTAATTATAATAAATATTGCAAATTGTGTTTAAATGATTTCTTTAAAGGGCCTGAGATGTTTGAACAGGCCAAAAAAAAAAAAACACCCAGAACATCTGTCCATTTATTTGGCCAACACTTTCCTTTCTGTAGAACTGGATGTTCAACTACCCATACTACTCTGATCGTACAACTTTAAAACCACAAGCTTCTATTAAGTATTCTGCATTATTTGCTGGCAAACTTTACTACTTTCATCCAATATTTATTCATTTTTTTAGTTTGTATTCAAATATTCCTACTAAAATATACTGTAACTGCTGATATGAAAAGTTAATTTATGTATCCTTAAGTTACATATAACTAGTAATCATGCATATATTGCAAATTTTTCATTGTAACACATTTTACCTTAGTATTAGTTCATGATTTCTCATCTTTAAGAGTACAGTTTATTTGGCAGGAACATTGCAACATAAAGGAATACATAATACTGTTCCCTGAGCAATATTGTATTTTACGGACACGTTTTCTCTTTTACAAGTACCATTATAAGTGCAGTAAATATGACATATTGTGAACTTATTGAGTTGGTTTTATTCTATAACACTTTTGCCAACAATTGTAGCTTATACTTTCTGACTATGCTATAGACAGATGGTTCCTTTATCCTATAAATCAGCATAACACAGGTGATAGTAAAATATAATTAATATTAGTGTTAATTTAGATTTATTCAGAACTTTTTTATTGTTCATTACAAGGCACAAGATATATAACGTGTATAACTTTTCAGAATTTTAATGCACTGGAAGATAAGCAATTTTTATAGTTCTAACCCCATAACCCTGTTTTTTTTTAATTTTTTTATTAAATTATACAGCGATAAAAGGTAACTAGCGAATAGATGAGGTGCAAAGCAAATAAATAAAGCAAAACGATGGATGAATACTGCATTCTACCAGGATCTCAGAAAAAACATCAATCATTATTCACTAATGTGTAAATTGTTGGAAAATCAAAGTGAATTTCACATTTTTTTTTTTAACTGAAAAAAATTCTCAAGGTTCTGGTTTTATATTCTGCTGCTCACTGTGTAAAAAAATAACTAACCTTGACTACATAATTGCTGAAGTGTTGTTCTTTGTAGACGATGTGATGAAGAAAAGGTAGACAAAAGGCACTGCTACACTCTGAATTAGTTGGGTTGTGTGTTACAGGTTTGGGCTTGATATTTTATTATTCTTATGTTTTAGCATTAAATATCCTGAAATATTTTCTTGCGGATGAAAATATGGTCTGTTCAAATACTGACTGCAGTATCAAAAGAAAGCATATTGAGTGTGATGTTTCAAACTTCAAACTTCAAACAATACCAGCATTGATCCCCAGTTTAACTGTCTTAGTTTAAGCACCCGTGCCAAAAGTAATGCACCTATTCTATCTGAAGCATACTTAGGGTATGCAACAATAGTTGTTAGGCACAAGTTTTATATAATTAATCTAAAATTAATCTAAAGTTAATCAAATATAATTGAATACTTGGAATAGATCCCATTATATTTAAATGTATTAAAGTATTGAATAAAAGCTAATTGATAATGTCATGTTACTATTCCAATAAACTAGCGGCAAAACCTTGAATGTGAACCAACTACTTTTATACATATTGTTACTTAATAAAAAGAACTTTAACAAAAATACATTTTGCATTTAATTCTTGATTTATTTTGTTTATCTAATCTAGCTGATCTGTTTCTTCTATCTACGTCTGCTGATTTTGAGTGTTAGAAAGATTTTTACCTCAGAACCAAAGTTGCTGAATGTCGCTGAACATTTGCTGAATAATTAAAATTGTCAAATGTCCCACCAAGCATTTGCCTAAGGGTTGTGCTAAGTATTTAAAAGTTTGATGGTCCTGAACCTGTGCTGTTAGTCTACTGGAGAAGCACTGGCTTATCGCCAGCGAGAGAGATGTCCTGCAGGGATCATAGGGTGATAGGTTAGGGTCAGCTAAAGGTCAAGGGTTAGTTTAGCTTGGAAGGTTAGCCAGCTGAATCCAGTTTACTGTGGTTTTAATTAAAGTATTTTCACTGGCTGTTTTTTGGCGGGAAAAAGTTAGGCCCTGATTGGTTAAGATTAAAGAAAGCAGTGCAAGCTGGTTAGTAATAGGTATATATACCAATTTGAATTGTGCGGGCTTCACGTCTGAGGGACTTACAGAGCAAGAAGGAGAAGTTTTGAGCTTCTGCAGTCAAGGTGCGCCTACTCAGCTGTTTTTTCCCAGGGAAGGTTGCAAGGATTAGGAATTCTCACCAGTATGGAAGAGCTCATGCGGCAACTGAAAGAGGAAGCTAAACTCTCCAGCAGCAAGGAGTAGCTGAGGAGTTGCCTGGCATCCGCCCCCTCTGTGGCAGTCTTCGAGGAAATAGAAGAGAAGTAGTGGGAGGCTGGATTTTATCACGAAGTCATAGAGGACAGTCTAAACAGGATAGAGGCAGGCCCGAGCAGCATGGGGGTTGGGTCAGAGATATAGGAAATAACAAGTGACGAGGAGGAGTCAGTGTAGTGGTACTTACCCTCTCCAGGGGCCGGGCGAGGTCCTCCTTCCCCGCTGCACGCGTGTGGCTCATCCGACGGGAAGGTGTGCACTGACCGGGAAAAGCGGCTACGTGACGCGCCTGGCACCGGAGCGCGCCACGCATAGCGGGCGCGCTTTTAAAGGGACAGTGGGAGCAAAAAATAAAAAAGGTCTCCCATTGGCCCATGTCATTCCACATTCCCCATACACTCACGTTTTGGGGGCGTGGATATGACAATGGCCAATCAAATTAAACTAATAGGTATTTATACTCACCTTTCCCTTAACTCCCTGCCCTATTGTGGTTTCTGATTCAGTTCCCTTTAGTGCTTGCTTCGTGTAGTAGTGTTTTTTTCGTGCTTGACCTTGGCTTTGTACCTGACTCAGTTTTTCTCTATATCCCTGCTTTGTCTTGTTCGCCGGTATCCTGACTCCTGTGTACCAGTCCTTGGCTAGTTCTTGTTTACGCTGTCTCTCTGTTCCCTTGACCTTGGCTCGTTCTTGACTCTGTCTTTTCCTGTCCAAGTCAAAGTCCGGCCATCCTAAGGTCCGGTAAGATGTATATTGTTTTCTTGTCTCTCGTTGGACTATTCTTGCGTGTTGGGGTATACTACCGTCACAGTCAGCCAGAAGAAGTGGAGTGTCGAAAAAGAAGAGGAGTACACAACAGAAGAGGCTTTTTTCACCTTCACCTGTTCGAAGGGCCAAGAAAATAAGGAGGCCGGTCAGGAAGGCTGCTGCTATGTTGGCTGCTAAGTCTGGCAGAGATGCAGAGCAACAGCTGCAAAGGGAGAACAGAGCGGATCCAGGACCACACAGCAATGTGACAAAAAGATTTGTCAGGTATGAACTTCCATGGGAATGCTAATTTGGAAAAGTTAGGGGAAGTAGCCACTATGTTAACCCCTTAGTGACCAGAATGCTTTTCAATTTTCTTACCGATACGGACCAGGGCTGTTTTTACATTTCTGCGGTGTTTGTGTTTAGCTGTAATTTTCCTCTTACTCATTTACTATAACCACACATTTTATATACCATTTTTCTCACCATTAAGTGGTCTTTGTAAAGATACCATTCATTTCATAATATCATATAATTTACTATAAAAAATATAAAACATGATGAAGAATGTAAAAAAACACACTTTTTCAAAATTTGACCCCCAAAATCTGTTATGCATCTACAATCGCCAAAAGACACCCATGCTAAATAGTTTCTAAATTGTGTCCTGATTTTAGAAATACCCAATGTTAACACGTTCTTCACTTTTTTGGGAAAGTTATAGGGCAACAAGTACAAGTAGCACTTTGCTATTTCCAAACTATTTGTTTTCATTGTAACACTGATATCTGCTAGGAATCCCTGAATGACCCTTCACATGTATGTATTTTTTTAAAAAGACAACCTAAGTTATTAAACTTGGGATATTTAGACTTTTTTCATGCAACCATATTACCAGCAATCTATGCCAAATAAAAAAATAAATAATAATAATAATTGGTGATTTTTTTGACACACATAGCAATTTAAGAATACATGTACTGAGGGTTACTGCCAAACAACACCTCAATATGTGTTCAGCAATATCTCCCGGGTACAGTGATACCACCCATGTATAGGTTTGTCAGGTTCTCTAGGGGCTAAAATACTTTATTTGGAGGGTGAGCATTCCAGTTTTCCAATGTCCACCCATGTAATATTTGGGACATTTCTTAAGCTGGCCCATGAAACCATATATTTGTGAAAAGAAGACACCCTAGGGTATTTCAAATGGTGGTATTTTAACACTTTCCATGCACTAATTCTACCACCAGTCAAATTTTTTGGTAGTCACTTTTCTGTGTTAGTTTTCTCTAATATTGTACCTTAGGCATCGATTCTTAGTTTCTGTTATGTGTTACTGACAAAGAACACCCCAACATCTCCTGAGTACAACAGTGCTCCCAATGTACAAGTTTTATGTTTTTTTGCAAACAGGGGTCAAATGTAGGGCTTTCCCCTTTTCCATGTTTGCAAATTGAAATTTGTCAGATTGGTTTGCTGGGCCACTGATGCCTTTTATACTGTATAGCAGCCCAGGAATGACAATTAAGCACATCATACAATTTTTAAAAGTAGACAACCCATGTTTTTCAAAATGGGGTATGTCCAGTCTTTTCTAGTAGCTACTTAGTCACAAACCCTTGCCAAAAGTAGCATTTATATTTGTTTTTTTTTTGCATTTTCACCAATGATATTATCAGTATAATGCATTTTACTGCTCTAAAACACTCATATCTGTGTAGAGTAATGTCTCTTGAGTACAACAGTACCACTCAAGTACAGGTGTTATGATGATTTGGAACGTTACAGGGTCAAACATAAGATCTGCCAATTTCTGTTTTTGTAAATTGTTATTTGCCAGATTAAAACAGGGGGGTAGGTGCAGCGCTTCAGTAATCCTTGACAAGGTATATAAGAAGAGAACCAGAGAAGGAATAATAGTGTAGTATTTAAAACTGTAGTGGTGATAAGTAAAATAAAAGATGTGAACTCACACTTTCCTGGAGCTTCAATACAGCTCCAGTGTATGCGCCTGGGCGGAATAATCCCCGCCTATGGATCAAGTGCAGAGGCAATTCTTCAAGTTATAGGTGTGGTAGGGGGTATCCTCATAAAAAACAAACAAATAAAAATCATATATGGTGAAGTGTGTAGAGCTATGAAGCAAGGGTAGGTAAAAACTATAAAATGTGCTGGGAGGGGTTCAAATTGTTAGGAATTTTTTAATTCCACAGTTATTAAAAGGTTACTCAAGAAGGCTGAGAGTTAAAGATAAAAGAAGACCTATTTTGTTCAATCTGCTCAAAAAACTTAATTAGGTCATTAAGGTTCATCTGCTTTGATGATTTTGAAGTTAATTTATTCAAAGTGGCTTTTTTATTGTCTTTCTTTGCTGCTCTCAGGTTGCGCAAACTCCTTTCAGCCTCTAAATTTAAATTATCAGGTTTATTTATTGAGGATGTGCTAATCAGAGAAGAAAGTTTAAAGGGACACTTCAGGCACCCAGACCACTTCTGCCCATTGGAGTGGTCTGGGTGCCAACTCCCACTTACCCTTAACCCTGCAAGTGTAATTATTGCAGTTTTCAAACACTGCAGTAATTACATTTCAGAGTTAACTCCTCCTTTAGTGGTTCTCTACTAGTCAGCCACTAGAGGGCACTTCTGGGATTCTAGCACAGGTTTGTCTGTGCTATAGCGTCGCTGGATGTCCTCACACTGTGTGAGGACCTCCAGCGTCGCTAAAATACCCATAGGAAAGCATTGCTTTCCTATGGAGAGGTCTAATGCGCGTGCACGGCATTGATAGTGCAAATGGGGTATGTTCAGTCTTCTTTGGTAGCCATTTAGTCATAAACACTGGCCCAAGTTAGCGTTCATAATTGTTTTTTGCATTTTTAACACACAAACAAATATAAATGCTAAGTTTGTGACTAAGTGGCTACTAAAAAACACTGAACATACCCCATATTGAATATCCTGGGTTGTCTACTTTTCAAGAATATATGGTTTGATGGGGGTAAAGTTGGAAAACTGGAATGCGCACCCTCCAAATAAGGTCTTTTAGCCCCCAAAGAACCTGACACCTATACGTGAGTGGTATCACTGTACTCAGGAGATGTTGCTGAACACGTATTGGGGTGTCCTTTGGCAGTAACCCTTAAAGTTTTCAGTACATATATTCTTAAATTGCTTTGTGTTTAAAAAAAATCACCAATTTTTTTTTTTTAATTTTACATTTGGCATAGATTGGTGGTAAAATGGTTGCATAAAAAAAAAATATATACATGTGAAGGGTTATTCAGGGATTCCTGATTGATATTAATGTTACAATGTAACAGTTCATTTTGAAAAAAAATGGATTGGAAATAGGAAAGAGCTACTTGTACGTATAGTCCTATAACTTTCCAAAAAAAGCTAAGAACATGTTAACATTGGGTATTTCTTAATTCATTACAAAATTTTGAAACGATTTAGTATGGGTGTTTTTTTGGCAGTTCTAGATGTGTAACAGATTTTGGGGGTCAAAGTTAGAAAAGTTTTTTTTTTTTAATTGTTCATCATACTTTATATTTTTATAGTAAATTATATGATATTATAAAAATAATGGTATCATTAGAAAGACCATTTAATGGCGAGAAAAATGGTATATAATATGTGTGGGTACAGTAAATGAGTAGGAGGAAAATTACAGCTAAACACAAATACCACAGAAATATAAAAACAGCCCTGGTCCTTAACGGTAAGAAAATTGAAAAGTGGTTTGGTCACTAAGGGGTTAACGTAATTCATTGTTATATGTGATGGTAACATTTTCTTTCTTTATTCTAGTTTCTTGGCCAGTGACTATTTGGATAGTTGGGCGCTCATTCATCTGGGCATAGAGAAGAGCAGCCGAGAGATTATATGGCCCAAATTTGTCAATGGACAAGTTTATGGAAAGGAGCAAGGGGTTTAAGAATAAATGAGATGTTTGCGACTCTTTAAGGCTGTGTGAGTAAATTCCCTGATCTTAAATGTTTTATTTTGCACATTGGAGGAAATGATCTTTGCAGCTTATATTTTGCATTAAGAATGAAGTTAAAGCGAGATTCCCAATACGTTTTGAATATTTTCTGAAATCGCACTGCCACTAATATGGAACAAGCAGTGGAGTTTGAAGGCTTTGGAAAGAGTCAGGTGAAAGTGAATAGAGCTATTCATAAGTTCATGCCATTTTTAGAAGGTATAAGTGTGAGGCATGTGGATTTGTAAAATGGTGGTAAAGGGTTTTACTTTAAGGATGGAGTTCATCTATTGGAATGAAATTTGTAATAATGGTTTACAAAAAGAAATAGAAAAGACCGTAGGCTTGTGAAAGGGGCCGCAAATGGCAGAGGTTTGCTACGGCTTGGGATAAGGTCACCTCAAATACGAGGTGGATTGAGGCTTAAGGTTTAAGCAATCTCGCTGTTTCAAGGGCGGATTGTTAAATTTTAATCTTGGTGAAATGGTTATGATATTAAATGGTTATGAAATTAATTTTAAAGTGTTTGGTAATGCCTCTAAATACCCTCAATAAAGCTACGGCCTTTCCATCCAATGTTAAATGGTATCAGTGTTATTTATTATGTATTATGGTAATTGGTTTATCTGTTTATATGGTATTTGGTTTATTTATTTATATTTAAAAATATGATCTTCTGAAGGACATTCAAAATAAGTTTGATATTCAATAACTGTACCCACAGATTTATCATGACCCCTTAAACAGTTCTGTCATAACATCATGACACTATATACAGGTTTACATGATGACACTAATTCAGTGTAAAAAGCATTTGATGCTGATTTTGAACATTTGCCCACTGACAAAGAAATGATCAGTCTGTAATTTTAATGGTATGTGCATTTTAACAGTGAGAGACAGAATAACAAAAAAAGAAGAAAAAAAAAAACGCATGTCAAAAAAGTTATAAATTGATTTGCATGTCATTGAGTGAAATAAGTATTTGACCCTTTTGACTTAGTACTTGCTGGCAAAACCCTTGTTGGAAATCACAGAGGTCAGACATGTCTTGTATTTTGCCACCAGGTTTGCATACATCTCAGGAGGGATTTTGTCCCACTCCTCTTTGCAGATCCTCTCCAAGTCATTAAGGATTAGAGGCTGACGTTTGGCAACTTGAACCTTCAGCTTCAGACCTTCAGATTGGCTAGACCACTCCAGGACCATAATGTGCTTTTCTCGAGCCTCTCCTTTGTTGCCTTGGCTGTGTATTTTGGGTAATTGTCATGCTGGAATACCCATCCACGACCCATTTTTAATGCCCTGACTGAGGGGAGGAAGTTATCACCCAAGATGTGATGGTACATGGCCCCATCCATTGTCCCTTTAATGAGGTGCAGTTGTCCTGTCCCCTTAGCGGAAAAACACCCCAGGTTTATAGACAGCATTCCTCCTCCTCCAAGCACAGCAAGTTGAGTTGATGCCAGAGAGCTTGATTTTGGTCTCATCTGACCACAACACTTTCACCCAGTTCTCCTCTGAATCATTCAGATGTTCACTGGCAAACTTCACACAGGCCTGTACATGTGCTTTCTTGAGCAGGGGGACTTTGCAGGTGTTGCAGGATTTCAGTCCTTCACGGCATTGTGTGTTACCAATTGTTTTCTTGGTGACTATGGTCCCAGCTGCCTTGAGATCATTAACAAGATGATCGTGTAGTTCTGGGCTGATTTCTCACTATGAGGTGAGATCTTGCATGGAGCAACAGACCAAGGGAGACTGACAGTTATTTTGTGATTCTTCCATTTGCGCATAATCGCACCAACTGTTGTCACCTTCTCACCAAGCTACTTGGCGATGGTCTTTTAGTCCATTGCTTTTGATTGCTTTTGTGGACAGGTGTCTTTTATACAAGTAACGAGCTGAGATTAGGAGCACTCCCTTTAAGAGAGTGCTCCTAATCTCAGCTCGGTACCTGTATAAAAGACACCTAGGAGCCAGAAATATTGCTGATTGATAGGGGATCAAATACTTATTTCACTCATTGACATGCAAATACATTTATAACTTTTTTGACATGCGTTTTTCTGGATTTTTTTTTTTTTTCTGTCTCACTGTTAAAATACACCTACCATTAAAATTATATACTGATCATTTCTTTGTCAGTGGACAACATTCAAAATCAGCAGGGGATCAAATGTTTTTTTTCCCTCACAGTATACAATTTCAGGGGTTAATGGGAACTTGAGGAAAGATTGGAGATGACTTGCCAGGTATGATTTTTGTGACTCTTTCCTGTCAGGTTTATTGTTAAGTTTACACCTACTTTGATTAAAGCACTTTCACATTTGTTACATCTATCTATACTAACATACTAAGAAACTGTGATTTATTTTCAATAGCTTTCAATAGTTTGTAATTGATGATGCATGCACATAGTACTGCCCTATGGAATTTGTTGGCGCTTTATAAATAATAATAATAATAATGTGGTATGTCAGGTTGTAAAACTATATGCGAAGAAGACTGTGGACAGTGGACACTAGTGGCTTATAGTTCACATATCAGGTTACTCATAGAGTTAGTGTGTAGAATATTTGAGTAGATTAACAACACAAGCCATAGAATATCACATGCCAATATAAATTAAATGGCAGTTTAAATTTTCTAAAAACATGTAAAACAATTGGGTTTCTTTCCAAATTGCCTTTTTTTGGCATGAAATTTGCAATACATTTGTTAATTCTTTGCAGTTGGATAAGGGAATAACCTTATTTTAATCTCACACTTGACCTGTTGCTTTTCATTTTTTGTACCTTTGTAAGATGTGTTATGACTGGTATAGTAAAAAGAGGACAATTAATAATGAGGCCAAAATTTCCATAATAAAGGTAGGTTCACAATAGGCTACTACTAGTTATAAATTCTCTCCTGCAACCTAAAGGGATCAAAATAATATACATTCTTTCTTCTGTATATATAGTGGTAGTGAGGGAAGAAATTCAAACCCTTACTGACAGAGTAAGACATATCATCTATAAAGCAGTGACACATTGGAATAACTGAACAAGTGACACACTGGAGATCAAACCCAATGCCTTGGATGACACCCAGAAGCAAAACAATATTAAAATACTAGACATAAGAGAAACAATTAACAACAGAGAGTTTTCCAATTTTATGAGATGTCCTCCAACAACTGCATTCCCTGAAGTCAGAAGTATCAATGGATGTTATCCACTTCTCAAATCACTGAAAGCACCCACAGTGATGCATTTGGTAATGGGACTGCAGTGATGGGAGCAGTACAGGATGAAGTTCCCTTAACTTTTAAGACTTACCCTTCGATTTTCAAAAGGGAATCTTTTTGAACATACATTTGAATCACTGGACTGCTCATTTTATCTGGTTTGAGATACCATGGAATATACCATTGTGTCTGTATATCTCTCCCTTACATTAGTATCCCTATAATTGAGTCATCAATTTGTTGAGTGTGATTTTGGAATTCTATACATTTCCATTTTAGGTTTTGAGCACTGTTGTCTGTGTTTTTCTAAAGAAACACATTTTGAGCCCACTTTCCCTTTACTACCATAAAACAGATATTATTGACATACTAGTAAAATCCAAATTGTTATAAATATGTGTCAACATAAGCACAATAATTGAATTAAAATATCTTAATAAACTAATGAATCACATACTTATTTTCATAATAGTCTGGTTTGAATATAACTGCATGCTATTGATTCCAGGATTTAGTTTTCCATTCTAAATGCTACAATTTTAGAGCCCTAGGGTTCACGTGACAAAGGTTTTCTGCAAGTGATTTAATTGCATTATTACCAAATGGCAATAAATTAAAGCAGACTTCTAAGCACAGATAAATTGAAACATTTGTGCTTCGCTTAAATTCCAACATTTGAAGATCAAAAACTCATTCACTGCACACTGTCACGGCTGCTAGTGTGGTCCAACATGCAGAAACTATGTAAACATATACATACAAAAGAAAAGGAAAATAAAAGGACAGAGCGTAAACCGGACCTTAGAATGGCCGGACTAATACGCTAGAGATAGAGAATGGTCAAAGGGAAAGCCGAGGTCGAGGAAGCCAGAAATACTCAGATACCATTTAAACAAGCCAAGTCAGGGGAACCAGAATTAGGAATAACCAGGGAAAAGCCAAGGTCAGGATACCAGGAAATCAGATTCACAAAGATAAACACACTCTTGGGAACCAGGAACAGGAAACCACGAAAGGGCAAAGAACTGGAGTGAATTAGGGATTTAAATATCCCTCTCTGTGCTCAGATTGGTCAGAGGGTGACCTCTGACCCCAGAACGTGTGCGTGCGTTGATGTCGCGACGTCACGCGCACGTCCGTATACATTTAGCTTGTGATGCGTGCGACCACGTGGTGAGCGCCATCTATGATTTGGGCGCAACGCCCAGAAGACGCGGAGGAGGTACGGTTCCCGGCTCGCCGGTGAGCAGGTAAGCTCACAATATTGGCTAGGTCGTGCAGGCCGGGCACAGCTGCGCCATGCGGCGGCCAGGAGCCGCAACACACACATACACAAAAAAATAAATAATCGTTTGTGAATTGAATACAATTTATTTTTAAAATAACGTGTAGCTTTCTGAAATAATCTCGTCAGGAATCTCTGAATAACCCTTCACATGTATATCTTTTTTAAAAGAAGACAATCGAAGGTATTAAACCTGGGGTATTTTGACTCTTTCATGCAACCATATTACCAGCAATCTATGCCAAATTATAAAAAAAATAATAATTGGTGATTTTTTTGGACACACAAAGCAATTTAAGAATCCATGTACTGAGAACTTTAAGGGTTAGTGCCAAAGAACACCCCAATATGTGTTCACCAACATCTTCTGAGTACAGTGATATCACCCATGTATAGGTGTCTCGGGTTCTCTCGGGACTAAAATACCTTACTTGGAGGGTGCGCATTCCATTTTTCCAACTTGGAATTTTCACAGCGGGTCATCATCCACCCATGTCCTATTTGGGACATTTTTGAAACTGGACAATGTAATTTACCCCCATCAAACCATTTATTTTTTGAAAAGTAGACACCCTCGGGTATTTCAAATGGTGGTATATCAACACTTTCCATGCACAAATTCTACCAACAGTCTTCGTCAAACTTTTGGGTAGTCATTTTTTAAAATTATTTTTCTCTCACATTGTACTTTAGGCATGGATTTTCAGTTCCTGTTATTTATAAATATATAGTATAGTATATATTTATTTTTATTAACTTTATTTATTTAAAACTTTTTTTTTTACTTTTCCTCCAGCATGTCTGTTCAGGCAATCCTTCTTCTGGCAGCACTATGGACACCGATTTCTCTTTTAGAGTGGTCACATGGCCCCTGCGGGTCCTAATTTGCAGAGGGGTGGACTGTCTGGGCTAGTCCCCCCTCAGAAGGAGACCGATCGCTGATCAGTAAGTACATGGAAGAGGGAGGAAGGGAGGATAGAGGTTATTTTTTTTTAATTATTATTATTTATTTATTTATTTTATTTTTTTAAATTCGAGTCACTCAGCACAGGCAGAGCATCGGAATCCTGTCTGATGGCTTCCGATGCTCTGCACTACACTGCCGGGCGCCACGTGGAGCAAACCGGAAGTGATCATTCGGGGGGAGCGATCACCAGGCGGCTTAGCAGTAAGGAGAGCACTCTCATTCCCCAGTGCTTTAATTAAGGACCATTTTTTGTCAGATGTACCTGATCCATCCGCGGTTTGGAAAGCTTTAAATATGAAACTATATATATTATTATAAGGGTTAAAATATTTTTTTAAATATTAAATCATTTTAAAAATCTATCTAAAAATATCATATAATTTGAAAATCTTATTCAAAACTATTAAATCACGACCTTAATCAGAGCAAAACAAATACTAAAAAAAAAATGTTCTTCCCTATCGTAGAGCATATAAAGCAGATATTTTATGCCACATCTTTTTACTATCAACAATATACACTTAATCTGGTTGATTTATCGAGCAGCATAAATAGCCATGCTGGAGCTGAATTCAATTACTCTCGAAGTTATTTAAAGATCTGTGATGTTTACTATCATGGCTTGTAGGCTGCCTTCAGAGTGTAACTAAGTCAAGACAGCGGAACTAGTGGATCCTAATAATGCACGATAATTACAGTAGGGAAAGAGCAGGTATAAGTCTATACACGATGGGGAAGAGAAAAATGAAAAATATGGAGAAAAATAAAGTATTTCATAGGGGACACTAAACTATTCGTCTCAGACTTGAACAGCCAATTGGGTCTTTTCATTAATAAAGACACCAGACAAGTGGCCTCTCCTCCTTCTCTACCTCATAGGCTGTGGCATGAAGAGTTATATATTAGATGGACCCCTTTTATAAAATAAATAGTTCTCAAAGGCCATATGGTTGGACGCCAACATGTTACTGCACTTTGACTTAGAGTTAAAGGGGGAAAGCTTTTATTAAGAATGTTCTGATGTTGGGAGCTCAATTTAATGTGACCAGTTATGGTATACTGGTCAACATTACCATTGTCAGAACTTTCAATACTTGATAAACTGTATTGAGACCTCTGAGTGTACTCTACTAGAAACTATATTTTGGCCCAAGTCAAGCACCAGGGAAATAATACCAGAGACACTGTGACAATGCATAATATCAGTTTTGAGAACATGTTTTATCTGCTTCCTGACCCCTTGCCTGGATTAAGCAGTGCTGATCCACCTGTAGCCCTTTTCCAATTAGGGTCAGCTGCATCTAATTAGCAGTCTGTAAAAGCCAGCCCTGCCTGAAACCTAGTATCTGGTAATTTTGCCTGTTTGGTTTTTCCTGCTAGATCTTTGCTTCGCTACTGACTGATTTCCTGGATTTTGACCTTTGCCTGTTTACCGACTTTGTTTCTCCGCTGCCAGCCCTGACTTCTGTTTCTCGTCTGACCCTGCCTTTGGATTTCCCCTTAATCTGTACTGCGCTTCTGGTTTTTGCCTCCTCCCTGTGCCATCTCCTGCAACTGGGCTTCAACTCCTGGTGAACTGTTACATAATGAACAGATCTTTACCATGGAGCCCACGGAAATGATGAATATCCTGAGTACCCACAGCAAGTGGCCCTCCTGTCCCAAACCGTAAGTGAATTGCAGCGTGATTTTGTGAGTTAATGGGGAACACACACCATGCTCCTGAACCTGATATTGCATTACCTGACAAGTTCACTGGGAAAATTACTGAACTGCAATCATTTATCACTGCCTGCGAACTGCTCTTCACTTTAAAACCATGCACTTACCCCAATGATTATGTGAAGGTTCGCAATACTACTGCCCTGCTGTCGGGTAAACCCCAAACATGGGCACACCAAGTCCTGCATTCAAACAGTCCAATACTGGACTCATGGGACTCCTTTGCTGCAGCAATGCATACATTATACAATGACACCCTGAGACCCTCTGCTGCACGCACTGCCCTCTGTTCCCTCCGGCAAGTGAGAAGACCAGTGGAGGATAATACTACAGATTTAGCTAGCTAGCTAGCTGCTGACACCGGTTATATTGAGACTGGTCTGATAGAGCAATACAGATTGGGTATGTCTGTGGCATTAAAAGATGAACTAGCCAGAGTTGGGGTACCCACTTCATTGGAAGGTCTGTTCCTTCTGGTCACCCAGCTAGATCGCCGGTTCAGAGAAAGAAAGCAGGAGCAATTTGAAAATAGCTTTTTGCCCCCTCAACATTCCAAACCTGCTGGTGAGACCTATACCCCTATTCCCACCATGGACATGCAAATTGAAACACCTTTGTTGTTGTGGTGCAACTCTGCATGCGACCATACCGAACAGACCACCTAACCATACCAGTGGCACCATCATGGTCCCAGCTAACCCTGATCCTGTTCCAGAGCCTCAAAAGGAGGGTGTTGTGGCTACTTTCCAATCCTCAGCCTCTGTCTCTTAAGGCCAGAGCTGCCTCCTTGCCTCCACTGCCTTCTTGAAGAATCACAACCTGCAAAATGCCCCAACTCTCTCAGATCCTGATGATTCGGATGCCTATACAGACCTGGATTCCCTGTCTGAGCCTGAACTGGATCCTGTAGTTGAAGCCCTGTCTGTTCGCCCGGAGGTCGCTCTTTGAACTCACCGCTCAGCAAGAGACGTGCCATCAGATTGATGGTCGACAGCCACAAGGATTTTGGCGTGGCGTGAGGATTAATGCCGTCAGGCTGAAATAATGCTGCAAAGCCGTCCTTAATGTTAGGGATATCAGAAATGCTCTAGACCTGAGATCGGAGACTTACGGGTGAGATGACACTGAATTCTGTCTGCCCGGGCTGTAGAGGTATATCAGAATTTCCTGAGAAGTATACCAGAAGGAAGGTGTCAGTAACAGATTACAGCACTCATATGCAGTCTTGTATAAAAATAAAACACACTGCACATACTTGTCATTCACTGTGCTTAATTGTCTCTGAGAAGAGTGAAACTTATAATTTTCTTAGCTCAGGATGATAAGAGCAACTGAGGAATCAAGGAAGATAACAAGAAAGTGGTAGCAGAAAAAAAAGGGGAAAATAATTGGTCAGAGTATAGTCTGAACCCCAATATATTAAAAAGAACTTAAAGGGAAACTAAATTATTGGATTTCCCCTGATAAATGTTCAAATACAAATGGATTCAGGCAGCTAACGAGCTGACCATAATGAAGTATAAAAGGAAATAATTGCCTGTAAGGGTCTATCAAACTGAAACAATTTACCAGCACTATATATATGAACGGTCTCCAAGACTCTAGACTTTAAGAGACTGAATAAAACAAAGATATCAACTATGCATGCATTATATAAAATTATACTGTTGATGTAAAAACATACTGGTAAAGGCGAAAGTAGAAGGGAGAAGGAAAAAGAATGAGAGAGAGATTAGGACAGGAGCAGGAAAAAGAGAGAGGAAGGACAGAAAAAGGGAATCAAGAAAAAAGAGAGAGGAAAATGACAAGATAAAAAAGGGGAAAAAAAAGAGGAAAAGTGAGAGATCAGAAAAAAGAATAAAAGGGAACAAGGGGGATAGAGTAAAGAGTAGAAAAAAAGGGAAAGAAGGAAGAAAATAAAAGAAAGGGGGAAAAACCCAACAAAGAAAAAGAAAAGGAAAGAAGAGAAACTGGAAAAAAGAAGAAAAAAAAAGGTGAAAGTATAAAATTGGAAGATATTATTTTTATCTATATTTTCTCTCTTGGCGGTTTATTTTACTTGCCAAGATGGCTAATAAAAAAGAAACAAAACCTGCACAAAAGAGGGAGAAGAAAAGAAAACCCCAGAAGCAGAAAAAGTAAAAAGATTATCTGGAATTTTCTTTCCTATCCCTGCTCCTTCCGCTGCTCCTCAAAGAAATACAGAGCTGACTCCTCAACCTCCAAATGTGTTAAAGTTGGATTCGACATTACCTCCTTGCATAAAGGATTTAGAAACTTAAGCGGATTTATCATCAGATATGGATAACTCACTGGTTACATCGGAAATTCTGAGCTCCTGTTTAGATGACCAACTAGAACAAATCAAGTTGGAAATCCAGTCGAATGTTCAGAGCCTTAAAGAAGATTGTAATAATTTGGGAGTACAGTCAACTGAAGAAAAACTAGAAGCAGTAAACTTTGATTGTAGTGAAATTAAAGAGAAACAACTTCAAACAGAAAAAAAGATATCCGATTTAGAAACGAAGATCACAGATCTAGAAGACAGGACAAGATGTAACAATATCAATATTAGAAAAATTCCTGAATTGATTACACCAGAATTATTGGAAAAATATATTCTGGACTTATTTACAGCACTTGGAGTGAAGATCTCCAACAACCATGCATAGAGATGTTATAATCTGCTTCATGTCATTGAAAGTCAAGATGCAAATTACAAGATCTTTTATGGACTCGAAAACGATCCCAGAAAAGAACCAAAAACTAAAGATCTTCCAAAATATATCATATAACCCAAGAAAGGCACGGCAAGCCTTCAGACAGTCAACGATTAAATTAAGAGACCTTGCTCTGAAATTTAAATGGAGTTTTCCTGCAAGTGTGATGATGATACAGGATGGTCAGAGGTTAAACTTCAAATCTCCAGCACAGTTAAAAGAGTGGCTTGATAAATGCAAAAAATATAGAAACCATTTTTCCAATAGTTATAAAGTTATAAAATATGGTTACCTAGTGGACTGAAACGTTGACACTATGTAATCAACTTTTGAAGCTTGAATAAATGGCACATTTTTGGCAACAGTATCGAGTCCTGTGAGTGCACTTCAAACAAAGTATTTTATATATATATATATATATATATAAAATTTCTAAATTAGCAGAAAAGGATCTGCCCCTATAGGATAGATCACACAGGGTAACTCATTCTCTACTTCTCAACAGAAAACTAAAATGTTTAAAATCAATACTTTCTATGTAGAAGTATGTCCTATGATTTAATTAAGTGGCTCAAGAAAGGTGTAGGAAAATTGCTAGAGGTTTCTTTACAATAGGAAGAGATTTTAACTCAGTCATATATGTCAACATAGACAAAAGTATACCACGGGGGAAAGAAATACATTTTTAAGTATTAGTAAAACAGCTCACTCCTTCTAATCTAATTTAAACAAATAAACTCTACGATGTCTGAAGAATTATGAATCCACAAGAGACTACACTTTTCCCAAGTTTATAATTCATATGCAAGAATCAACATTGTAATAAGTAATCTTCCAACACTTCATAATATTAAGTAAAGCTTTATTAAAGAAATAGTTTTATCAGACCACGAAGAGAAAGAAGACTGAATGAAAAACTATTAGCAAACAAAGAAAATAAAACTTATCAGCGGGGAAAGTCCAACTTATTTTTTAAAGAACATCAAAATTCTGTAAACTCCAAATCCTTATTATGGTGCGCATTTAAAAGCAAATGAAGAGGATATCTGATAAAGATGGGGCTATAGAAAACAAGAAGAGAGGAGAAAGTTTAAAATATGCTATATATTGACTTTTATAACCTTCAAAATATAAATAAATTAAATCCCACCTTAATTATATCAGCAGAAATACTGACTCTTACAAATAAAATAAGAGAAAAAGAAATCAAGAAAATAAGTTGGAGTCTCGAAAAACTAACATAATTTTGGTATTTTAAAAATAATAAAGCAGACAAGATGTTGTCTAATCAGCTGAAAATAAAACAGAATATATAGAATAAAAGATGAGTAGGCAGAAATTTATATGGACTTGAAAGAAATAGGAAAAACTTTTAATAAATATTACTCTAATCTGTATAATTTACCCCTTAAAACTGATTTAGAAACTATTCAAACATATCTAGGTAAAAGACAATGCCAAAAATCTCACTGGAACAAGCTAATGAGCTAAATAAACCTTTCAAGGAAGATTAAATAAAAAGGACCATATTAGATCTAAAGAAAGCAAAATCACCAGGCCTGGATGGATACACCAGAATCTTTTATAAAGTATTATGGGAGAATATAAGTCCTTATTTGACCAAGGCCTTTTAATGAAATGAGGAACAGCGGTAAATGTCCAGAAGAATTTTTGAGGGCAAATATTATCCCCATCTTAAAGGAGGAAAAAAAAAAAACAGAAAATGTGATTAACTACAGACATATTTCTCTAATTAATTCAGACGCCAAGATTTTGGCAGCAGTTGTTGCTCAGAGACTGAGACAGATATTACCATGACTAATCCATCACGATCAGATAGGCTTTATGCCGGGCAGGCAGTCATATAATAATATCAGGAGGATAATTAATATTCTAGATGATGCTGATAAGACTCATCAACCTCTTGCAGTTATTGCAATCGATGCAGAGATGGACTTTGATCGCGTTGGATGGCGGTTTCTGTTGCAGTCTTTGAGCAGCTGTGGTATTAACAGGGTTTTATATGATTCCATTAGGTCTCTCTACTCTTGCCCCACAGCTATAACAGTGGGACAGAATATTAGAGGAGATTGGTTTCCACAAAAGAATGGAACACACCAAGGCTGTCAACTGTCCCCCTTCCTCTACATTTTTACAACATAGCGCCTAGCTAATAAGATAAATAAAGATAAAATAAAAGTATATCAAATAGGCCAAGAACAATATAAGCTTAGTCTCTATGCTGATGATACATTGATTACAATAACAGATCCAGTGAAATCTATCCCAGAACTGGAATATACATTAGTCTCAAACTACAAATTAAATATTGAAAAAACTTTGATTCCTTCTAAAAATCTTAATGAATAAACAAAGCTATGTCGTAAAAATAATTTGAAATCTAGATGGGATTTGCGAGAACTTAATTACTTGGGCATAATTATAACACAAGACATAGATATAATGATGGAGCGTAATTATATTAAGATTCTGAGGGAAGCCAATTGGTTATTTAAACAATGGAGAAAGTTACCACTATCTTGGATAGACAGAATTAATGTATTTAAATTGTATATATTGCCTAAATGGACATATATATTTAAGAATATTGCAATTTTAGTCCCAGAACCCTGGCTTAATCAAACACAATCTTATATCTCTAAATTTATATGGGCAGGAAAGAAGCTAAGAATTAGCTCAAAGATCTTGTCCTTAAAATCTAAGAACAGAGAACAAGGATTGCCCCAAATTAATTATTATTATGAAGCCAACAGTTTATTTCATGTATGTATGTGTGTATATATATAATATAATGCATGGTACACACAACTATCAAGAATCTTGGTACAAAATTGAATCTAATGCTTGTGAAAAAAAAAAAATACTCAGTAAATCTTTGTACTGTCGATCTCGTCTATCTATAATAGGAAATATATCTTCAAATTTTCTTCTACAAAATCTAATTAAAATTTTGTATACTCTAAAATCTAATCTTGGATTAAAAGATAAAAGTATAAAAATGCAAGATGTAGAGATCAAAACTGAGAATGTGGTGGATATCCATCTGAAAAGATGGAAAGATGCAGGTATTCTTAAGATCGAAGATATATTAGTAGGAAAATTCTTCTAAAATTTAAAGCAGGAATTCTTTTTGCATGGTTAAGAAATTGTTTCTTATTTTCGCATATAAAAATTTGTATAAAATCATCTTTGTTAATAAATCAAATAAGAAACTTGACTTTAATAGAATTACTTTCCAGTGGACAAGAACTCAAAAAACCCTCACTAAATGTAATAAAATACTACACCATTCAGAGAATCAAACTAATATACCTGCAATTAAAAAATGGTCTAAAGAACTAAACCTGAATATACCGATTGAGAATTGGTAACAAGCAATTCCCCAAACTAACAAATATATACACTGTATTAACCTCCAAGAAAACCAATAAAAATAATGAACAGGTGGTACTGGGTACCTACAAAACTAAAATGTATATATCCATCAAGTTCAGATTTATGTTGGCATTGTGAGATATAGAAAGGGAAATATATACATATATGGTGGCAATGCAGTTTGATAAAGACATTTTGAAACAATATATTTGCATTTTTAAGAGACCAAGGAATAACTCTACTAAAACAAAAACGCTACAGATTGCAATATTACATCTACTTCCGGAGAGAGAAACACTACTTATAATTCATGCTCTAAATGTTTCAAAAATTCTTATCGCCAGATACTGGGCACAATCAAAAACTCCAACTAATCTAGAATTTAAACAACAACTAGAATACTAATTGAAGATAGAAGTGGGATTAGGATGGCAAGATAAAGGAGGTAGGAAAAAAAGTAATATTTGTTCCTTTTGGTTAAAAAAAAATATATAATAATATCAAAAATGAGAGATAATGAGAAAGACAGGAAGCCTTGAACAAAATATTAAAGATAGTGGGGAAAAGATCCAACATGATAAAATAGAACATTAAATATATGATGTTATGCTGCTTCTCAACCGTGTGATTATCCTATGGGCTTCTAAGATATTTTGTTAAAAATAAAAAATAAAAATAAAGCTTTGTATAAATTTTTTAGCAATGCTTTTAAAAATTACACAAATTTATATGCTGATGTTTGCTATGTAATGAATCATAACTAATAAAAACTATAAAAAAAAAAAACAACAAAAAAACAACAGATTTTACTCACCTTACTGCCGAACGAGTCAAATTCATTGAAGAGCTGGGAAAGCAGACCGACAAATCGGAAACTAAAGTTGATGAAGTAGTTGACTCTCATAACTCATAGGCCAATGAACATAAAGGTCTAACCAGGAAAGTTATCTAGGAATCCTAAGTTGTGGATCTGAAAAATCATTTGGTTGTTATAATATCAGGAAAAGGGGGGGGGATCCCTGATTCAGTTCCTAGCAATCAACTGGAAAGCTTTTGTAAGGAACATATCTTGTAAGTAATCACAACCCTGGTTTCATAGGAATTCATAGTGGAAAAAATTGATAGACTACCTGAAGGCCCTACAATTGTCTACCAAAGATGTATTGGCCCTCATACATTTTTTTACACACGTCTCACCTGTTCCAGGCTATCCATTCCTCATCAAGCATCTCAACTAAATTCAACACTATCCAACTGTTCCCTGATTTGTCTCCATTTACCATAGGCTGGTGCGGAGAACTGTGAGAGATCACTCAAGTACTGCGTGAACAAAGGATCACATGTTGCTGGTAACATGCAGTTGCACCACCAATGTCATCCACATATTGTAAGAAGGCCCTATGCTTCTGCAGTTTTGGAATTCCAATGGGGCCATCTTTTTTCTACGCATTTGAATGTGCCAATTCTTGAATAGAGAATGGGACAACAGTCCCTGCATTGCCAAGATCTCCTCGATCTCCACCATGAGAACTTTTGAAAAGTGCTTAATATATAGGTCATCACATTATTTTAATTGTTTTTGATTACTTTGCAATTCACAGTCTTATTCTATATAGTTGAGTTGACATCTAGTCAGCATTTACATTACTAACATTCCTCATTATATTAGCTTGTGTGTGAATTCTCAGTTATGATTGGAAACTCCCAACCTAGCCCCCCATTAACCCCTTAAGGACACAACTTCTGGAATAAAAGGGAATCATGATGGAATATTTCCGTCATGTGTCCTTAAGGGGTTAAGAAACAAGTTTAATACTATAGCCTCCAGATGTAGTTGGAAGCAAACTTCTACATTCCTCTATCTGTATAATACATTTGTTGCTTGGTTGTCCACCACCAATAATGTACTCTGTGGAGACTTTAACATGTTATTAGACCATAGCTTGGGCTACTTGACCTCTGGCTAGGGTGATTCAGGAGTGCGGAGGCAAAGCAAACTTTTTCTTAAAGTGCTTCATGAATACAAAATGTATGATCACTCCAATAGAGAACATTCCTATTAGTCCCTACTTTTGTTGTATTTTGTTACATGACAAATACAGTTGCATTGATTATTTTATTATTTCATTACCCGTACTAAATATGGTTCAGTCTGTGTCTTGTGGATACATGACTGGATCAGACCATTACCCCTTAATACGGTCATTGAATCTAGGCCCCCAAATAGATAGATTTGACAGTTGGCAGATTAGCAATTGTTTACTGCAAAAAGATAATACTTATCAATTCTTACTCAAGCAATTACAAACACATTACAAAGAGAACAACGTGAATAGAAACAACAAAACCATATATGGGAAATGGCTGTATATTTGAAAAGAGAACATAAAACGGAAATAGTGTAATACAGTTAAGAGTTATATAGATGTGCTGTTAATCAATGCACTCACAGAATGGAGGTGTTAAAATCACTCAAAGGGTGCTTCCCCCGATGGTGATGGGGGGCTATCAACCCACGCCTCGGTCCAAGTATATTGCTTGAAAGCAGGACTCCAGATGAAAGGTAAAAAAATGCAGCTTTATTATAAATAAAAGGTGATCAATCACCAATGTTATAAAATACAAGGTACAATTTTAACACATTCTATGAGTGCATTAATTAACAGCGCATCTGTATAACTCTTATTTCAGTTTTATGTCCTCTTTTAGAATATACAGCCATTTCCCATATATACACAGTGACGAGTGGGAAATTATGTTATATATCATAATGAGCTTTAAATTATATATATATGTGTTTTACTTACTTTTCTTACCTTTTAGTCTCTTTTCTTCCTTATTTAATTTTCTTTTGTTGTATTTTATTATATCAATCACAATGTTGCAATAAAAGAAGTAAATGTCCACATATTAATCTGAGATGTAATCTGGTGGAGGGACGGATTCAGAACCTAATCTTGGGAGTTGCACTAATAGATTTTTTAAAGGCACAATTCAGGCACAATAACCACTACCACCCTATGTAGTGGGTATGGTGCTAGAAGAGCTGTGGGGTCCTCCCAGAGTAAGTAGTCAAACTGTGTAAGAATAGTTTGACACTGTACCTGGGTTCTTCCGGGATAGGGCCTGTTGTAGGGTTAAGGGCAGTAGTGGGGGGTTAGGAGCTGTAATGTAGGGTGCAGTGTGTATGTTTGAGGCATGTAGTGTATGTATGTGAGGGGTGCAGTGTATGTGTCTGAGGGGTGCAGTGTATGTGATTGTGATGGGTGTGTTGTGTGTGTGATTGTGAGGGGTGCAGTGTGTGTATTAGGGGCTCAGTGTGTGTTAGGTGTAGTGTGTGTGATTGTGAGAGGTGCAGTGTGTGTGGGGCACAGTGTGTGTAATTGTGAAGGGTGGGTTGTAATGTGAGAGATGCTTTGCAAGCTAGAATAGGGGTCTCAGAGGGGCTCAGGGGAGCAGCTTTTAATTTTTTTTATTATTCTTTATTTTTGCTGTGCATAAAAGGATGTACATGCCATTTTTGGTAGATTGCAAGGTATCAAAACAGTATTTGCAACACATAGCTTTGAGACAGTAAATCAAAGTAGACATTGCACTTATTTTTAAATTAAACAAGAGCAATTAAACTTTGTAGTTTTAGTGTTGTGTCTAGTGTTGGTGTAAGACTAGTTGTGACTTACATGTTTAGTATTGTCTCATAGTGTAGATAGCACCCTGCTTTCCTGTGTAACGTGACTGAAGGTGCATGGGCCGAATTGGTGAGTGGCTTTGGCATCTGGTATCTCAGTGGTTGCGGGTTGTCCCGGTCTGACAGGGTCTAGCTAGGGTACTCTCTGTGTGGGTCTTAAGAAGGAGCCCTCATATTCTTTCTGGTTTACCAGGGCAGGATGTGTGTTGTTTAGGAAACATACTGTCTAACTAACCATTTACAACCCATAACCAAGGAGGATCAAATGGGTTAAGATGCTCGGACTAGAGCCGCAAGTGAGGGTGGTGGTGCCCCTTAGGCGGTCCTCTGGTGAGCAGATTTTTAATGTTATATTTATTTTAATATTTTTTTTAAGTGTTTACCCCCCCTCCTCCCTCCTTGTTTCTTACCTGCGTCCAGGGAGGAGGGGGGGCAGCATATTCCCCAGTTGTATGGTGGCACTGTAGGGCCTCTCAGCCTTCACCTTGCAGCTCTGCCAGGTGAAGGCTCTTCTCACGGGTTCCGGTACCACGTGGAATCAAGCGTTGCTGTGATAACCACTGCAACGATCTAAAAGTCGGGAGTCTGTGGCAGCCATAAAGGTGAAGGCTGAGAGCCTCTTGCCCCCTTCCTGCTGCACAGCTCTGCAAAGACCTGGGAGGGAGATATCCCTCCCAGGTCTCTGTGTATGCAATGGCCCTGAGATTGTGGGGCCCTTTACAATTGAAAGAATTTTGTATTTGAACTTATGTGTTCTTTGCAAAAACCTTTAATAAACAAATTGTTACAAAACAAATAAATAATAAATCACAAACTACTATGCTGTGACTGCTATAAAGCTGAACGCTAACTAAGAGATGACAGTTTTTCTGCTTAATTAACAGCTTAACATATTTTTCTAAGTTTATAATTCATAGCACTTAGAGTTCATGAGTACAATTTATTTACAGCGTTAATTAATCAAACAGGAATTTTCTTCTTCAGAAAACCTGGGCTTGTATAACGTAATAAATTAAAAACAATTGCTCACTTTTTAAGTAGACAGTGCATGTGCCATCTGTTTAATAAAAACTATCATTTTAACTTTGGTTTGTATTTTCTATGGTGGTAATTTTTTTATCTTATTTACATAACATCTTATAAGTAAACAATGTCACTATAACAGTAATGTATACCCTTTAGCAATCCAGATAGAAGTAAAAAATAATGAGATGCACTTTTGTAACTTGTTTTTATGTTTAAAATATTTAATTAAGCATTTATTTATTTTATAGGCATTGTCATAGCAGCAATATTCACCAGTCAGTTATGTCAAAAGGCTGGTTGTAAAGTTAGCACACTATTTTTTAGTGATAATTTGGGCTAGATATACTCAGTACAAAAGCATTTTTTTTCTTTTTTGACATTGATGCAAACAACATGAATTTGATATGTAATCGTTGCTATAGGAAAAAAAAAAACAACCTACAAACACTCACAAAAACAAACAAACAAACAAAAACACAAAGGCTTCTGTATATTTCATTCTTACATGTTGTAATATTGCATGAAGGTCTCCTATAATGTAACTTCAGCATAAAATATGGCCAAAATTATTCTAAGGGCAATAAGTGATGAATGATTTCAGCAAACATCAAATCTAGATGTAAATGGGAAAATAAGTTAAATATTTGGTTCAAACCAGATTAACTTTGATTATATTTTTCAAATCTTAAGATGACAGACCTCTAGCTTAATATCAAACAATTACATACTAATTGTGTAATTTACTCTTGCTCTTTTCTAGACTATAGGTAAACAAATGTGTTGTTGTTATGACCCAAATTGAATTATAGTTAAAATAATCTGCACATAACATCAGTATATTCAATGGATAGTTTATGAAGAGCACACTTCTCACATGTCTATTGCATATTTTGGTTTATATTCCCAGAAGAATGCTTTGTATTTCTGTGATTCTTTTCTTGCTTTTACCTGTAAATGATGCAGCTTTAATATTGCAGTCTATGACATTCCTATTAAATTGTTATCTTGTGGGCAATGGATTGTACTAGATGTTTGATGGACAATAACAGCACTATCTGTCTCCGCTTTTACATCCCTATGAGCCATCAAATGATATATAGGTCAATAGTAGGTGTCACAACATAAGCCTGTGCCAACCAGATACATATTTCCGGAGGCTACACAGGCAATACCCAATTTAAATGGTACAAAAAAAGCAATCTAAATTTGCTTCAAACTGAGCTGTCTGTCCAGCAAATTAGCTATGCCCTACCAAGCATTTCTGATTTCAAATTAATTATATAAAACATTTTGTTTGCCCAACATGATAAACAATAAATAAAACAGCTACATATATGTTATATGGCACTAGCATTAATCTCTAGGTAGTCACAATTCCTTAATCTGTATTTTTTATATATGTATGCATAACAAGCAATTGTATACACTGAGATTCACATGAATTCACATAAATGTTCCGAACATAAATCAGAACTATAAATACAAGAAAAGAAAAATCATACATTTAAAGAGAATGAAAATCAGACACATGGATTCTGGACACATAACACTACTTGACCTTTAGTCCCATCGTTTGTAATCAGGTTTGTCCACCATTTCAAATTTTATAAGTGAGTGGGAAAATGTAGGACAAATAGCTGAACTGGAACAGTGACTAAATTGATATTATTTCCATTCTCTTTATTTTGGATTAGAATTTAAACTTCCTTGGCAAATTCTTGGTTTATATGTATGCACACTAGTCATAAGAGGACATACTTGAAAACTAGAGAAATCTCAATGTATCTTCCCTGGTAAAATATTTTATAAATAAATAAATAAATAATAAGAGTATACTGAGGTATTTACTATAATTCATTATCAATCTATTCTCCTTAATGAGTTTCAGTAGCTTCTCTATAATCTTATATTTTCACCACCAGATTTCCAGATTTAACTATTTTGCACTTATTAATTACTATTTTTACCTGAGACCAGTACCACCCTTAATATTTTATGAGTTTGACTATGAGAGCTACACTAAGGGGATGTATGTTTATTATTTAAGCTTTTATTATTCCTGGTGTCTTTGGTCTATTTAGATAATAAACCCCTGAAACCTAATTTATTGGCAGCTGAAACATAGGAACATTTTTCTCTTTCTTTCTTTCTTTCTTTCTTTCTTCAATAAATGTATTTGGTCAATGCATAAAATATCACCAAAATATAATTGATATCATCCGGAGTTGCTAAGTCTTTAACCCCTTAAGGACGGAGATAAATGTACACGTTGTGAATGAAACAAAATGTAAACAAAACCTGGCATTTGCGCTACATGTCTGTCCAACCGTAATTCACCTCTTTCATAGTAAATGCACCCACCCTTATTATATATCATTTTATTCAGGGGAAACAGGGCTTTCATTTAATATCAACTATTTAGCTATGAAATATAATTTAATATGAAAAAAATGGGAGAAAATAAGATTTTTTTAAATTTTTTTAGTTCTACATGACATTTTAACTGTCAATGTCATAATACTGTTTGCTTTTACTGCAATAAAATACACATATTTGTATTCAGCAAAGTCTCACGTGTAAAACAGTACCCCCTATGTACAGGTTTTATGGCGTTTTGGGAAGTTACAGGGTCAAATATAGCATGTTACATTTGAAATTAAAATTCGCCAGATTGGTTACGTTGCCTTTGGGACTTTATAGTAGCCCAGGAATGAAATTTACACCCATAATGGCATACCATTTGCAATAGTAGACAACCCAAGGAATTGCAAATGGGGTATGTCCAGTCTTTTTTAGTAGCCATTTGGTCACAAACACTGGCCAAAGTTAGCGTTAGTATTTGTTTGTGTGTGAAAAATGCAAAAAATGCCAATTTTGGCCAGTGTTTGTGACTAAGTGGCTACTAAAAAAGACTGGACATACCCTGTTTGCAATACCTTGGGTTGTCTACTATTGCAAATGGTATGCCATCATAGGGGTAATTTTCAATCTTGGGCTACCATAGGGTCTCAAAGGCAACCTAACCTATCTGGCGAATTTTAATGTGAAAAAAATGAAACGCAAGCCTTATATTTGACGCTGTAACTTTTGAAAACACCATAAAACCTGTACATGAGGGGTACTGTTGTACTCGGGAGACTTCGCTGAACAAATATTTGTGTTTCAAAACAGTAAAAAGTATCACAGCAATAATATCGTCCGTGTAAGTGCTGTTTGTACGTGAAAAATTCAAAAAATGTCACTTTTACGGGCGATATCATCGTTGTAATACATTTTACTGTTTTGAACACTAATATTTGTGTTCAGCGAAGTCTCCCGAGTAGAACAGTACCCCCTATGTACAGGTTTTATGGTGTCTTGGAAAGTTATAGGGTTAAATATAGTGCTAGCAAATTAAATTCCCTTTACTTTCGGCATGGGTTGTCAGGCAGGTCCCGCTAATTGTAATTAATTAAGATACCTAATTATGTAAAAATATTACATAAATATATATGTAGAATTAGTATATGTATATATATATACGTATGTGAATATATATGTATATATATATATATAATTTTTTAAAAATATTTTTATTTATATTTAGGTATATATATATATATAGTGATATATACGTATATATTTATGTATATAGATATATATATATAAAAATAGATGTATCCCCTGCACTCACGCTTACAAGATAGTCCAATGCCGGGCGCATCACCAGAGCTCCAAGGTATGTAAAAACCAACAAAAAGGAAGGCTGCTCTCCGGACTTAAAAAGAAAAAAGTTTATTCAGATAATATTAAAACCTATGATAAGTCACATAACATTTCTAAAAGTGAACATCTAATGCTCAAAAGCCTTGCGCAGGACCACTCTATAGTTATTCGCCAAGCGGATAAAGGAGGGGGTATTGTCCTCATGAATTATACGGATTATGCTGAAGATTTGAAACAGCAACTCCGAGATGCGAATACATATCGTCTTCTCCCGGGTGATCCCACCCTGGAGATTCAAAGGAAAATTGTGGATGTATAAGAGATGGGCCTTAGAGCGGATTTCATTAGTCTTGAGCTGTATAGATTCCTGCACAAATTGTCCCCTCGGACTCCGATCATTTACAGTATCCCTAAGATCCATAAGGATATTAATAGACCCCCTGGCTGGCCCAT
Source organism: Pelobates cultripes (assembly GCA_933207985.1). Lineage (NCBI taxonomy): Eukaryota > Metazoa > Chordata > Amphibia > Anura > Pelobatidae > Pelobates > Pelobates cultripes. The sequence goes on from OW240913.1 coordinate 251,242,126, forward strand.
TGTCTCGGCTATTGATGGCGTCTTGGAACCTATAGCCCAATGGCTGGACTTCATCTTTAAGGGGCCGGTTGAACAGCTACACACGTGCATCAAAGACACGCAAACATTGCTACACAGAATCAAAGAGTTGGATTTTAACAATACAGCTCCAATCTTTATCACTATGGATGTAAAAAGTCTATATACTGTGATCCCCCATATAGGGGTTATTGAGGCAATGAGACAAGTATTGAGCAGATCCTCCATCTATCAAGGACCACCTATTGAGTTTGTGTTGGAGCTGCTGACCCTTATTCTTTACAACAACCATTTTTGGTTCGAAGATCTATGGTATTTGCAGGTGGCTGGTACATCGATGGGGTTGGCGATGGCCCCCATGTACGCCAATGCGTACATGTATGTATACGAATCTACTCATTTTAATTCCCTATCAGGACCTAATCATCGGATACTATCGCTACATAGACGACCTGCTGATTATTTGGCGTGGCACACACAGGGAAGCGGTTACTATGGTTGAAGAGTTGAATTCACTCCCGCTGCCTATAAAGTTTACAGCGAATATCAGTGAAGATAGTGTCCAATTTTGGGATTTGGAACTTTCCTATGATAATAATGGTGTCCAGAACACGTTATTCTCTAAGTCTACGGACCGCAACACTTTGTTGCATGCCAGAAGCGCACACCCTGCTGCCTTGAAAAAGTCGATCCCGAAGGCTCAATTTCAGAGGGTGATCCGGAACAATTCGGATAAAGACAAGGCTGAGGTACAACTTAGGGTCATGACCCAGAAGTTTTTGGAAAGGGGGTACGACGTTCATGTGTTGGATGATGCACTGTTGAAAGCTCGCCTAGCTCCGGTACACCCAAGAATGACACGTGAACCAAGATTGGTTTTCCCGATGACCTTCCATAATTCATTTAGCCATGTATCAGCTATTGTTAAGGATAATTGGAAGATGATTTCAGCGGACGATACACTGCCAAAGATTTTTAAGGAAAGACCACTTATCTGTTATAAAAAGAACAAAAGCCTCAGAGATATACTGGTCCACACTGATTCAGTTGAGAGTTATACAGGGACAGTTAAATACAACATACGTGGGAGTGTGCGTTGTCTTGGGTGTGTGACGTGTGGACATATGATTCCAGCGAAGAAATTCAATCATCCACACACGAATAAGATTTATGACATAAAACACACCATTACTTGCAGGACCCAGTTTGTGGTATATAAATTAGTCTGCCCGTGTGGACTCCACTATGTGGGTAAAACGGAGACACAGTTATGCGAAAGGATCAGAGGCCACCGTTCGAGTATCAGATTAGCTTACAGGGACGGACTATCGGATAAACCGGTTGCTCAGCACTTTTTTGACAAAAATTGGCATCATTGAAATTTGTGGGTATAGACCATATCCCTCCCCCCCGTAGAGGAGGCCTTTTGGATCCATCAATTAAATACGGTGGCTCCCATGGGGTTAAATGAAAGTAATACGTATCATTCTTTTGTATAAAGGTTAACAGCTAGCCATTTTCTATTTATTATTTTTTACTCTGTGTTTTTAATTCATAGAAAGTAACAGGAGTTGTTATTGTATGTAATTTCATGTTAAAGTTATTGTGTCATATATATAGATAGTATATTGTACCTTGATCTGTTAAGCACTTTATTTATTTGCACTCTTACACTTTATTGATTCCACTAGCACTTTATTGATATCACTAGCACTTATCACTGTATACACTCTGTATATGAATCATTATATGGCATAGTTTTACTCCACTGTAATACCCCTAAGGGGTTAATCTACATGTTTCTTGGGCATTAAGTGATATTAATGCCTACACAGTGTCTTATGACAAGCACAGCTATTTATTAGCTTATTTCACATCCTTGCTTCATTGGATCAAATTTATATATCAAGCACTTTTAAGCACTTTCATGCCCTCACATTTATATAAATAGTTCCATTCGTTGTTCCGTTCGCTGCACTGGTTCGTATTAGCAAGTGGCTTTGTTTACATAGTTGCCCGGGTGACGGGAGATCCGACACGTAGGCACGTAATTTGAGAGGGCGTGACGCACAAGGATCCGCGCGCATACCCGGAAGAGCACAAGGTGCCGGCGGGAACACACGGGAACACACCTGAGTGAGTAATTTGATTGTATATTTTGGTATTTATTGTTCATTGATGCACTATACTGTATTGTCTTGTTGTGGTATTTTTGACCCTGAGGAAGGTCCCGAACGGGGACCGAAACGTTGGTCATGGTTTTTTAATATTATCTGAATAAACTTTTTTGTTTTTAAGTCCGGAGAGCAGCCTTCCTTTTTGTTGGTTTTTATATATATATATATATTATTTCGTTCTACATGTATTTTGATAAAAATATATATATATATATATATATTAATATCACAGTACAGTTAGAACAAAATAACACACATCTATATATTTTTTAATGATTTATTTTTAATTATTTTTTTAATTTTATTTTTTAACGTATTTACATATTGAATTTTTTTATATTATATATAAATATATATATAACAATAATTATACATATATTTAATCAGTATCAGTCTACGTGTAATTTGATATTAATATATATATATATATATATATAATTATATATATATTAATAGTAAAATACAACTAGACAGTGTATACGTTTGTATGCATATGTGTGTGTGTATATATATATGTGTATATATATATATGTATATATATATATATATATATATATATACTTAGATCATATATATATATACACATATGCATTTTTTACACCTATTAAACTTAATTTTATTTATTTCCAGCCAGCAGGGGGACTACCTGTCATTACAGGCAGTCCCCCTGCTGGCAATGCTGCAGCCAGCTATCCCGGCCATGTGATTGTGAGGTCCTCGCAAGGACCTCACTCTCACATGGCTGAGGGTGCTGCCAAGAGGAAGATCTGCTGCGGGGGGGGCTCCCTGGGAGTCCCTCCAACTGCGATCTCCGGCGTGGGATCGCCGGCGACCGGGTAAGTAATGAAAGACCGGAGGGCGTACTATTTCGCCCGGCGGCGTTTAGAGCCGCTTAGAATAGGGCATAATAGTACGCCCTCCTGTCTTAAGGGGTTAATACAGAGAAAAATTGCTGGCATTTCGGTTCTGGTCTGCCCTTATAGGTGGGATTAGTCTGGCATGCAAATAATATAGGTTTTGTTTGTAATGCCACTGTGACGAAGTGCCCTTCACCACTTGTGCCTGGAGAGGACTAATTGCCAGCCTCCTGCTATGTGACTATGGTCCCTGGGAGAGTTTGCCAGTTAAAAAGACTATTTGGGCTTATTGGCTTTTAAAAGAGTGTTTCTGCCCTTTGATTCCATGGGAGCATGTGTCTCTTCCCCTCCCCCTCTAATACCTATACCATTGTTCTCCAGCAGGGCGTTGTCCCAGGGACACTGCCAAACCAGTTGAAACAAGCTGTTTTGTCCCAAATAGGACTTTTACCTAACTTTTGAACTACTGGAGGAAATTGTATGATTTTTGGGTATGTTTATAATTAAAGTGTGCTGAGTTCGAATATGGGATTTTTATGTTTGTGACATGTATATTTTGGAAGTTATTATTATGTTGCATAAAGTGTATTTGTCCTGTCTGTGATAAATTACATTAACCCATTGTGTTCAGTAATTATATCACAGGCAGAGGGGAGGGATTGTATGTTGGTGCTGGGTGTGTTTTACGGTTTGCCTGTAAAGGATTGGTTGTACTGTGTCCCAGGCACAAATTAGTACAAACATTTTTGAGACCTGAGCAGGTACTAGCTGAAGGACAAGCTTCTTACTGGCTTTAAAGGAGCACTATAGTGCCAGGAAAGCATCCCTCAGGGCCCCCCTCCCACTGGGCTGAAGAGGTTAAAGCCACTTACCTTAATCCATCTCTGGGCTACCTCAGCCCCGGTGACCTCTCCTCCCCCTGCTGACGTCAGCTCCGAATGCGCATGCGCGTCAAGAGCCGCGTGCGCATTCAAACCGCCCATAGGAAAGCATTACTCAATGCTTTCCTATGGACATCTAGTGTCATCTAGTATGATTTTCACAATGAGAATCGCAGAAGTGGTCTGGGTGCCTATAGCGGTCCTTTAAGATTTTGCCCGAGTTCTCATATTCTCTGTTTTTATTCTCCATAAACACTTTGCATAATAAATAGATTGTTTTCACATCCATTCAGCAGAGTATGAATACTCATAAAGCACTACATTACCTGTACCACTGACCACATGAGTTCATTGATTATGTAGATTTTAAGAGATCTAATAAGTGTTCAGCTATAACTGCTCATCAGAGATCAGAAAACTGATTAGCCTGTGGAGAAATATTTTCTCAAGGCGCAACACAGACTTTCCATGTTCAAATTAATTGTGTCAAGGTAAATATCAACGCCCTTCGCACAGTGCTTAAACCTATGCTATTCAAATGGACAAACAAAGATAGCAGCATATTACCGGACCTTAGAGTGGCTGGGTTTGATGTAATGCTTATTGTAGGTGAAATAGCAGGGTGAAGGAACAAAGCAAGGTCAGGGATTCCAGAGGATCACAATAACGAGAAGCCAAGCCAGGTCAAGGGTAGTCAAATAAGCCAAATCAGGAAACCAGGAAATAGCAGGGTGAAGGAACAAAGCAAGGTCAGGGATTCCAGAGGAGCACAATAACGAGAAGCCAAGCCAGGTCAAGGGTAGTCAGATAAGCCAAATCAGGAAACCAGGAAATCTTTTTAAAAACTTGCATTTAGGATCACAATGAAACCACAACAGGGCACTGAACAGATGGAAAAATTAAAAAGTATTTATAGGCCAGCGGACATTTTCTTGTTAGCCATGCCCGAAAAACATGAGTGGGTGTCAACAAAGCTATGATGATGTCATAAAAGAGACAACGTTACACCGTCTGGCATCAAAAATGCTGGCAAAGAAATTTCTTACTATAAACTAAACACAAATAAAACTCAGGTGCTACCCTTCTTTGTCCCACGGTACATATTGAAAACTTTAAAAGAGGACTTTGACTTCGACTGGAGGGATTCACACATCTCCTATTTAGGTATTAATCTCTGTAAGAACCGGTCAAAGATGCATGCATGTAATTTAGCCAAGGTCTGGCCTGCTTTTAGTGATGACATTGAGAAATGGTGTAGTCTGGAAATTTCTTGGTTGGGCAGAATGAATTTTGTCAAAATAACTCTCCTTCCTAAAATGTTATACTTTCTTAAAGCTATCACTCTCACTATACCTTTCTCTTTTTTTAAGAAGGTTCACTCTGCCTTTCTGGCATTTGTTTGGAATAAAAAACCTTGCAGAATTCAATTGGCTATTCTACAAAAACTCAGGGTTAGTGGAGGTATGGGTTTGCCAAATTTGAGTCAGTATTATTTAGCAACTAATGCAGCTAATGCGCTTAAATTTAATTTGGTGCACGGTTGCCCGCTGTGGTTGGCGATTGAAGCCACTAAGGTCTCTCCTTATAAGATAACTAAAGTGCTATGGTCATACTCCTCTCTTTGGCCACGGATGGCAAAAATGTTCCCAACCACCAAGACCACTGTTAAGGCTTGGGATGCTGTGTTTAAAAAAAAAATTAAAAAAAATGAAACCTTCTGCTTTTTGGTCGAGGGCCGCTCCTCTGTCGGTGTTGCGATCTTCATCACCTGATCTGGATGTGGAATATTGGCTCTCTCATTCTGTAAAACATATCAATTTTTGTCTAATACATTTTTATCTTTTTACCAGTTACAGACCAAATTTGGTCTAGACGCCTCTGATGCCCCGATATACAGACAGATGGTAAAAAAAGCAATGATCATTTTAAGCTGTCTGATCAGGATTTGGATGCTCGTGTAATAGAGATGTCTCCATTAGAAAAAACTCACCATTCAAATCCTGGTCAGAGACAAACCATCTTGATGTGCTATGCTTATTTTGCTGGGACACTTGGTCCAAAATTAGACTACATGACAAAATGGGAGAGCGAGCTGAATATAACTTTCACAGTTGAGGAATAGCATAAGATCATGTTAGCTTTGCGAGGAGTCACACAATCCATTGCCCTATTAGAGTCCCATTATAATCTAGAATACAGGTGGTACTTAACTCCTTCCAGACTTTTCAATTTCAAACTATTAAATACAAACAAATGCTGGAGGGAATGTGGACAGGTAGGCACACTCACCATATCTTTTGGTAGTGTCCAAAACTTACACAATACTGGGAAGTTATACACACATTAATTGCAATCCTTACCACTTTAATTCCAACTTTATCACCCACAATGTGTCTCCTGAAGAAACTCCTGGAGGGTTTACCCAAAGCTACGGAAATTATAATACATCATATCCTGATCTCAGCAACCTTAGTCAGACCTTGATACTGGAAATCGGACATTATTCCTTCCCTGACTTAGGTGTTAAACAACATAATAGAGATCAAGAGGTGTGAATTGGCCTTTAGAGCACCCTCATACACTCTGGAAACCCCAAGGTATGAATGGGGACTCTGGGAGCGGGACGTCAGAAAAAGATATTAACTTTACCACTTACCTCACTTGACCAGATACCAACACAGAAAGCTATCCAATATTATCTGAGATTTGTTTTTATTTTTTATTGTGATTGGTTATAATGCATAATTGACATAATATTTATAACACAAACAATTTCATCTACATATGCAATTAATACTGGAAACATATATTTTTTGTGAAGTTAATTTGTAATTCATACAATATTATATTCATTATTGTAATTGAATAATTGTAATAATTATAAAAACATTTGACAAGAAATGCTGGCAAAGGTGTCTGAGTATGTGTAACTGCTGTTTTGCTTTCTTGGGGAGACAGGGGCACAAGTTAAGTGGCATAGTGCAAGGGTATGTATCTTAACACATTGCCATAGATCATGTAATACCCCTATCCAGTGGTGTTGACTGTACCAGACTACTATTACAAAGAGACATATTTGGTCCATTGTCTAACAAGATGGCTCCAAAGAATAAATGTCATACTCTATATTTCTGTGAATTTCATTATCTAAAACAACATTTTTGTATAATTTCTTATTGGATTTATGAGATTAAGTATTGATTATTGAAGATTTAATGCGTAAAAATGTGTTCTTGTTTGAACTTGTTTGCAAAGGCTTTATGGAGGCTTAAATGTCACAGGCACTTCTACCCTTTGATAATGTTCATGATATTTATTTCACTATATTGCATGTTTTTCACCCACTTACACTCATACTCCCTTATATTTCCCTCTAGCACTTGTGCTTTGTACTTTTTCTCCTGGGTCCTCTATTAAAAAGTTCTACTTCTATTCTAATATTTTTGGACTAATGGTTTACTTGTTCCCTAGCATCTACTTTTGGCACAACCACATGTCTTACATGTCATCAAGCTGTTACATGAGGTATTCACTTTCATGCACGTTCTCATGGGTCATTTGCACTGTGATCATTGGTAAGTTTACATTTTTCTTATTTCTATATGTAGTGCAACATTGTTTCTTATTTCTTTGATCTTGAAAAAGATCAAAGAGGTCGAAACATTGATCCATAATATACGTAAACTACACCATCACCAATAATTATTAATTTGCCAAGATCTGTGAGTGTCTGAGATATGTCTATGATATAGTATATTTGGAAACATATTAAAAGGTTTAAAAAGGAGGGGTTTAGGAGGCACATACATGGGGAGGGGAAACAGAGAGACAAAAATAGGGAGTTATGTGGGACACACAAATACACCCAAATGGCATATAACCTGGACATGCAAACAATCTTTATCATTCTAAGGAATGCTAATGTGATGCCACAAATGAAGTGGTAGAGTCCATTTACTCTTCCCCCTCCCTGACTTTAGGAATTATATGACCCTTTGAAATCTCCTTTACTTTTTTGTAGCAGGCATACATATATTTAGCAAACCTGCAGATATTATATCAGTGACTAGTGACTTCTTTCAGAGAAAAATGTTTTCCTCTGCAGGCTGGTAATCAGAACTAGAGTGTAAATGAGGATGAATGAGGCTCTATGGACTAAATTTCATTCTGCAAACTACATAAAAATAAAAATGTTATACTTGATTTAGGTAGTGAGGTGGTTAAGTCCCATCAGGGCAACTGTTTGAGTGAAAACCCAATAGGTATCCACTGAAGAGAACCTAGGTATGGAAAAAAATGCCCAATATAGGATTTTGTACCTATTTACTAGGCATTTTATTGGAGTTTAAATGTTTTAAATCGATTCAAGACTTTTCTCAATGCAGAAGCACTGCAAGCTGAAGGATAGATTTCAGAGAAATTAGAAAGCTTTGGTATATTTTGCAAGTAAACTCAAAAGAAAGTCAAGTTCTGAAAAATAATTTAGTGATGTATAGTTTTTGAAAAAAATAAAAGCTGTCCAGTACATTGTTTCCCACAGGTGTTTGAATGGTTATTAGGTTTGGATTTCATGAGTTGGTTTAAAGAGTATTCTACACATAACAAAATATTAATTTAGTATATTCTTTGATAAAGTAAAACACAAAATGTTTTTATTAGACTTGTGCACAAATCTTTTTCACCTGCAATGAACAAATCAAATTGCTGTTAATTTACGCCCGAACATATTGATCCATCTGGGACAGATCGATTTGTTCAGGCATAGATTAACAGGAATTTTATTTGTTTATTGCAGGTGAAAAATGATTTGTGCACAAGTCTAGTTTTAATAGTTGAAAAACAGGTTATTTTTTCTTACTTAGTGGAGATAAACACAGTAAGGAATTAACAGGGTTTCATAGTTATATAGCTAAGCCTTATTCACATCGGTTTTTGCTGTTGATCCAAAAGAAGGGGAAAAAACAGTTTGAAGCGCTTCCAATTTTGCAACAAGTTATTCCTTCTTGAACCCAGAATGTCAGTCAGTTCTCTCCTTGGATCAAGAAGCTATATCCCTGAATATTATGTTTTTGCAAGAATTTATCCAATTGTTATCCAACATCAGTATAGACTCTGATAAAACCACCTCCTCTTCAGGCATAATAATAATAATAATAATTTATTGATATAGTGCCAAATTGGCAATATACTATATACTGTTTTTGCAAAGAGGGGTCCTGCAAATACTGGATCTTCCTTTGACAGGTGGGACTCCAGGACTCTGTCCCAATAGCAACCTTTACAGCTTCTGTAGTTTCACCGCTGTATTCAGGCTAACAGTTAAATACAGTGGCATTTTCATCATTGTTTTTTTTTTTTTTAAATGAAGAAATCATAGTAATCTAAGCAATAACACAGGTGTTCTTTTTACAACTTGAAACTTTATTGGGTATTCTTGTATTTGACTTCTCTCTGTTGACATTACTCAGCTCAATCAGTGAGAAATATTTTTCCTATTAACCTACACCTGGCATAGGTAACCTTCAGCAGTCCAAAGATTGTGGACTACATCTCATACAATGCTCTTACACAGCCATAATGCTGGCAAAGCATTATGTAGTTCACAACATCTGGAGTGAAGTTGTTTGTCTTTCCTAATCTTACAGTATATAGAGAAAAAACTTTTTGATATCCTATAGCTCATGACCACCTTTATTCTCATAAATATGGGGTATAAAATCAGTGTACGGTTTCATAGTATTCATTTATTAATGCATTTTCTCTGGGGATTTTTTTTACATGAACACTTCATTGGCCATTTTGAAAAATCACTATTTTGAAGATATACCCTCAATAAAAACATGCATGCATTTATTTACGCTTTTTTTTTCTTTATTTTCATTAAGGGTATATCTAAAAACAGATTGCTCTTGTCTGCAGCCTTTGCAAGCCCTTTCTTTTTTAACCAAGGCTTTTAATCCAAGGCTTTTAATTGAAAAGCCTCTGCGCTGGAGCTACAAGCATGCCTTTCCTATGCTTCTCAATGAAATGTAATTCAGCTCATTGAGACGGGGGACATCATGAGCATGCTAGCACAGCATGTCGACTACTTCCATTAGCTCTGTGAAGCTAATGGAAGTTAATGAATACCTCCCTGGGAGGTGTTTCTGCCACCAATTATAAAATTGCAGATTTCTATTGAATAAAATGAATACATCTTCAATACTTTCAAGTAGTTATACAACATCCCACATTAAATCCTGAGAAAATAAACAGTGAAATCTGGTACCTGGTGAAATCATCAGCAAAATCATGAAAGTGCAGGGGAGCCCTAAACATAGAAACATAGAATGTGACGGCAGATAAGAACCATTCGGCCCATCTAGTCTGCCCAATTTTCTAAAATACTTTTGAATAATTAGTCTCTTATATCTAAGATACCCTTATGTCTATCCCACGCATGCTTAAACTCCTTCACTGTATTAACTTCTACCACTTCAGCTGGAAGCTTACATGCTAGTGGGTAACAAACCAGGGGATAGCAAATAACTTTAATATGTTTAGCAGCACTCAAGTGTTAAATTATGCAAGATAAGATTTCTCCTTTAACTATGAGGTGTAATTGCCATTTTAAACCCATGCATTAACCAGACTTGTGCAAATAAAAAAAAAATGGTAATTCCTGATTGATTTGTCCAGGAAAAGAATTTGGTTCAGACAAACCGAGATTCATCCATGTGGAAGCCCTGTTGTTGTTTTTGCTCATACCTTAAGAGTTGGCTAGCCGTCATGCTTTAGTGGAAATGCCTAGCAATCCTCTTGCAATGATCAAGTATAGTTTGCACATCTGCGTTGCTTTTTTGGAATGGCAACATTCACTACAAGATGCAGGGCCGTCTTTAACGCGGGGCAAACAGGGCAGCTGCCCCGGGCCCTGTCCCTGCTGGGGGGCCCGAGGTAACTGCCCTGTTTGCCCTCTGCCCGCAAACTATGGCCCATGCACTTACAGCCACCTGGTGGGCCTGTGTCAGCAGGGGCCCGGTCGGGCGCTGTGGCGCTTTAACAGCGCGACCGGGCCCTTGCTTTTTCGGCAGCACTGGGAGGAAGTGACAGCCACGCGTCACTTCCTCCCACAGAAACAGGAGCCGCGCGGGAGGAAGGAGGACCAGCTGTTCCGGAGGGGGCCAGGCCGGGAGAGCTTAGCTCCCAGTCACCCCAGCCAGCCCACTGAACCCCAGGGAAGCCACCCTCCAGAAAAAGGTAAGAAACTGGAGGGTGGTTATCAAATTTTGCATGAGTGTCTGTGTGTGTGTGTGTGTGTGTGTGTGAGTATGTATGTGTGTATGTATGTTAGTGTGCCAGTATGTCTGTCAGTGTATCTGTATGTCTGTGTGTGTGAGAGTCTGTCAGTGTCTGTGTGTTTCAGTATATCTGTATATGTGTGTATGTCTGTCAGTGTGTCAGTATATCTGTGTGTGTGTGCATGTCTGTCAGTGTATGTGTGTATGTCTGTCAGTGTGTCAGTATGTCTGTGTGTGTGTGTGAGTCTGTCAATGTCTGTGTGGTTCAGTATGTATGTATGTGTGTATGTGTGTTTCAGTATGGCTGTCTGTGTGTGTCAAAATGTCTGTATGTGTGTTTGTCTGTCAGTGTCTGTGTGTATGTGTGTTTCAGTATGTCTGTCTGTCTGTGTGTATGTGTGCCAGTATGTCTGTCAGTGTGCCAGAAAATCTGTGTGTGTGTGTGTCTGTCAGTGTCTGTGTGGTTCAGTATGTATTTGTGTATGTGTGTTTCAGTATGGCTGTCTGTGCGTGTCAAAATGTCTGTACGTGTGTATGTCTGTCAGTGTCTGTGTGTATGTGTGTTTCAGTATGTCTGTCTGTGTGTATGTGTGCCAGAATGTCTGTATGTCTGTCAGTATGTCTGTGTGAGTCTGTCAGTGTCCATGTGGTTCTGTATGTCTGTGTTTGTCAATATGTCTGTCAATGTCTGTGTGTATGTGTGTTTCAGTATGTCCATCTGTCTGTGTGTATATGTGCCTGTATGTCTGTCAGTGTATCTGTATGTCAGTGTCTGTGTGGTTCAGTATGTCTTTGTGTATGTGTGTTTCAGTATGACTGTCTGTGTCAGTACGTCTGTCAGAATGTGTCTCTGTATCTGTATGTTTTCCGTTTGTGTGTGTATCTGTATGTGTCAGTGTTTGTATCTGTATATCTGCATGTGTTTTAGGTTGTGTATCTGTGTGTCTGGATGTGTGTCAGTGCGTGTGTGTGTATCTATATGTAGTCAATGGGTGTACCTTTGTATCTGCATGTATGTCAGTGTTTATATCTGTGTGTATGTCTATGTGTGTGTCAGTGTATCTATATGTAGTCTGTGTGTATCTGTATGTTCTTGTGTGTATCTACATGCGGTCAGTGTGTATCTGCACGTGTGTCAGGTAATGTATTTGTGTGTATCTATATATAGTCAGGGGGCCCAAGTAAATGCTTGCCCAGGGTCCAATCAAAATTAAAGACGGCCCTGACAAGATGTGTGATGTGTACAGAAGAGCACACATCTACAAAGGAACCATCTCGCAGTTCATTGACAATGTTAGTAGCTCAGCTCAGCTCGGTGCCCATGGGACTAACATGCACCTACAGTGTTGCAGAATTTGAACAAACTGCAGATTGCCCAAAATTCAGACAAATCCAATTCATTTGAAACCCAATGCAGAAGACAGGCAGATACTTCTCATCCAGAGTGATGACTGAAAAGTTAAAACACTGCAGGAACCTCTGAATAAGGCTTTATTTTTCATTTTTTTCACAATAATTCGCAAAAATATGTGTGGTAAGAGGGCTTTAGTTAAAATTCCAATGGAAATAAAATAGACCAGAACATCAGGTCTCATTAATTGTACATCAACACATGAATCAATAAATTTATTGAATGTTATTGTAATATTCGTAAACGTAGTTTACGCCAAAATTACATTACAATTTACTTGTCATAAGAAAAGAAGACAGAGATTTAAAAGCAGGAATGGTTTTATAATATATTTTTATAGTATATGTACATGGTAATTCATGTGTGTTATGATGTTTGAAGTTATTAAAAAAGCACTTTTTGAGGGGGGCGGGGCCTGCCCGCCATGCTGACCGGTCGCATGAGGGAGAGGCTCCTGCAGAAATTGGCCTCTTCGATTGATAACATAGGCTTACAGCTTTTATTCGAGCCTGAGGCAAAGTTCACGGAGCCGGAGCTGAAGTGGGCACAACAGCAGGCTCTGAGATCGGGAGTCTTGGGGCCACACGGGCCATACAGGACTTTGGAGTTTGCAACCTTTCTGCGAGAAAGGCGGGATGGACGGCCGCCATCCTGCCTAATTGCTTGCTTGACCGCCACACAACAGCACTGGAACGCATCTCACGGGCCCCTCCCCCCCCCCGGGCCGGGGGGGTTATCCCGGTCCCCACTGGAGGGCACCGAGGCGATCCTTACCGAGGCCTGCAAGGCGCACTCCAATGCTCCGAAGGTAAAATGGCCGCCGCACTGTCTCGCCGCCATGCAGCCTCTGAAAAACACCTCACCACCTTAAAGAGACGGAGGCACCAGCAATACAAGTACCTGCTATGGGTTTTTCCTGCCCAAGCCGCAACCCAGATGGCATGGCACCTCACAAGGCATCGCTACACTCCTGGAGGAAGGTCCATTGGAACTGGGCCTCCACCGACCAGATACCTGATATCGGGCGAGGTCCTACCCAGCAGCTCACCTACCGGTATGAGAGCGGACGAGACACATCTCCAGCTCTCGGTCCCCAACTGACCATCCACTACATCACAGCAAAACGGGGAGAGGTAAACGCGTCCGCCGGGTAAGAAACGGAATGAGAGGGCACAACACGATCAGCATGGGGCACAGATGAACTGGTCATTGTCACATTGCTTAGTCTCACAGAGACACTTGACTACCTACATTACTACCTACCTACCTTACATTGTACCATGAGCCCAGCCAACATACCCTCTCACCAGGGTGGACCAAGCATGCCCCACAGCTTATTACCTCCAACAGCCCACAGGAGCAGGACCAGGGGATAAGAGTGACTCTCATGCAAGGATCCAGTGGAGTTAAATAGCTTGTTTTTTGATTACTCACATGCTTACTTATTGTTATAACTGCTTTAAGAAGTATCTAATGCATATACAAAGTCAAATATGTAACATGCTGTAGTGTAATGACTCTCAGCCCATCGACTGACATGTCCTGTAACTGAATCTTTCCTGAGTTACTACTCTGCTACAAGCTCCAGCCCATAGTTTATTTGCAGACATGTAACTGTTCACTCTACTAATTACCATGCACGTTATTGGACTGCCTGAAAACTTTTGCCTGGAAGCATAGTTTTAGCATTAAGATATAGTTCATATATAGAAAGATAATTTAGCATTAGTGATGTCGCGAACATGAAATTTTCGGTTCGCGAACCGCGAACGCAAACTTCCACAAATGTTCGCGAACCGGGCGAACCCGGCAAACCGCCATAGACTTCAATGGGCAGGCAAATTTTAAAACACACAGGGACTCTATCTGGTTGAAGGGGGGGGGAGGAGACCTACTCTCCTCCCACCCCTGGGCGGCGGGTGGGGGCCATAAAGATAATGAGGGGGGGACCTATTGTCCCCCCCCACCCCCACCCCTGCGCGGCGGGTGGGGGCAATATTGATAATGAGGGGGGGACCTACTGCCCCCCCCGGGCCCCCACCCCTGCACGGCGGGTGGGGGCCATATTGATAATGAGGGGGGGGACCTACTGCCCCCTCCGGCCCCCACCCCTGCGCGGCGGGTGGGGGCCCTAATAACAATAAGGGGGGGGACCTACTGCCCCCTCCGGCCCCCACCCCTGCGTGGCGGGTGGGGGCCATAGGTCCCCCCCCTCATTATCAATATGGCCCCCACCCGCCGCGCAGGGGTGGGGGCCTGAGGGGGCAGTAGGTCCCCCCCCTCATTATCAATATGGCCCCCACCCGCCGTGCAGGGGTGGGGGCCCGGGGGGGGCAGTAGGTCCCCCCCTCATTATCAATATGGCCCCCACCCATCGCGCAGGGGTGGGGGCCGGGGGGGCAGTAGGTCCCTCCCCTCATTATCAATATGGCCCCCACCCGCCGCGCAGGGGTGGGGGCCTGGGGGGCAGTAGGTCCCCCCTCATTATCAATATTGCCCCCACCCGCCGCGCAGGGGTGGGGGTGGGGGGGGATAATAGGTCCCCCCCTTATTCATTTTAGGGCCCCCACCCACCGCTCAGGGGTGGATGCCGGGGAGGGACAATAGGTCCCCCCCTTATTGTTCATTTTAGGGCCCCCACCCACCGCTCAGGGGTGGGGGCCGGGGGGGACAATAGGTCCCCCCTTATTGTTATTTTTAGGGCCCCCACCCACCGCTCAGGGGTGGGGGCTGGGGGGAGGACAACAGGTCCCCCCCTATTAGTATTTAGGGCCCCCACCGGGGGGGACCCTTTTTTTTTAAACAGTGAGCAGCCACAGGCTGCTCACTGTTTAATAGACATGCCCCTACGGGGCACAATTTACTAATACTAAGTAATTTTTATTTATTATTAGTAAATTAATAGGGGCGGACCGAACATCGCATATGTTCGCCGTCCGTGGCGAACGCGAACATGCTATGTTCGCCGGGAACTATTCACCAGCGAACCGTTCAGGACATCACTATTTAGCATGACATAATAACACAAAAATTGTGCTGTCTAAATGCATGCCATATCAATTCATTGTTCAAGATAAGCCTGCAGTCGCTGCTGTGGCACTGCAAGATCAAATGCTGTCTGTTCACACATGTACAAAGAAAAATAAAGAATTTAATTTTTTTTAAAAAAAGCACTTTTTGAGACTGATCTGAAACAGTAGCCTCTTAAACATTAGCAGTTACTATTTCTACACATTTCAGAGTTATCTTGGCTGCGTATCAATGACACTTCACAAGAAAAGTGTAAGTAAGCTTGTTCCATATATCTGTACTTACTGAAAAGGCTTTCCAAAAACATTAACACCAATTTGCAGAATATAGAAGCACTTTTATTATTATAAGATGTAAGTAGAAATGATCAAAAAGTACATTCAAATGTATCCATTATACAGAATTTTAATTTTTATTTTAAGGAAGAATATGTTCTTAAATAATTAGAATTGTTTTGTGCTGAACAATATAGAAATTATAATTTTAAAAATGTTCTACAGAACAGTTTATTAGTATCAAGTTACATTATAATTTGCAATTTCATCTTTCATGAATAGAATTATTTGAAAAGAGGCGTTGCAATAATTAACTCATGATTATATGCTAAGGGGTCTTATCACTAGACAGATAATTGTGGTGATATTCACTCCACCTTCAAAATTGTAGGGCAAAAGAGCTAAATATGAAATATCTGTCATGCTGGAAAAAATATGATGATTATGTATCTTATCTGTGCTTGATTAAGGTTAGTTTTAAGATAAGGGGAAAATAGAAACATACATCTCTATTTAGAGAAAGATACAGCCCCAACAACTACAGGATTGTCAACAATGTGTGCCTTGGGAAAGTTACATGTCATTTAGGCTTGAAAGAGGTATTTGCTTAGGAAATCACACCAATGGTAGAGGGGAGTGTAGAGCTCATGAAACGCACATTTGCATCCTTTGAAAATAAAATGGATAGACGGACAACACTTTGTGCCTTGGGAAAGAAAAGCACATCTATTACTTTACTGAGCGGGTAGTGGTATTACTTTACTGAGATGGTAGTCGATGCATGGAATAGCCTTCCAGCTGAAGTGGTAGAGGTTAACAAAGTGCAGGAGATTAAGCATGCATGGGATAGTCATTAGGCTATTATATATATAAAGATAAGAACATGGTCAGCGCTAATAAAATTGAAGTAAGGGAGGCAGCGGCCCAACAAAAGGTAACCCTCAAACCCTCTGAGGAGAGAACATGTCACACAAAGAAATACAGGAAAAGGGTTGTGCCAAAAGGTACAATAGTTTGTCTGAATAGGTAGGGCAATATAGTTGGTCTCAATGATATGGTGGGACTAAAGTTCTAATGGGGTAACTGAAGGTAAAGTCAAATAATATTGAGGTCTCACTAAGAAGTAAACATCTTTATAAGTGCCTGTTTTTGGTTAGTCCCTAGTGGTCTAATCCTAGATAAGATAAGACCAAGGACTAATGAAGGTAGTTAGAATATTGGGCAGACTAGATGGGCCAAACTGCTCTTATCTGTCATCACATTCTATGTTTCTATTTACATATCAATTTGACTAGCTATGTACAATATGGAAACAAATCCCCTTAAATAAAAATTTTTTTAATATCACATTATACTAGGTTGGTAGTCAAACTTTACACATCATCACAGTCTATGTTTCTATTTACATATCAATTCAGTTAGCTATGTACAATATGGAAACAAATCCCCTTAAATAAAGAATATACTAATATCACATTAGACTAGGTTGGTAAGTCACACTTTACACAACACCCACCTAACACATACACAATACAGCAGATATTATTAGTTAGATGGAATGTGTGATTATTATTAATATACTGTAATTCTAAAACTGTGTAACTGTGTTGTTTTGTAATATTTAATTGGGAAAATTGTAATTAATGTTACTATCTGTTAAGAATCGTTGTTCTGACTGTTTAATTGTAATGTTAAGTAGAATACCTTAGGAGTACTAAACATATATTTATCTGGACAAGGGGCTAAAGTTATGTATTAGTTTTTGAAAGATCATTATTGATGCACAACACAGAGTATTGGTGGTGAGAGGAGAATTATACAACACTTCAGATGTACTGAATCAAAGAAAACTGAATCAGTCCAACACATTCTGCTGTTTAGTAAATAGACCCCCATCCTATCTGTTGTATTAATTTACTATATTAATTGTAATATAATATTACTAATCATATAAAAGCCTTCTTACTACTTTTGTGAGCCATATGATCTATGCATAAATGTTAATATACACTGATCAGCCGCAAACTTACAGACAAACAGTTATGATTCATTAAGGCATGGACTCGACAAGACCTCTGAATGCGTTCTGTGGTAGACATTAGCAAGTTTTGAGGTGGGACATCCATGGATCGGATTTGTTGTTCCACCACATCCCACAGGAATTTGGAGTCCAAGGCAACACTTGGAAATATTTGTCTTGTCCATCAAGTCATTCCTGAATAATCTTTGCAGTGAGGCAGGGTGCATTATACTGCTGTAAATGAGAAGAACACTGCAACACCATTGCCATGAAAAGATGTATGTGGTGTGCAACAATCTCTAATTTGGTGGTACATGTCATAGGTCCCAAGGTTTCCCAGCAGAAAATAGTCCAGGGCATCTGCCAGCCTGCTTTCTTCCCATAGTGCATACTGCTGCCACCTCTCCCCCAGGTAAACAATGCACACACAACCGCCATCCATGCAATCTAAAGGAAAACATGATTTAGCAGATCAGGCAACCTTCTTCCATTGCTCCTGGGTTCAGTTCTCATGCAAATGTTCCCATAGAAGGTGCTTTTGGTGGTGGACAGGGATCATCATGGGCACTCTGACCTGTCTTGCAGTATTTACATAATTTGCTTTACTTTTGTCAGCAGAGCATTCATCACATATTATTTGCAAAAGAACAAGAAAACACAAATATTACTTTTTTGTAGTCTTTAAAATGAATTTTAAATGACATTTTAAAATTAAGTTTTAATGGCTTTTAGATAGTATCTTCTGTGTAAAAAATACATAAACAAATGCTTGATGTGTTAAATTAAAATAACCCTGGGCATTGCTTATGCATTTTCTGTCTTTCATTTCAGACAACCACCAGCGCGATGCCCTCTGAGATTTGATTTGATATATCAGTATCAGTATATCAATGCCTTAGCTAACTTCTATCAAGTGTTTATTGGGTTATGTTCACAACAACATCACTTTACAAACTTGTGCAGAGTAAAAAATGTTAGTTCTTCTGAAGCACTTTGACACCAAATTTAATTCATGTCGTTGCTAATAAAAAAATGTTCAGGAAAGCAATTCGGGCATCTAGAACAGCAGGAATGCACCACAGCAGCCATCTTTAAACTTGGCAAATGCCAACTTTTACGAGGGGGAGGGCTGTTCTCCTAAAATACACGCCAGACGCATACTCCATAGGGTTTGCTGCCGGGCTCCTCTGTACAGCACTATAGCTTGAGGAGATGCTGCACCAACAAAGATGATGCAGCAGGCATCTTTACATGTGGCAAGTGCCTGGCCCTGTCAGTACATTTTATATATTAGAACTTAAAACTATTTTCTATACTAGATTGCCTTTTTACTATTTCTAACACTGATTCAAACATATATTCCTGTCACTATTGTGTTTAACTATTTAGGTCACCTGAACAACCCTTAGATCACATTGGAAAGGTGTTTCAAACTACCTTTTCTCTCACCAATCTCACTCTGCCTGGACACACCTCCATGACTGAAATAATCAAACTTGACACTCTCAGCCAATCCATTGCTTTATGCTGTGCCCATCAGCATCTCCTAATAGAAAATCATTGAACCAATGCATACCTATGGGGAACATTCAGTGTCTCAACGCAGAGCGTGGAGACACTGAGTGAAGGTGTTGCACACTGTGCAGCAGTGAGATAGGAAGCATCTCTAGTGGCCATCAGTGTTTACATTATTCCTAGGTAACAATGTAAACACTGCCTTTTCTCTGAAAACTGAAGTAATTTTGGTGACTATACTGTTTCTATATGTATGTATAACATCATTCTAAATGTATTTTGATTTAAATATATATGTATAATATCAATTTTAAAATACAGTTAGAACAAATTTAAACCGATATATAATTGTTTTAAATTGTATTTCTTTTGTATTTTTTTCAATGTATTTATTGTTTATTATATTCTAAGTGTATTTTAATATTAATATATATATATATATATATATATATACACATTTATATATATATATATATATATATATATATATATATATATATATATATATATACAGTTGCACAACAAAGTATGTGAACCCTTTGGAATGATATGGATTTCTACACAAATTGGTCATAAAATGTGATCTGATCATCATCTAAGTCACAACAATAGACAATCACAGTCTGCTTAAACTAATAACACACAACAAATGAAATGTTGCCATGTTTTTATTGAACACACCACGTAAACATTCACAGTGCAGGTGGAAAAAGTATGTGAACCCCTAGACTAATGACATCTCCAAGAGCTAATTGGAGTGAGATGTCAGCAAACTGGAGTCTAATCAATGAGATGAGATTGGAGGTGTTGGTTACAGCTACCCTGCCCTATAAAAAACACAAACCAGTTCTGGGTTTGCTTTTCACAAGAAGCATTGCCTGATGTGAATGATGCTTCGCCCCAATGAGCTCTCAGAAGACCTACGATTAAGAATTGTTGACTTGCATAAAGCTGGAAAGGGTTATAAAAGTATCTCCAAAAGCCTTGCTGTTCATCAGTCCACGGTAAGACAAATTGTCTATAAATGGAGAAAGTTCATCACTGCTGCTACTCTCCCTAGGAGTGTCCGTCCTGTAAAGATGACTGCAAGAGCAAAACACTAAACAAGAATGGATTTCATGGGAGGATACCACAGAAGAAGCCACTGCTGTCCAAACAAAACATTGCTGCATGTGTACAGTTTGCACAAGAGCACCTGGATGTTCCACAGCAGTACTGGCAAAATATTCTGTGGACAGATGAAACCAGAGTTGAGTTGTTTGGAAGAAACACACAACACTATGTGTGGTGAAAAAAGGCACAGCACACCAACATCAAAACCTCATCCCAACTGTGAAGTATGGTGGTGGGGGCATCATGGTTTGGGGCTGCTTTGCTGTGTCAGGGCCTGGACGGATTGATATCATCGAAGGAAAAATGAATTCCCAAGTTCATCAAGACATTTTGCAGGAGAACTTAAGGTCATCTGTCTACCAGCTGAAGCTCAACCGAAGATGGATGTTGCAACAGGACAATGACCCAAAATCATAGAAGTAAATCAACAACAGAATGGCTTAAACAGAAGAAAATACGCCTTCTGAGGTGGCCCAGTCAGAGTCCTGACCTCAACCCGATTGAGATGATGTGGCATGAACTCAAGAAAGCGATTCACACCAGCCATCCCAAGAATATTGCTGAACTGAAACAGTTCTGTAAAGAGAAATGGTCAAGAATTACTCCTGACCGTTGTGCACGTCTGATCTGAAACTACAGGAAACGTTTGGCTGAAGCTATTGCTGCCAAAGGAGGTTCAACCAGTTATTAAATCCAAGGGTTCACATACTTTTTCCACCTGCACTGTGAATGTTTACATGGTGTGTTCAATAAAAACATGGCAACATTTCATTCTTTGTGTGTTATTAGTTTAAGCAGACTGTGATTGTCTATTGTTGTGACTTAGATGATGATCAGATCACATTTTATGACCAATTTGTGCAGAAATCCATATCATTCCAAATGGTTCACATACTTTTTCTTGCAAGTGTATATGCTGCCACTTAGGGATGTCTGGATGCCACTTAGGGATGTATGGAAACATAGACATAATTGTCTAAATTTTCACTATATTTCTTGACTCTTGTTCGATTACCATGGAGAGAGGCTTCTGTTATTTTTCTAATTACTTCACTTTATTATCAGCGATCTAATCAAACTTGTACCTGATATATTCTACATTATTGAATTATCTCCCAGTCAAGTCAGCTGCTACATGAGGGGTTATTCAATTTTGGAGCTGGTATTTTCATGATATAAGTAATGGATTATACATACAGAGGATATCTATAGAGATTGCTTAACCCTCTCAACCCTGGCTATCTTTTTATCAACCATTAGTAAGGGGGGTCCTTTCAATACCTTTGATATCTCTTAAATATTGAGATTGTGCATGCATTTATCATGCTATAATAGACCTGTATAATGAAGTCTTGTGCACAAATGTTAGAATGATACATCCACTATCATACCACATTAACTAGTTAGGCACAGGAGTAGGCTTATTAGGCTATTGTTTTAACTTTGTTTTTTTAAATTTTATTTTCTTTCCTGTCTTTCGTCACACACTACATATATTGAGGTTGTATTTTATTGGATACTATATTTATTTATTATTTATTTATTCCAGGTTGCACTTATTCACAATTTGTGGATTATGTGCTTTTTCTAGCTTTGATTTTGTATGATAGGGTTAAGCCCTGGAGTGTCAACTGATGTGCAGGTTAGAGGAATCTTTTGTCCTGTTACCGGAATATCTTCTCTTTCTTTTGTTATTTAAACCTTTATTTTGGAAATGTATTATTAATAAAAAGAGATGTGTTACACTTTCTTTAATGTTTATTTTTCTATATATTCACATATCAAAAAATATATTTGAAAATAATGTTGAAAAATAAATTCTGTAACATAAAGATGCACATGGATGGGCACAGGGGTGCCCCATGATCTTCTATTTCCCAGGTGCCCTGTGAGTTGTCAGACCGCCCTTGGTTCCATCACATGTTGACATGTAGCCACAAGAAGCATTCCATAGTTCAGTGATGAAGTGTACCCACTGACCTGCAACGTTAGCCAGCTGCATCTTCTCTAGTAACACACAGGAATGGTACAGTGATGGAACTTTCTTCCTGCTGAAAGTGAATCACAATGGAAGCGCATATTGTGGATGCTCTGTCCGCTGCTTAAAGGACTCCCCTGTTAACATGGAAAAAAAGTTCCCCCTACAGTGATCAGCTGGGCAGTCAGGTGATTTGGTTATTCTGTTATTTTGACATGGTTTGAAATTTAATAAAATCTTCAAGTGTGAGTGGGCAGACATGTCCCTGAGATAATGTAGAGTGGGAATTTGTCTGAGAGACTAGTGGCAAGGGTTCAATATCCTCCCTGCTCTAACTAAGGGCGTAAGTAGTGGAGAAGGTACCATGGTGGTAGATTATTCTTATTTTATTATTTATATAGTGCTAGAAAATTCCATAGAGCTGTACAATGGGTGGACTAACAGACATGTTATTGTAACCAGACAAGTAGATGCACAGGAACAGAGGGGTTGAGTGTCCTGCTCAATGAGCTTACATGCTATAGGGAATGAGGTGTAGTGACACAAAGGTGTAAAAGTAGGGGTAACAAAGCAGGTTGCTAGAAAAGTATTCACTGAGGGAATAGCCGGTTATTTTTGAGGAGGAGAGGAGCCATGGGGGGATGGGGATGAAAACCTGCTAACAGTTTAATTGATTTGCTTTATGAAGAAGGGAGTTTTAAATGATTATCTGAAGGAGTGGAGACTGGGTGAAAGTCTAACAGAGAAGGGAAGGGAGTTCCACAGAAAAGGTGCAGCACCGGAGAAGTCTTGAAGGTAAAAATCAGAGGTGGGTGTACGGACAGAGGATAGAAGTAGTCTTCAGCAGAGAAAAAGGAACCTCAACAGGACATACTTGTGTTTTAGGGAGGGTAGGTAGGTTCGATCAGCATAATGTAGGTTGCAAAGAATCTGATACAGCTCCAGTGAACCTACTGTGTTCCCCTTGTACCTTCTATTTCTGTGTGCTCTTTCTGTAATACAGACTTGTTGTTTGCATATGTTGTTTCAGACCTACATTAGTGAGCTCATAATCCACTCTCCCTCTACTCATTTCCTTGCTACACAATTTGCACTTTGCAATGTGCACTTTTGGGAGTCTGTCAGAGTAGTGACAAACTTTGATTTGGTGCACTTTGCTATCCTCAACCTGTGGTATTTTGGTTGATAAAGTTGACAAAGTATATTTGTATCCTTGGAAGCTGTTGAACACTACTTAGCAAGTAGATGAGGAAAATATTTGACTGCTACATCTGATATTGGGACACTCCACTTGTAATTCCCCTGTATCATAGTTGATTTTCTACTGATACTGATTTTAACAAATTTCTGCAGTGGCGAGGCAAAAGCAATATAATCATCACTAGATTTATCACCACCACCAAGTCCAACCATTGAGGACACTACGTGGGTACTCTACCTCTACGTGGGCACTGGCTCTAATTGCACCTACAAAGTCTTTGCTTAGCTCTGCCTTTGCTGCTTCTTGGGGGCTAAATTACATATATTGGGTAACTCATGCAATGGCAACAAGTCCACTGGATTCACTGATTACTTGCTATAAGCACCATAAATCACAGAAGCTGTACTGGAAGCAGCAATAGTGATTGTATTATGAAAAGTTTGAGAAACATCTGATTGCCTTCATAGTGGTAAATCAGACTTAACAGACATTCCACTATACTGAGGTTGAATATTACAAATAGTATTGGTGACAGTAAGGAAGGTTAATGCTACAATCATCAGTGGTGTTTATGGTTAGTTCTTATACATTATATATCTGCAGGCCTACAACATATATTGTTTCACTAGTCATGAACTTTGCACTGATGTATATGTTAACAAGGTAGGTAGCATCAATTTGTGCTGGTAGAAAGCCCCATTGGTAGATTAAAGCTCAATTCTTACTGCATAACAAATATACTCACTGGGTTGCTCACTAAAGTGTAATCTGCTGGGAATGTAAGAAAACACTATAGCATTAGGAATACAAACATATGAGGGTTATAAAGGTGAGTAATACTTACCTTTCAACCCATGCCATGCTGCTCTCTCCACCTCTTTGGCTGAGATGATCAATCATAGTGAGGCATTGGGAGGCTATTGCATGTATGCAAAATGCTGTAATGTGCCAATTAAATGCTGCAGCAGCATTTAATCTATAAACAAATTTAACTAGGTTATAGCAGAAAAAGAAAAGCATATTTAGTGACTGTCAGGTAGACAGCCACTTGAGGCATATTAAACCTGCAATGCAATGTACAGAACTCCTACAGTATATCAATGTTTTATATTGGTGGCTTGAACAGACAGGAGCACCGCACTCAGATAACTTCATTGGTGCCTTTAGTGTTCCTTTATAGTAAATTTAAAATTTTAGGTTAAAATAGCCAAACTAAAAATTAAATTGACTGTTTTCCTATTTTGCATATTATGGCTGAAAATTTGATTATATATTCCCAGTAATTCACACATTCCTAAATAACAATATACAACATCAGCTCGAAGCTCTTTGGAATTATATTTTTGTCTTGTTACTTCTTGAAGGAAGTTGAAATTCGATTTTAATTTAAATGTGATTAGTGCAATTACATAAACCATGATTGTGGCTCAATAGACCCAAAGGGGGTGTAATTTGTTCACATTTACTCTCATTTTGATTTTATTCCATTCTTTTTATATTTCATTTTCAAAATATATCTTCAGCAATATTGAATATGATGCACAAATGAAATTTCAAGATTATGGACAATAAATCTCTAAAATTGACAAAGCTATAATTGTTGATTTGAATTAAATAAATAATAAAAAAAAACACACTAAACGTGAGCTGCATACAGGAAAGAACCAAAGAAACAAAAAAAAGAAAAAAGCTCATAAACACCATGATGTAAAAAACATAGAGCAAGACTTAAAAAGTACATATTCAAAAAATTTAACTAGGTATAGTTAGAAGATTCAGTTAAAACAATTACAACATTTTACACTGAAGAACAAAGAATCAAGCTCTTAAAAGCAACTTGAAGAAATATTTTCATAGTTAGATATTTTAAGGGATCCTACAGTGCCAGGAAAACAAACCCGTTAAAAACTATAAGTTAAAACCCCTTCAGCCACTTACCTGAATGTCCCTCGGCACTGGGTCAGGCTGCACCTATTCTCCTCCCCCACTAACAGACGGGGAAGACCTAATGTGCATGCGCGGCAATGGCCGCGGTTGCATTAGACCTCACCATAAGAAAGCATTATCAAATGCTTTCCTATGGGAAAAATCTGATGCAGGAGGTCTGTGAGGATGTCCAGCGTCAGATAACGGACCAAAAGTCTGTTTGGCTTCTGGAAGCCCTCTACTGGTAGGCAGCCACAGAGGGCAGACTTAGAGCTGGAACTGCAAAGTCTTACATTGTTGCACTAAGTGCAAAAGAGACACAGCACCCAGACTACTTTAATGAGCTGAAGTGGTCTGGGTGCCTACAGTGTCCCTTTAATGTTGTATTTAAAACTCCAATACTTTTTTTGTCTTGTGGCATGCACATTTCTAATTGTATGTTTATGGCTTGCATGATATATTCATTTGGTTTTCATAATATTAAATAACACCTGTTTAGTCCCCTTAATTCCTTGACTGTGAGGGATGATACTGTTAGAACCCTCATATAGATCTTTGACATCAGTTAGCTATATCACAATCTTCAGGAACAAGGGAGCCTTGTCTTTCAAATACAAGGACACATATCACTGTTGGTGTTATCGAATCATGAAAATTGGCAATGAAATAATTTCATAAAAATAAATAAAAAAATAAATAAATATATAAGCCATATAATTAAAAAGTAAATGTAATTCAAATAAAACACAAGTTGGTTGTGGTGTACCAAAACCGATGAGAGATTAGACCTGTATTAACCCCTTAAGGACACATGACGGAAATATTCCGTCATGATTCCCTTTTATTTCAGAAGTTGTGTGATTAAGGGGTTAAAGAGGGCAACCTGATGAAATTAAAATAAATAATAAAGGGTGAGGTGGGAGGGGAACTTCTGAAACAGTGTTGACAGGTAAGAAGGGGTTACCATGGTTTAAGTAGGCCAACAAACCCCTCTCACAATTTTATATATATATATATATATATATATATATATATATATATATATATATATATAATTGCGTGATCCTTTTTCAGTTTTAAACATATATTGCTTCTTTCCTGGCAAACATTTCTCACTAGAAATAAAGAAGAGATTCATGGCTGTCTGAGAATCATAATGTCCAGATTCCCTCAATACAAGAAAATACAATGAGCTTCAGCTTCATCCCAGCAGTAGAGGAGGAACATGTTTAACAATTGTAGCTTCCTGTTGAAATCATCTAGAGTTCCCAAACAGGACTAATTCGAGAAGGATAAATTTCTGGAGGTTAATATAAATTTTCCTTGTCTAGTTACAAAATGCTATTGCTTCCTATCTTATCTTACTTTTCTAGCTTGCTGTAGCAACCTAAACCTAAGATGTTTGCTGGTGCAAAAAGTTCATTCAAAATTAACAATGTTAAAAGTGTATTCCACTTAAAAAAGCAGCAATAGGAATCCAGGAGCTTCTAAATGAGCATCAAAAATATATATAATACCAAAATACTCAAATAGATAAATAGAATGTATGGCAAGGGTATCAATCCAGAAAGACAAAACTTATGGGTAAAGATAACCACTGTCTAATACTTTACTTTCATACACAACAATAGGCTTGAAAGATAAATTGGCATAATCCTCTTAGGATATATAAACTGCCATCATATACATTATGATAAATGATGTTAAGCAAACACCAGTATATTGAACTGGCTGCTGAAAATAGCAATGTGAAAAAATTGTATAGCCGGAGAGTAGCTACAAAAAACAAAGTCAATTTTATTAAAAAATACAAAAATATGCTAAAATAATAATAAAAATACGTTCACATATAAGGCAATAGATGGTAAAAGGTAAATATTGCCCAAAAACCTTAGATGCCGGCACGGATGGATCTGGATGGTAATTTCTGGAATAGTATCTGAATGCTGGTAGCCGGTGAGGCCGGTTTGCGTGTCACAGTGCGTTCCACCTCGAGCCTCACTTCGGGGGGAATTGCACTGCTCGTCAGATTGTGCTGTTGAGAAGACTGTTCTTCAAGCTGATTGCCGGACTGTTGTGCTAGAACCTCTTCCTTCTATCGCTGTGTGAACATTCTCACTTGTCTGACGCGTTTCGTAGGGAATAGCCCTACTTCCTCAGAGACATCTTTTTTTTTATATGAGAATCACCTTTACTTACATTCAAAATTGTGAGACTACAGTTTTATGTAGGGTACTGATTCCAGCTGTCTTTGAAAGTCCAAAGTATGAAAGTCCTTAATAAGCAGTCCTATATACTACATGTCCTGTAGTTGCCAGGACATCTCTCTAGTGATGTCCATGTAATAAAAATTTTAATGATTGATACATATTTTGATTAATATTTTTTAGTGATGATGTTTAGAAACAAATTAGTCACACCTTGGAAAATTCATTCCAAAATTCACCCCAAATTCATATTACAATTTAAGAAACAAAACCTTTTGGATGTATTTTGAATCATAGATTTTTCATTTGTCATGAAGTCACTATAAATGTTTTTTTTGTTGTTTTTTTGTTTTTTAATTCTGAAAGTGATAGTATTTTCAACTAGGCCACAAAATAAAAATCAATACCACATAAGGCAAAATAGACATGTAAAATATTTTGCTTTTCTATGTCCCTTTTTGTGGAGTAACTGGAAATGGCTACAATTCGATTTTTATGCCTTCCTTTGGATCAACAGCACAACAGAATGGGTTTCAATGATGAATTTTATGGACTTTAGTCTCTTTCTTTTAAACCTAGATTACTATGTAACTGTGTAACTATGTCCAGTGCTATGTGAACATGTATGTACATGTACAGGAGTCCAGCAGATGCCTTAACCAAACTCCCGTCTATTCTAAAGCATTCTGGGACAGATACAAGTGGATGTAGAGCGAATCAAGAACTGTATGAAGAAATTCTAAATGTTGGTTATGTATTGTATTATTTTATTTTATTAAAGCTACAAACTAATATATTTCCTAGCCATTTTATAGCAATGTATAAATTACATTATTAGCTATTTAAAATGGGCATTTGGAAAATATATAAGTATGTTTAAATCAGTGAATCTACTCTACGCATAGCCTAAATTATATTTTGTCAAATGGAACAATATATTTTTTTAACGTGTTAAACTAGCATTTTCATTTAAAATCATTTTTTGACTTCTGCTAGTAGATTTACATTAAATATGCAATCAATTATTCTTTTGGAGCTTATTATATGAAGAGACAACACAGTGTTGCTATTTAAAAAATGGATTGGCATGTTCATTCCTCTGGCTGCTAGTGTTAACTTTCAAATAACAGTTACTGTCCCTAGACTATACATTTTGCTAAACTGTGTAATATAAATTGACAGTGGTGTGTCAGTCATACATTCCTGCAAAATATATCTGTTTATAGTTAGTGCATAATTGATACATGTATATTTTTTTTTATCAGGCAAATTGGGAAAGTTGAACAGACGCCAACTCATTTGGTCCCAGTTTTCTATGCATGATGCCTATTGTACAGCTTTACACTGTTATTATAAAGGGCATCTGAGCAGTTTGCATCACCCTATGCTAGTTCATATTCGTTGCCTTAACCCCTTAGTGACCAGACCTTTTTCAATTTTCTTACCATTAAGGAACAGGGCTCTTTTTAGATATCAACGGTGTTTGTGTTTAGCTGTAATTTTCCTCTTACTCATTTACTGTACCCACACATATTATATAACATTTTTTCTCATCATTAAATGTTCTTTCTAAAGATACCATTATTTTCATCATATCATATAATTTACTATAAAAAAAATATATAAAATCTGATAAAAACATTTACAATAACACACTTTTATGAAATTTGACCCCAAAATCTGTTACGCATCTACAACTGCCAAAAAACACCTGTGCTAAATAGTTTAAAAATTTTGTCTTGAGTTTAGAAATACCTAATGTTAACATTTTCTTAGCTTTTTTTGGAAAGTTATAGGGCTATAAGTACAAGTAGCACTTTGCCATTTCCAAACCATTTTTTTTTTTTAATTAACGCAAGTTACATTGTAACACTGATATCTGTCAGGAATCCATGAAAGACCCTTCACATGTATGTATTTCTTTAAAAGAAGATAAACCAAGGTATTAAACTTGGGGTATTTTGACTCTTTCATGCAACCATTTTATCAGCAATCTATGCCAAATGTAAAAAAAAAATAATTGGTGATTTTTTTGACACACAGAGCAATTTAAAAATACATGTACTGAGAACTTTAAGGGTTACTGCCAAAGAACACCCCAATATGTGTTCAGTAACATCTCCTGAGTATAGTGATACCACCCATGTATAGGTGTGTCGGGTTTTCTGTGGGCTAAAATACCTTATTTGGAGGGTATGCATTCCAGTTTCCAACATGGAATTTACCACCATCAAACCATATATTTTTGAAAAGAAGACACCCTAGGGTAAATCAAATGGTGGTATTTTAATACTTTCCATGCCCTCATTCTACCACAGGTCTTTGTCAAACCTTTGGGTTGTCATTTTTCTCTCACATTGTAATTTAGCCATGGATTCTCAGTTCCTGTTATGTGGTACTGACATGGCAAAAACACCACAACATGTGTTCAGCAACATCTCCTGAGTACAACAGTGCCCCAATATACAAGTTTTGTGTTTTTTTGCAAACGTACAGGGGTCAAATGTAGGGCTTTTCCCTTTACCATGTTGGCACATTGAAATTTTCCAGATTAGTTTTCTGGGCCCATGTTGCCTTTAAGACCGTAAAGCAGCCCAGGAATGAAAATTAACCCAATCATGGCATACCATTTGTAAAAGTAGACAACCCATGGCATTCAAAATGGGGTATGTCCAGTATTTTGTAGTAGCCACTTAGGCACAAACGCTTGCCAAATTTAGCATTCATATTTGTTTTTTGCATTTTCTTTACACAAAAACTGCACTGGTGATTTCATCGTTCATCGATAAGTTTTTCTGTTATAAGAAATCATATTTGTGTTCAGCGAAGTCTCCTGAGTATAACAATACCCCCATGTACAGGTTTTATGGTGTTTTGGAAAGTTACAGGGTCAATATAGGGCGTGCCTAATTCAGTTTGCCAGATTGGTTTTCTGGGTCTGTGTTGCCTTTTGAGACCATATGGTAGCCCAGGAATGTGAAATAACCCCATCATGGCATACCATTTTCAAATGTAGACAACCCAGGGTATTCCAAATGGGGTATTTTCAGTCTTTTGTATTAGCCACATAGTCACAAACGCTGGCCAAAGTTAGTGTTTTTATTTGTTTTTTTATAAAAACATTTTTTTTCAATTTATATATATATATATATATATATATATATAAATATATATATGCACACAAACACACACACACACACACACACACACACATAAAATATGTGTGCATGTATGTATGTATAAATATATACATATATATATATATATATATATATACACACACACACACACACACACACACTTGTGTGTGTGTGTGTGTGTCTGTATATATACGCACACACACACTTTTATTTCCTATATATGTATAATATAAGTAAAGCATTTTATAATATAATATACACATATAATGCATATATATGATTTCATTATAAGTGTATTTTGAGATATATGTATACATATCTCAAAGTACACTTATAATGAAATCATATATATGCATTATATATGTATGATATATATTCTACTTTTTAGCAGCCTGGGGGACTGTCTGACAGCTCAGACAGTCCCCCTGCTAGCAGCTCCTAGACTCCTATTGCGGCTATGAGATCATGGTGATTGGAGGGCTGTAGGGCTGGGGTGGCCAGAGTTGCTGAAGGGGAACTGCTGAGGTGTCCGGCAGTCCCTCCTGACCGTTATCGCCGGTCCAGGTAAGTCCAGAGCTCCTATTTGCAGCGGTCATACTAGGTACGTCCGCGGTCCTTATCGACTGTTTTAGTAGGTTCTAATACTTCTAATACTCCTGCTGTTCCAGGCACAAGCCATGGCTTTTCCGTCCAAAACAGCTCCTCCCTAGCAGTCATCGCTTAGGATAAAGTCCAGATACTCACTAAACCGTAAGCCAATGACCTACCTGTTCGTGCCAGTCGTGGTCCCACGGCATCATCATGGGTCAGGTCTATCTTTTACGTATACATTTTACATAGTTCACACGTTTTCATTACTTCCTGTGACTATTTCGTGCAAACTGTTCGTTCACTGCTTATTTGCTGAATGAGGTCCATGGGTTTAAACTTTACTGGCATTTCGTTTGTACAAACTCCCGAACGGGGGACAACCTGTTCGTACGTTTACCATACTCAGCTCAGCTAATCTTTCGTGCGCATAGATCACACAAAAGACAGCATTTCGTAAACACTCCACAATACTGACCCCTACCGGTCTCTTTCATTACAACACATGGTTATAATTAAGCAACTGTTCGTTCATGCATTTCTGCCGAACGAGGTCGTTGGGTCACACTTCATTGTCATTTCGTTTACAAACTCCCAAACTGGGGCCAGTCTGTTTCATTCATTTAGCATTATGCAGCTAAAGACTTCACAAAGCTCATAACAGCTAATCTTTTGTGCGCAAGATCACATGAAATATAGCATTTCGGCTAATAGGCTACTATATTGACCCCTACCGGTCTTTTTTCAATACATAATGGGTATAAAATTATAACAGATAGGTTTTCTTATTGTTACATGGTTAATCTTATCTTGATACCTTTCAAATACATTTTTCATTTACAAACCTAATAAGTCTTTTTTGATATGTATGCTTAGGACTCTATTTACAGCTAATTTTTTATCTAGTATTCCTTTACTGATATATACATATAGTTTTCCTTTTATAGCTAAATCAGGGAGTTGGAACGATACAAGTAACTTGATTTGTGGGGCACTTTTGCTCTTTTTACTTATTATACACATTATTTATAAGAATGGGATATGATTATGTTTCATTACTTCAATACGTTGTTTTATCCATTCAAGTTGCAGGTACTACTAAAGCTACCAGCTGGTTTTATATACATACTTACCAGGTACGTTCACCTGCTTGCAACAAACGCATTCTACTCCCTCATGTTTCAGATACTAGTGTACTGGCAAATAGGGTTCTCACCGCGACCATGGGCGTCCGCAGGGGGGGGCAAGGGGGGGCAATTGCCCCCCCCTGGATTTTTCAGCTTGTGCTGCTATTTTTCGTGTGAGTTAAATTGAACTGCAATACTGGCGCCGGCGTGTGTATGGAGAGAGACAGGGATAGGAAGCTGCATCTTATCCCTGCTTCTCTCTGCTGATTGAAACCGCAGGGGAACAACACATGCAGCCAGAGACAGCCTACAGATCAGGTAAGTGGGGGATGGGGAGGAGGGTTTGAGAGGGGGGCAGCAGCCTCTAGATTTTGGGGGGGGGGTGGCAGCAGCAGATAGATTTGGGGGCAGCAGCCCATAGATTTAGGGCAGCCCATAGATTTGGGGCAGCAGCCTGCATTTAGGGAGGGGCAGCAGCCATAGAACTCGAGGCAGCAGCCCATTGATTTGGGCAGCAGCCCATTGATTTGGGGAGTGTGCGCAGCAGCCTATAGATTTGGGGCAGCAGCCCATGGAATTTGAAGCACCCATAAGATTTGAGGGGCAGCAGCCTTTGAGATTTCAGCAGGCGCACCCACGATTTTGGGGAGGGGCAAGCAGCCATATAGATTTAGAGGGGCAGCAGCCTTTAGGGATTTGAGGGGCAGCAGCAGCCTTAGATTTGGGGCAGCAGCTCCCTTGATTTGGGGCAGCAGCCCATTGATTTGGGGAGGGGCAGCAGCCCATTGATTTGGGGAGGGGCAGCAGCCTATAGATTTGGGGCAGCAGCCTTTAGATTTGGGGCAGCCCATAGATTTGGAGCAGCCTATATATTTGTGGGCAGCAGCCTTTAGATTTAGGGCAGCAGCCCATAGATTTGGGCAGCAGCCTTAGATTTGGGGCAGCAGCTCATAGATTGGGAGAGTGCAGCCCATAGATTTAGGGAGGGCAGCAGCCCATGATTTGGGGAGGGGGGCAGCAGCCCATAGATTTGGGGAGTGGGGCAGCAGCCCATAGATCAGCGCCTTTGGGATGGGGGCAGCAGCCCATAGATTGGGAGGGGCAGCAGCCCATAGATTTGGGGAGGGGGGCAGCAGCCTATAGATTTGAGGGCAGCAGCAGCCTTTAGATTTGGGGGCAGCAGCCCATTGATTTGGGGGGGGCAGCAGCCCATTGATTTGGGGAGGGGGGCAGCAGCCTATAGATATATAGAAATGAACAGGAAGGCTCAGCAAGGAGCTGGAAGGTAAAGCAACACAAAGGTAAAGTAGAAGGAGCAGAAAGGGTCAGAAATGAGCTGGAAGGGGCAGAAGGAGCACAAACATAAAGTAGGAGAAGGGGCAGCAAGGGCCTGCAAGGAGCAGGAAGGAGCACAAAGGGACAGCAAGGAGCACAAAGGTAAAGTAGGAGAAAGAGCAGAAAGGGACAGCAAGGAGCACAAAGGTAAAGTAGAAAAGGAAGCAGAAAGGGTCTGCAAGGAGCAGAAAGGGATCAGAATGAGAAAGGAGCAGAAGGGCGCTAAATAAGCAGAAAGTAGCAGAAAGGTAAAAGAGCAGAAGGGGCCAAGGATAGAAAACATTGTCAGAAGAAAAAAAAAAGACTGTCAAATGAAGGAGAGGAAAAGGAGATTGGAGCAGGAAGGACAAATGAAGTGAACCCTCCACTTTATTCTGGACACCACATCATAAGGCTTTGGTACCTGGGCCTGGCAGGGAAACGCTGGACCTTCTCATCTCCAAAGGTAAAAAAATATCAGTATTAATGTGTTCACTTTTATTTACTGAGTGTCAGGAAGCACAGAGTGCCGTTGGGTAGGGGTGTTGCTGATTGGCTAGAGCGGTCAGCTGGCACTCTAAGCCAATCAGTAGCTCCCCATTCATAAAAAAGTAAAAATATTTTATGAACCGGGAACTAGCGATTGGCTTAGAGCGTCAACTGACCACTCTAGCCAATCAGCGGCACCCATGCCTGACGTCAATCTGCACTTCCTGACACTCTGTTTCAGAAGCCAAATACCACTGAGCGACCTGGAGCTGGAGGAAGCCTTTGGGGTTAAACCATTTGAGAGCGGTTTAACCCCTTAAAGTAAAGCAAGCACCCAGGGGCTTCCTGGCATCATAGCATTTTCATTTACGTGAATTTGTTATGGTGACCAGAAATGTCCTTTAATTTGCTTAAAGGAACACTATAGTGTCAGGAATACAAACATATATTCCTGACACCATAGTTGTGAAAACGCTATTCACCCTGGCTTTATGTGATAATGGCTATTCCCTTTCATGACACTGTCAAAAAGGTACCAAGCATGGATGTCATTACAATTATGCCCCCCCCCTGGAAAAATTCCTGCGGACGCCCATGACCGCGACATCCAGACTGACAGATGAGGTTGCCCCAGAAGTGCCCAACAAAGGATTTGAACCTGGGTACTGTGCGGTCCTGGACCTGCTGTTTCTCCTGAAGTTTGATCTTGCCTTGTATCCAGCACTGGGGGTTGGAATTTACCTGAGACTGCTCTTGTCAACTGTATGTCAAATGGTCCACCTGTAGCTTATGCCTCATTAGCCAGGTATAAGACACTGCTGTGAGATGCTGTGAGATGCTGTGAGATGTAAAGATGTCAACCTAGCATCACTCCTAATTGCCTCCCAGGATATTGTAGAGAATTGCCTCCCAGGATATTGTCGAGAATAAAACCTATGCATATGACGATGTATCAGTGGTGATAAGAGCCAGGGACTCCAGGTTAAACAGGAAACTGACCATCCCTGAGTTTGTGTTAGCCTTTGGTATTTATAGAGATGTTGTTTGCTCTGTTTTACCTAAAAAAGGGAAGAATTTGATTTGTATATGCACAAGCTGGTAGACCTAGGCAACAAATACGGAGGTACAGTCTTTTACGATAATCACAGGTCTTTTTCAGCCAAAGTGTCTGGTGCTCTCTCACAATTCGGGAATAGGACCAATTGGAGCAAACTTGATACAGAAATGTTCTGCAGACACTTTGCAGGTTTAAAGATGTCAGCTTGTGCATCCTGTTCATTCTCTACTCATACAACAAATTTTTGTCCCAACTCAGTGGAGGATCACACCAATGCTCCGATTCCTAGCACCTCTGGTAGAACAGAGAAAACTGCTAGGGACAAGTTAGGTCGGCCCATTATTTTTCTTGGGAAATCACAAATCTGCAATAATTTCAATGTTGGTACATGCAGTTTTAGTGCATGCAGGCTGTTGCATATATGTTCTAAGTATTTCCAGGCACATACTAAAACCATGTGTCCCAATAAACGGTACCCTAATCCTTACTTAACGTCTCTCAACATTAATACATTGTCAGCTTTACTATCGACACACCATTCTAGATATCTGGTGGATTTCCTAATCTCAGGATTTTCAGAGGAATTCCATACAGGTATCATAAACATGCCTTCAGGGAATCTAGAATGCCAAAACTTGCAGTCAGCACAGCAAAATCCCACGGCTGTGAACACTCTCATAGCACAAGAACTTGCTGAGGGTTTCTTATTATGGTCTTTTCAATCCCAACCATTTACTTCATGGAGAACAAATCCCATCAGTGTTGCCACAGGGAAAATATCCGGTCTCATTTAGCTGCGCGCTGGGGAGCAGAGCCAGCACAGCCAGCTCCCCCCTGCTGCCGCCGAAACAGCCAGGAGCCAGCTCCCCCCTGCAGCCACCGGAACAGCCAGCATCCCCTGCAGCCGCCAGCACACCTGACCCAGCTGTCTGCCCTTCAAGGTCGCCCACAGGTAGCTATATTATGTCAGTCTTTCAGTGTGTCTGTGTGTGTGTGTCTGTGTCTGTTTCATGGTGTGTGTGTGTGTGTCATGGTCTGTGTCTGTTTGTCATGGTGTGTGTCTATGTCATGATGTGTGTGTGTGTCTGTCTGTGTCATGATGTGTGTGTGTGTGTGTGTGTCTTTGTCATGGGGTGTGTGTCTGTGTCATGGTGTCTGTCTGCATCATGGTGTGTGTCTGTGTCATGGTGTGTGTCTGTCTGTCATGGTGTGTGTGTGTGTCTGTCATGGTATGTGTGTGTCTGTCATGGTTTGTGTGTGTGTCTGTCATGGTGTGTATGTGTGTCTGTCATGATATGTGTGTGTTTCTGTCATGGTATATGTGTGTCTATCATGGTATGTGTGTGTGTGTCTGTTAAGATGTGTGTGTCTGTCATGGTATGTGTGTGTCTGTCAAGGTGTGTGTCTGTCAAGGTGTGTGTGTGTGTCTGTCATGGAGTGTGTGTGTCTGTCATCTGCCATGGTGTATGTGTGTGTCTGTGTTTGTTTAAAAATTTTGTTTTTACTTACTTTTTTTCCCCACGCTGTCATGGTGTGTGTGTGTGTCTGTCATGGTATGTGTGTGTCTGTCATGGTGTGTGTGTGTGTGTCTGTCATGGTGTGTGTTTGTGTCTGTCATGATATGTGTGTGTTTCTGTCATGGTATGTGTGTGTGTATCATGGTATATGTGTGTGTGTCAAGGTGTGTGTCTGTCAAGGTGTGTGTGTGTCTGTCAACACGTGTGTGTGTCTGTCATGGTGTGTGTGTGTCTGTCAACACGTGTGTGTGTCTGTCATCTGCCATGGTGTATGTGTGTGTCTGTGTTTGTTTAAAAATAGTGTTTTAACTCACTTTTTTTTTCCCACGCTGGGCTGGCATAGATTTTTTTTCCAGGGCTGCTTTGTATCCCCAGTCCGGCCTTGCTCAGGGAAGCCATTAGCCTTTTTGACTATTTGGGGATTCCAGTATCCCCTCAGAAAACAGAAGGCCTGGACACTATCATCAACTTCCTAGGCATCCAACTAGATTTTATTTCCATGCAGGCAAGCTTACCACAGGACAAAATAGGGACTTGCATCAAGCACTATCTTGTTCTAGGTTCATGCAATCGTAAAGAGTTGCAATCCCTATTCGGTTCCTTAAATTAGGGTATGCACATTATTCCACAAGGCCACGCTTTTATCTCCAGATTGCTTTGTCTCTTCCCACACTTTTTTAATGACGATAATCGACTGACCCTGGATGCCCAAGTCACAGCAGGCCTATTTATGTGGCAGAGTTTCTTAACCACATGGAATGGTAGAAACATGTTCCTCCCAGAGTTGTCTGAGAATTTACCAACCATATGGTCAGACGCAGCATCTACCATGGATTTTGCAGCCATATATGGGAACGAATGGCTTTGGGTTAGCTGGCTTGCGTAAGTCCAGAATTTGGAAGGTTTTTCCACTACCTCAGCACTTTTTGAGATCTACCCCATTGTGGCGGCTGCTGTGACTTGCGGTCATTTACGGTCTGGGTTGTCGGTTCTTTGTTACTCAAACAACCAGGCCACATGCCAGATTATTAACAAAGGCCGCTCATCATCTTTAACAATCATGAGATTTCTCAGGAAACTAACCTGGTCAGCGGCATTTCACCAAGTTTTCTTAGTATGTTTTCATGTACCAGGTGTTTGTAAAATTGCAGCTGACAATTTATCTTGGTTTAAATTCCAGGCATTTCACCAAGCTCTACCCACAGCCGCTCAAGCAGCCACAGCCACCCCCTCGTTTCAGAATCTAATCATGGATTAGATATCCTTTTGCAACATAGCCGGGAATTATCACAACTGACACTCTCGGCCAACACTCGCAGAATTTGTAATAGAGCTTTTGTGTTATTTAAAAGATTGCTTTTGGAACACAACATTTCTCATCCTTTCGTCATGACAACACTTCTAGGTTTTGCCTCTTTTTGCCACCTCAGATTTAAATTATCCCACAACACCATAAAATTATATCTAACAGGCATTCAACATCATATGCTAACCCTATGGCCTAACAACCATAGCTTCATGTCATCCCACTAGATCAAAAACATACTCAGAGGCATTCAGAAAACCGTTCCCCCACAAACTCCACAAAGATTATCAATTGACAATCACCTTTTTCAATCCTTATCTGACTTTTTAGATTCAAGACCCTTCAATCCCTGCACAAACAAAGTAATTAAAGCAGCAGTGTACATAGCCTCCTATGGACCACAAGAATTTACTACTACCACCACAACACACAGCATTGCCTTAGGCGATCTTACATATGTAAACACACGGACATACTGGCTCTACCACACACTAAAACGAGTCAAAATGCCCTACCTGAAGAAATAGTGTACAACCCTACCCACAAGAAATGGTGCCCAGTAGATGTTCTAGACTCCTATCTTCAGAACCCCAACATACAACCATCACAATCATTGTTCTCACTACATGGCTCAATCCTTACAACCTCTAAATTTATGCAATGTTTCAGGTCCTTGATAACCCAGCTAGGCCTTAACCCCTCTAACTATTCTGGTCATTCCTTAAGGTTAGGGGTGGCCTCCACAGCATCCAGTGTCAACATACCAGCACACATAATCAAAACACTGGGGCGTTGGAAATCTTCTGCCTATACTCGTTACATACCCAAACCCATCAAAGAGATACGTAATGCCTTTAAGGAAATGCCTGGATAAGTTATATGTATTGCTGACTGTATTAAAATTTGGATTGACCATATTTTTCCCTCTTTTATGTACAGGCCTACCGCATCATTGGTTCCGGCACACCACACTTGCTCTTGCTCTTTTATACTATTCTACGCTTATACTTAGCCTTTACTTCTTATACGGCTTTGTGCCCCTAACAATATATATATATATATATATATATATATATATATTATTGTTTTCAAATAATTTTTATTTTTATAAATATATATATATATATATATATACACACACGTGTGTATTTTTAATCTAAGTGTATTTTTATATTAATATATGTATATATTAATTAAAAAATACACTTAGTATGACATTATTATATATAATATATGTATGTGTGTATATATATATATATATATATATATATACTATATATGTGTATATATAATTATATATATATCTATATATATCTATATATATATATATATATAGATATATATATAATTATATATATATATATATAGATATATATACACACATTTCTTTTTAAATTATTAACTATATTTTTATTTTATTTTTACTTTTTAACTTTATTTTTACTTTTGCACAGCAGGGGGACTGCCTGTCAGTTCAGGCAGTCTCCCTGCTTGCAGCACTCTGGACACCTATGGGGGACATGTGACTGCTCTTTTAGAGCAGTCACATGGCCCCTGAGGGTCCTTTTTTGCAGAGGGGGGACTCTCTGGGCTCACTCAACAGAGTCTCCCCAAAAAAGAAGACCGATCGTCGGCGGAGGAATGCAGCGAGCAGTAAGAACATGGGAGAGGGAGGGAGGTAGGGGTTAATTTATTTTCTTTCATTTTTTTTTTACTATTTACTGAGTGCCTCGACCCCTCGAGGCACTCAGTACAGGCAGAGCATCGGAAGCCTGCCTGTCTCACCCGGAAGTGACCGCTCCGAGGGGAGCGATCACCAGGTAATCTCCGGTGGCCCCCGGCAGTGAGGGGAGTATTACAGTGATGCCTCAACATTGATCATGATCGCTTCCAGAGCTCTTATTACCCCAGGACATATCAGGTACATCCGCGGCCCTTAAGGACTTTTTTTACGTACCTTATACGTCAGCTGTTGAGAAGGGGTTAAAGATAGTGAAAATGGGAGC
Source organism: Pelobates cultripes (assembly GCA_933207985.1). Taxonomy (NCBI): domain Eukaryota; kingdom Metazoa; phylum Chordata; class Amphibia; order Anura; family Pelobatidae; genus Pelobates; species Pelobates cultripes. The sequence continues at coordinate 251,282,559 of OW240913.1, forward strand.
AAAGGTGTACCCAGCTATTGTATAAAGCAGGATTTCCCAAACAAGACCCACTAACAGTCCAGGTTTTGTCAGTATCGCCACTGGAATAAACCAAGGCAACACATAGATTCTGTAATGTTTTGGGCCATGAGGACTGGTTTGCCACATTTAACCAAAACTTCTTCTTCATACAGATCTTGACTTACTCAGCATCTACTCTTATCTATATCAGAATGCTGTGCTAAACATCTACAAGTTCAAAAGCATTACCAAAGATAGACAAATCTAAAAATGATAAAATACTCCATAAGTGTAACAATAAGAGTTAGAAAAGCCACATCTGTTTGTGAGAAGTCTGCTATTAAGTTTGTGAATTGATCAATTTCTCATATTGCCAGGAAAATACAAGTCTGCCATTTCTCAAAATGACAGCAGAATATGTAATACAAAGCCTGAAAATGGTTACATTTAATGAATATAGCACCTGTGAAAAAATCTAGAGATGTATAAAATATTTAAATATGGGGTGGCAAATTATTCTTCTTAGAGAATTTGTCATCTGTGTCAGAACACCCCTGTATCATTATTTCTCCTCTTATTATATGCTGACAACACATCTTCTGTCTTTGTAACCATTTTAGATAACATCATAATAAATTGTCTCTTCAGTTCTGTTTAGATAATTGGGACCATAATGAAGATTGTTTTATGGTGCAGCTACTGAAACTATGTGGGATTAGAAGGGGACATATATATATATATATATATATATATATATCAGATTTTGTACATTTCAGCACTAAATCACACTACAAAGGTAAAAAAGCACAATATTATTAACAATAACAACATTCATATGGTTGTATCATAATGACTCTATTATAATTAAAGTTTATTTAGGATAAGGGATTATATTACATTAAGAAACAGGGTACACCAGGGGTAGTCAACTTGGTACCTTCTGCCCACTAGTGGGCAGTGTGGAATTTCAGGTGGGCGGTGGTGGGTTCTGCAGAAAACGCACAGTGGGCTTCGATGGCCGTGGGTCAAGGCTGGCGGGGAGATCCTTTCATCTCCCCTGCTGGCCCAAGCAGAGCCAGCCTTGCTGTAAGCCCTCTCAGGCTGGTGAGGAGATCACCGGTCCACTGGCACTTAGTTTCAGCAGAGGGAGGGAAGGGCCTGGGAGGCTCCGTGCTCCTCCCGCGAGCAGGCTAGTCGGAGTGTTGCCGTGTGTTACCATGCCAATGCTCCGATACATTGCTGTGCTTGCAGGAGGACAGGAAAGTCAGCCTGCAGCCAGAGAAGCTGCAGGCTAAAGTAAACATGCCACCACTAGACCACTAGGACTTGCAGCATTATTTCCCGCCTCCCTGGTAAAATGTAAGAAGAAGGAAGGGGAAGACATTAAAATAGATTTTTATATCTTACCCACCTAAACACAGAATAGACCCTATGCACCCTTGTCAGGGAAATCCTTACTTCTGAATGATTTACACACAAACACACACTACACCCCTCACACACTGCCCCCTCACACAAACGCACACTGCCCCTTTACACACACACACACACACACACACAGACTGCCCTGCTCACACACAGACTGTCCCCCTCAGACACAGACTGCCCCTCACACACACTGCACCCCTCATACACACTGCACCCTTTACACACACTGCACCCTTTACACACACTGTACCCTTCACACATATTGCACCTCTAACACACACACTGCACCCCTCACACCACACAATGCCGTCTCACACACTGCACCCCTTACACACCCTTGCACACACACACACACACTGCCACCCTCACACACATTGCCCCCTCACACACGCACTGCCACACTACCCCCTCACACACGCATGTAGTGCCCCCTTCACACACGCACGCAGTGCCCACTTACAAACGCACACAGTTCCCCCTCACACATGCACACAGAGCAACTCTCACACACACACTGCACCCTTCACATTCACAGCAACACTCACACACACTCTGCACCTTTCACACACACACTGTACCCCACACACACACACTGCACCCCTAACACCCACTGCACTGCACCCCTTACAAACACACACTGCACCCCTCACACACACACACTGCACCCCTCACACAAACACACACAGTGCACCCCTCACACACATACACACTGCACCCCTCTCACACACACAAACACACACACCCCTCACACATACTCCACCCCTCACAAACACTGCACCCTTCACACACTGCACCATTCACACACATACAGACACACATAGAAAAAAAGTTTAGGCACTTTTTTAATTTATGTTTTTAAACCCTCCTTTCTGAAAATAAGAAAAATTGCACTTGCACTGTAAAATTAGTTACTGCGACACTGGTGGGCAGTAAGGAAATTTTACCATCAAGTAAGATACAAAAGATTGGTTTAAAAGGTTGACTACCCCTGGGGTACACTAACCTTGTGTGTATATATATATAAGTTAATTGTCAGACAGGGGAAGGATGGCAAAGGGAAGCTCTGAGACACTATCATACAGGAGTTGTTGGCTGCAGCCTCACAACATTTGTCTGCATCTCAGTGTAAGAGGTGCACTGGGATGTCTGTAAATAGTGTACTGTAGGAGTAAGAATGTTGGCAGGTTTGGAGGGGTTTGGGATGGGCGAGTGCTCTGCAATTCCATTAGTTTTTCTTACCCATTGCGATATTTCCCTGTTAAGGTTTGGACTTAGCCCATAATTTTTTTCAGATCCAGTGATCCATATACAAAATCATCAGCCTCAGTATTGCTGTCGGGCATCCTGTTCCCTAGTTTTCCCATCTCTAACAGATGTAGGTAGGGATGCCTTCTGTCACCATTTTTCTATGATTTAGTATTAGAACTCTTGGCAATAACCATCAGAAACCATCCAGATGTAGAGGTCTCCCCTGTGTACCCACAAACATCATGTAATCTTGGCATGTTTGCTGATGACATTGTGATGTCTCTGATGGAGTCCCTGGTATCCTTGACTAACCTTCAAACGATTTTGAGTTCTCAGAAATATCTTATAATAAAATCATATTTCCAAATCATAAATCCTTCCTATATATATCTCAGATGTGACAAATCAGCAGTTAAAATAAGTGACATGCCAAATTTGTTTTAGTTACTGACAAACTTATTATTGACATACATTAGGCGATAGACACATTTATAGCACCCAAACACCCACAAAGAATTCCATATTGACTATTTAGAGAGTTAAGAAGGAGAGGAGACTAGGGGTGCCCTGTTTAAAATCCTACTACAACACTGAATTATTGACTCAAACTATGTATTTTTATGATAAAAAATGAGTATTATAATGGGTATACATAGAAGATACACAGATTAAACCATGGAGAGTTCAGTTCTTGTTTCACACTCCAAAAAATAACAGTCCCCCTATTACACTTAATTCCCCCCATGACAAGGTTGTCTCTGTAGGTGTTGGGTCGAGTTTTAATTCAGTTCCCATCTTTGTCAAAACTCATAGTCTCCATTCCCTTAGAAAGAAAGATTCCAGAAAGAAAGATATAATGTAAATTTTCAGGAGTTGCAAAACAAAAAAGCATTACCTAACACAGAATTATTTTAAATACAGAATTACTACAGATTTAACCCCTCAGGCACAACCCCCAAACAATATTCTTTATGAGCTGCTTGGCTTAGCTATTAAAAAATATTCTAGCTCGAAGCAGCATATCTATCTATTATATCGCTTTCCTTCACAAACAACTTTCCCGGATAATGCATCTTTAAAACACTATGGACAAGAGACTTACAGATTGACATCAATGAATAGGAATGGCAGTCCTCTTTCTGCTTATTAAAAGGTTTAACACATTGTACTTCACAAACAGAGTTACTATACAAAATAATAGCAAGATGGTATATGGTGCCAGCACAACTCCAACATCTTGGGCGGCAGACCGAGGCAGGGGGTGCTGCAGGGAATGTGGGTAACAGGGAACTCTGTTACACATCTGGTGGACCTGTCCTCTACTAATTTCCTTGTAGAATGTGTTTTTATCTTTCCGCTCCTGCTTGGTAGGGGAGGAGATTGACCCAAACCCACGAATAGCCACTACACATGCCTAAACCTCAGAGACAACAGTTGTGTAAAATATTTCTTGCTAAATAAAAAAAGTCGTAGTCACAAACTGGAATACTAATAAGATCCCTACATTGGCTGGGATGGTTGAAGCTCTCAGGGATATAAGGATGTTGGAGGGCATGTCACATAGACAAAACCAAACACTTTCAACATATATGGGAACCACTGACTTTTAAGGAGAACAGGCAATCCAGCCGACTAATAGGGATGCCTCACTATATGTCAGCAATCTGGTTTGATTTAATTGGTATGTTTTGGGTTTCCACATTGTCTTTGTGTATGTCTCATATGTTTGATTTATTTATATTTTTGTTTATCTATCACATTGTTACAATTCAAATATATAACCACTTTACAAGCAGCTATGTACAAAAGAAAAAAATGTTGGCAATATAAACTATACCCATAGTGGGTGTTTCTTTAGAACTGGAATGTTAGGCTCTTCTTCTGAACCTATGTACCAGATTTCATCTGAACTTTCTTTGCTGAAACATGGCAATAAACTTGGAAGTGGAAGAAAAGATTCTATTAAACTCCAATCATTGTGTTTATGAATAAAACGCCATTCTAACATTGCAATAACAATAATATATGTAATTTCTCATTTTCCCTGTACAATTTTAAAAGTCAAAACAAAGACAGATATGAGGGCACGGTTACAGTTACAATTACAATTATTTAGAGGAGAAAAAGTTTGAAAGCTATCATTACAACCCAAGCATGGAATAAAAATAGTTTTTTTACATGGTCAGGAAGTAGTGTTACTTCAACATATTAAACATATTCAACTCTTTCAACATATTGAAGAAAGTGATGCACAAGCAAAAAAATAAAAAAATAGCTGATGAACATATTTAAATATTTAGCGCATAGTTTTACATTTTACATTGCTGTTATATGATGGGAGCATTGACGTAAAAGTCCGTATAACAAAACACAGAAAAAACATAGTGAATAAACCTGTGGTGAACAAGCATACAATGTTAAAATAAAATTGTTGAGGAATTTTGATCAGACTGGAACAGAACGTGAGGTCTTCAACAAATGACTAAATACGTAAAATGTATTAAAATAAATAAAGTGCATTATTCTAAGCTAAGACTGTAGGCACCAAAAGAACTGTAGCTTAACAAAGCAGTTTTGATGTATAGATCATGCCCCTGCAGTCTCACTGCTCAATTTTCTGTCATTTAGCAGTTAAATCACTTTGTTTATGCAGTCCTTGGTGTACATTCCTTACACAGAATTCCAAAACATTTCATGTAAATAGTAATCTAATGTTTACACTTCCTTTATTGCAAATTCTGTTTAATTTAGAATTTCTCCTTAACAGCATTCTAGATCCTGCAGGAGCTTCATATGTGTGATTATATCTCAATTTACAGATCAAGAGATACAAATGTTTACATTAAACTACATCTGATTGAAAATAAAATTATTTTGTTTTCATGCAAGCTGTATCATTCACAGCCAGGGGAGGTGTGACAGGGGCAGCATAAACAGAAACAAAAGTGGTTTAACTCCTAAATGGCAGTTAGTTGAGCAGTGAAACAGAGGCATAATCTATACACACAAACTGCTTCATTAAGCTAAAGTTGTTTTGGTGACTATAGTGTCCCTTTAACATAACCTGAAAAACATGCAAACATATGTTATAATTAATTAATAATAATGGCATTAATCTTTCAGTCTGTAGAACCTACATACAATAGCTCTTGACTAAAAACTGCTCTAACATTGTTACCACTAGTACTCAACTAAAAACAAAATGTCATTAATACAAGCTTCACCAGTTTCCATTTTCATTCTTTCTATTGTGTTAGTCATCTAGACCAGGGGTGGGCAATCTTCGGCCCTCCAGATGTTATGGACTACATCTCCCTTGATGCTTTGCTAGCATTATGGCCCTAAGAGCATTATGGGAGATGTAGTCCAAAACATCTGGAAGGCTGAAGATTGTCCACCCCTGATCTAGACTATTCATCTTTACAATTATAATAATGTCCTAATGTTAGCTCCTTTTATCCCACATTGGTATCTCTTCACATTTCAGTCCAAGTCTACTTCTCCTCTGTACATAATGCACGCCTTGTCTGTGTTTTATTCTCTCCACTGGACTCCATAATATTGACTCCCTCTATATCTTGTCACCTTCTTGACGGCTTCTCCCAGTCTTTCAAATATAACTCCACACTCTGGTCATGCTCCTTTCAGTTCATTTTCTCTATGGTCATGCTCCTTTCAGTTCATTTATTCTACTGTTCTATAACCTTCCTCTTTTCTTGCTTTGTCTGCTTTGTCTATCTTTTCTGCTGCTATTTCACCTTTTCTTCCATCCCTCACTCTCTCACCTTTTCTCATTCCCATGCATTAGTTTAGTTTACCTTCAACCTCTTTACAAGTAATGCTCTCACCATCCAATTAAGTTTGCATCTTATATCCTCCCTGTCAGTCAGCGTCTGCCACACCCCATGTCAGCCCGTTTCTTACGTGCCAAGAAAATGGGTAGTAAGTCTAGCTGAATAGTTACTTGTGTAATTGCATTGTATCTAATTTGTGATTCATTAATTCTGTACATTCATTACAGCTTTTAAGAAATATGAGACTCAAAAACGAGATGAAAACACCCTGTAATGCCTTTTATACTTTTGATTAAAACAAATCTATTACTACTGCGTAATTAAGCAAATAAGAGTATGCTGAATACATTTGTCACCATTCAATCATATTTGATGTGCGGTGTGTCATAGAAACGGCAGGGAAGCTGATGTCAATGGCAAACAGGAATAATGTATAACAGTCTGTCAAATAAGATTAATGGGAAATGGTCTCTTTGTAAATGATATATTCATGCTTGACAACAAAGGGATCAGGTGCTCGATAATATTGTTCTTCATAAAACATTGTTAAATATATTCACAGACGTCAAGAAAATAGATGCAATATTTATATTAACTACATTATGCAAGCATGCATATTAATTGATTTCTTAGAAAGTAGAAGGCTGTGGAAACATTTCCGTCATAAACTGATATAGAGTATCATTTTAGGGTAAAGCGTAAATTATTGTGGTTCATTCTGTGGTAAACTATGCAGAATCTGTAAGAGGAATATTTAAGAAGCCCTGAATTTAAGCTGTTGAGTAGGACAAGTCAATGTAATAGCAATGTACACTATGTTTACCCAATGTGTGGTAAATCTTGAGTTATCAATGTTCATTTAATTGCAATAATTTTTATTGAGGTGTCCTGATCTGCTATGTTCATAAAAAACATTCCGCACATTGAGATTTGGTTGCCAGGCTTCACATTTCAGTCACTGAAGTCAAATGGACTTTCTCTCACCAAGTCTTATTATAACCATTATTTTTTTTTTTTTACAACTGCTCAAACCACTCCCTACTTATATCTCTTTCTTTTCTTTTCCTCTCTGGCTCTGTCATTCTCTGTCACCATTGCATAACTATAGCAACCTACAGCACTCCAAATATTTTGAACTACATCTCCCATAATGCTCTACAAAGCATCAAAGGAGTTGTAGTAATTTGAAGTGCCAAATGTTGTCCTTTTAATTCATATTAAATGTTGGCATTTTTGAAAGAATCCCTTGTCTATGTTTCCCATTCTGCCAACTATCTCCATGAAATGTTGGTAAGATTGTCAGTTATATGAGCCAATGCTCACAGACTTGCAACTGTCCCCTGTCTTTTGAAAATTGTGTTGTCTTTGTGCCTGCAGCATTTTCTGTAATTTAATTTTGAAAAGAAAAGCACAGTCGCAAAATAGTGAAGATAGCGTTCCTCTAAAAAACACTAGAACGTTAAGAATACAAATGCATAATTCTAACGCTATAGTGTTTTAGTCAACATATAGACTGCCCCACTCCCCCACAAGGATTAAAAGAAATTTTACTTAACTTTAAACCCATGCCCAGCTGAAAACATTGTGAGGCCAGTGCGCATGTGCTACAAAATGCTGTGCCAATCAGATGGTCGCTATAAGACCATTTGATTGAAATTCCTGAGTTTCAGTCAACTATTTCTGCTAAAGCACATATAGTAGCTGTCTGTATGTCAGCCAATAAAGGCATTTAAACTCTGTAATGTAAACATTGTCATTCCTGTAGATACTACAATACTACTAGAAAAAGTATTTAAATATGTATATCAAGACATCAGTAAATGTAGTATATATATATATATATATATATATATATATATATATATATTTACTATATTATAAATAGATATATGTTTGTGGTAAACATTAGTTACTGTGAGTGGTTGATTTAATTTGCTAGTGTTGTTCTGAGAAATTTTTGCAGTGTTTTTTTAAGAGGTTTAATTATTAAAAATAAATCTTGCTAACTTAAAAAGGTTAATATGAAAGCCAACAAATGCTCCATGTTTTAGCAGATAATATTTAGCAGCACGCCAGGTCTGGCAGTCAATCTCAATGTAGCACTATGAAAAAAAGAACAGGATTATGGAGCTTGTGTGATACATTACTAGTTGGTTCTGCAGGTCAGAAGAACTGCAATAGCAGAGATTTGCTTACGATAATTACAATGTAAGAACAAGGTCTTTAAATTGCTATAATTGAGAAATAATCAGATTACAGTCCATGATTAACATTGTGAAACTAAAATGTCCTGCATTGTTAAAATTTGCTTATGAACTCTTTAGAATTTAAATCTAATGATATACCCATGGTCGTTATTAAATGGAAATTTAAGAACCATAACCGCTACCGCACACTCTAGTGGTTATGGTGCCTGGAGTACCCTGGTGCCACCCATGGTAAATATTGAAATATTGAAAAAAATTTGTACAGTTTGGGTACCATAGTCATCTTCGCCTTTCTCTAGTTTTCTCTTGGCTGTAGTGGCTGTAGAGCTTGTTGTGTTCCTTTAACAAATCTCATAATAATTTTGAGTGTATATAATTATTACAGGGTGAGTTTTCTGCCATCTAAATAGAAAAAAATAACTTGTCTTAACTCATTGGTTAGTAAATAACCCTCAAACCACAATTGATCCAGTGTCCAACAGTGAATTAGCAAGGACTCTATTTAATAATTATTCATCACAATCTCTTGCATTATGTTAATTTGAGGATTAAAAAAGTCTAATGCAATCTAAAACACCTAACATAAAAAAACTGATTCCTTTTTAAAATTGGATGAACATCCCAGGCGTGCACAAGGGGTGCGTCAAGTGTGACCAGGAACAGCCTAATGCATGACCACACTTCCTTCCATTTTTCTACTGCATTTTGATGCCACATTGGGCTGGTTCAGTATCTGGTTTACGATACATAATTATGACAATTAGCTACCTATGTACATAGTAGGTAGTGATGTCCTGAACCGTTCGCGAACCGTTCAGCAAACCGTTCGGGACATCACTAATAGTAGGTCAGCAGAAGATAACTATATAATATAAATTTAATGGATGAAGCATACAATACAAAGAGGGTTATTCACTAAAGTGAGTCTCCAAAGCCAATTTCAAATTTAAGGTCAAAGTAGACAAATAAGAAGCATAGCGTAGATAATGTTTCCAGTATGACCATTTTTACCCTGAAATTGAAGTTCATTTTGAATTCTTGCTCTATTGAATAATCTTGTTAGTATTTTATTATATTGTGGAAATAAAGGTCAATAAAAAAAGTATTTTTAAAAAAGTTGGAAAAAAATTAGTAAATAAATGCATTTAAAAAATAAGAGCGTGGGAACAGAGCCTAATGAAATAAACTGTGCATACCTTTAAAGAACCAGTCAAAATGGTGAATTCAAAGTGAAATTAAATGTTAAGACCAAAATAGTTGATATGGGAGCAGAGCTTAGAAATTTTACAATTTGACTATTTTCATGAACTTCGTTTTGTGCACAGGGATGTCTATTCAGAAGCAGGAAGGGGCCTTTCCCAACATATTGGGACAAGTGTGTAAGCACCCAGTTGTCTAAATGTATTTTTATCCTGTAGCATTGAGATGACTTTTTTACTAGAACTGAGGGGCCTAGCGCAAAAAAAAAAATGCTCCAGACCATTTGCCATTCTACAATATGCATTCTGGTGTGTAGAATTCTCCTGGCAACCACCACACTGAGATTCAGTCAGATTCTGAAACATGATTCATCACACATTTCCACTGCTCCAGAGTCCAGTGGTTTTACACCCCTGCAGCCAACATTTATTATGAGGCTTCAGTACAGCTGCTCAGCAATGGGAACCCATTAAATCTTCTAATAGACAATTGTTGTGCTGATATTGCTTTGAGCGTAGGTATTTAACTCTCTAGAAAGTGCAACATATGAGGCAATTTTTAGACAGACCATTTTCAGCACTTTGAATGCCACATTGTGAGTATGCATGTTCTACCATTGTGGCTGGGCTGATGTTTTTCCTAAAGACTTCTACTTCAAGATAATAGCACTTATAGTTGACCAGGACAGATCTACTAGGAAAGAAAATGGACAAGGTGGCAATTTTTTTTATTGCCATGTTAAAAGTCACTGTCAATCCACTGTACTACCAATGTTTGTTTCTGGAGACATCATGGTTATGTATTAACCCTTCAAGGATGGCAGGTGTACTATGCCATCCTTGAAAGGGTAGCTCTAAATGCCAGAGGGACGTCCTCCTGCCATCTTAACCTCACAGGACCGGCAATCCGCAGCAAACCCAGTCCAGGGGGACTGCCCCAGGCCCCAGCAGTCCCCCTTCAGTAACTCCAGCCACTCCGGCCCTCCATGGCCATGTTATCAAGATGATCACATGGCCGCAATAGGAGTCTATGGAGCTGCCTGCAGGGGGACTGTCTGAGCTGTCAGGCAGTCCCCTTGACTCCTAAAAAAAAAAATGTTAAAATAATTAAATAAATATATTATACATATTTTAAAGCATTTTGTAATATAATATAGTATGCATAAATAATTCATGTATATGATTTCATTATAAGTGCACTTTGTGATATATATAGGTTCAAGAGTGGAGGTACCATCAGCCACCTACTCTACATGGATGGCATCAAGCTTTATGTCAAGAATGAGCGGGGACATTGACTCACTGATTCACCTAACTAGGATATACATCGAAATGTCGTTCTGACTAGAGAAGTGCGGGCGGATGATAGCAAAAAGAGGGAAGATGATCAGGACAGAAGGAGTTAAAGTTCCAGAATGCCAAATAGAAGATGTAGAGGACACCTACAAGTACTTTGGGGTACCACAAACACATAGCAAGGAAGATAGTAACATCCTAATACCTCCAAAGAGTCAAACAGGTCCTGAAATCCCAGCTCAATGGCAAGAACAAGATCCAAGCCGTCAACAAATATGTCCTAAGGGTTGTGACGGTAGTCACCATCACTGGGGATGGAAGACAGACACTATGGATGGGCTCGCAAATTCCTTTTGTGTTTTGTCACATTGTGCCTATTATTTGTGCAGGGTATGTTGAATGTATTGCTGGTCTGTACATCTCCCCCTCCCCCCTTTTTCCTGTCCTATTGTTTCCCCAGCAGGGTGTTGTCCCAGGGACATTGCCAGACCAGTTTAAACTAACTCCCCTGTTCCTCCTCAATCTCCCATCAGCCCTTGCTATTGTCTGACCCCACCCTTCCTTGTACTATAGTAATCTATGTAACCTATTGTATGTAAATGAGGCCGTTGGGGTCTTAAACTAAGTGTGCTGGGTTCATTAAAGAGTTGCTGTTTAAACCTTCACCATGTGTCGTCTGGTGTTTGGTGCAGGGTGGAAAAGGCCCTAAGTGATCCCAGTCAAGCTTCGGCATATGGGTCTGAAGTGTTTCAGGGTCCCTGATAGCTACAAGGAAGCAGACTTGGCGGAGGTATTGTGGCTGAGTATATTGTGGCTGGATGATTCTTACCGGGCCTTAAGGTGGTATGCAGTCCAGCAGTACCCATTTCTAGCAGATGATGACCCTCCAGAGGGTGAGGACTATGATGGCCCTTAAAAGATAAAATTGAATTGGGAAGTCCTGAGAGGTCCCGGCTTTATGACATTAGGGAAAACAGGGAACACCTACTGGATCTCTCAGAAGCAACTGACCTGGAACCTGATTTGACCCACCTGGCCACCATGGAGTGGGAGCTTGAACTGGATTACAAGTAATTATTTGACTCTGCATAGCAGCAGGTACCAGAGACTGGGGATTTAATAGACCTTACATCTGAATATGTTGGTCAGGTAGATGTGGAAGGAACTGTATTCTCCACACCTGATTCACGGGGATACGAGGCAGCCATCCCAGATCTCCCACCTCCACGCCGGAAGTTGAGAGCAGGGATGACAGCCTTTTGGTGATGGTGGAACCTGAGGAGTACACCACCACCCCAGCTGAAGCGCTGACATTGAGTCAGAGTGCTGCTGGCCTCTGTACCCAAATTGCAATGACGAGTGAGTTGAATAGCAAGGAGATCAACCTTCTAGTGAAGGTGGAGTTCAAGGAGTGCACAACTCCCCCAGCTGAAGCGCTGTCATCGGGGCAGAGCTTCACTTGCCTCTGCTCAAACCCACTGGTAACCCGCGAGCCTCAGGCATCAGACATTGCTGGTCCCACGGAAGAGCGGATCCCAGAGCAAAGCACGGCTAACCTCAGCCCTTTGCCACAAGCACTGGTGGATCTCTATCCAATACAAATGGATGGGACTCTGGTCTCTACCTGTAGTCCCCAGGAAGGCTGGACAATGAGTTCCGATCCCCAACCCCATGTCAGAGGGGGCCCAGCCACCCTGCCTTCCCTCCAGCGGCTGGTAGAGATCCAGAGAGACAGGACAGTGGGTACGCATTGCCAGGTACATGCTTTACTAGATGCAGAGGTCGGCTGGGTAAGTGCTGCTCTTCCATGGGCAATTTGTTTGGGTTACTGATTCGGTGATGGCCTTGATGACCTGGATGTAGTCACTAACTTCAGAGTCAACTCGTCTGGGGTCTCCTGTATTGGTCTCCTTCTGAAGGGGGAGAAATATGCTGTAAACTATTCTGAGCTGGATATACAGGGTTCCAGAATTGCTATTGGCGTCTATGGGGGTCACAGTGGCCCCCTAAGAGTGGACTCATATGGGGATAGGTTTGAATTTAGGAAGGGGGCCATGGCAGATTCACTGGGAACTCATTTCTCCACTTTCAAGTCCCCTCTTATGTCTAAATCACCCTGTGCTTATTAGAGGAACAGGGTGACCGAGAAGCCCAGTCTGGCCTGCCCAAACCAGACTTCCACAGACTGATTGGCTATGAGGGCTCCATGCTCCCGACTGGGACAAACTTACAAACTACGTGGAACTTTGTCGAGAATGCTGCCAGGATGGATGGACTTTTTGGGACTTATTACCCAACTAACTCCGGCACAGACCGATTGGATTTCTGGTACCTGGTTAGTCTACCTTTGGGGGGGAAGATATGTGACGGTAGTCACCATCACTGGGGATGGAAGACAGACACTATGGGTGGACTCCCAAATTCCTTTTGTGTTTTGTCACATTGTGCCTATTATTTGTGCAGGGTATGTTGAATGTATTGCTGGTCTGTGCATCTCCCCCTCCCCCCTTTTTCCTGTCCTATTGTTTCCCCAGCAGGGCGTTGTCCCAGGGACACTGCCAGACCAGTTTAAACTAACTCCCCTGTTCCTCCTCAATCTCCCATCAGCCCTTGCTATTGTCTGACCCCACCCTTCCTTGTACTATAGTAATCTATGTCACCTATTGTATGTAGATGAGGCTGTTGGGGGCTTAAACTATCTGTGCTGGATTTATTAAAGAGTTGCTGTTTAAACCTTCACCATGTGTCTTCTGGTGTTTGGTCCAGGGTGGAAAAGGCCCTAAGTGATCCTAGTCAAGCCTCCGCGTCTGGGTCTGAAGTGTTTCAGGGTCCCTGATAGCTACAAGGAAGCATACTTGGCGGAGCTCCGTTACAAGGGTCATCAGGTACCTAGCTAGAATAATAACCTAGCCAAGAGAATAACTGGTCACCATGGATGTCAAGACCAGAAAACTACTCACAATGAATGGAGGTTTCCACGCAAAATCCAGCAACCAGAGACTGTACACCTGCCAGAACGAAGGAGGTCGCGGCCTGATGAGTGTCAAGGCCACAGTCCTGAATGAAACAGAGCATCCACAAATACATCATGAAGATGACTCCAAAAGATGAACTGCTAAGGACTGAAACTTCAACAGATAGAGGATTCAGAAATAGTGGAGGTTCCTTGGCAAGACCTCTCCATGGGGTGTACCACTGGCAGATAGTGGATGTGGCTCACATGACAAAATCCTACCAGTGGTTGGAAAAAGCAGGCACTCATCACCAGATCAATAGAAGCTGGAGTCTACCATACTAGGCAAGACCCAAAGTGCAGACTATGCAATGTGGCCTCTGAGACAGTCCAGCGCCTAGTAGCCAGATGCAAGATGTTAGTATGAACAGCATACACAGAGAGACACAACCACAACTAAGTGGCTACTACAAAAGACTGGACATTTGGAATTCCTTGGCTTGTCTACATTTGCAAATGGTATGACATGACGGGGTTAATTTACATTCTTGGGCTACGATATGGTCTCAAATGGCAACATAGACCCAGCAAACCAATCAGGCAAACTGAAATGGGCAAGCCCAATATTGACCCTGTAACTTTCCAAAACACCATAAAACCTGTACATGGGGGTTATTGTTATTCTCAGGACACTTTGCTGAATATAAATATGAGTGCTTTAAAACAGTAAAACATATCACGATTAAGATATCACCAGTAAAAGTGCTGTTTTGCGTAAAAAAAAATGCAAAAAACAAATATTAATGCTAAGTTTGGCAAACACCTTGCTATTTATCACCCGTAATGGACAGATAACCTCCAGACTAGCCCCAGAGGACGGCCTGGTGTACCTAAAGTCTTGGGACATTCACCCGGCACTTACACCTCCGACTTTGACTGAGCTTAACCAACCCCTACAGGACTGGAAGAAACCGAGACGCTGAAAATCCTTGAGACAGTCACATGTAAATAGTTACCATAAGTTAAACACCACTCTCTGACCCCCCCACCACTCCTATCACGACCTAAGGTCTAGGGCCACTTAAGACCTAACTGACCACCACGGATCCTGAGAAATTTGGGAAATGCCCAGGTATGGTACATATGCCCGCGAACCTGGATCAACGTTGCAGACCATTCCCAAGGGCAAACAAGACTACAGCTCACTCAGAGAATATTATAAACCCCAGGACTATGATATCAACACGAGCATACCCAAGGACTGCCCGCTGCTCAGCCACTACCGGCCCACAGCACAGTTTTGACTCACAGACACACTAATCACCTGATAAGATATATGGTACTCTTCAAAAGGAGAGATTTAGGTACCAGCGGAGCCATGACAAGACAAACTGCTGGACGCTAGACACCCGCCAGCCCGTAGGTCCTCTGTTACCTTCCTTTTTTTTTGTTTATACAGGGGTGGTGAATGGGGTATGTCCTTGGCTCACAAGGGGGAGTAGCCTTAAAGATCTTGAGCCGACACTCTCTACCTGGCAAACGGGGGCCACACTTGTGTTACAGACTTGGGTCTCATAAATATTTCTCCCCCACCCAGCTGCTCTGGGCTTCACCATATGAAAATACCGTCCTAAAGACCGTAACTAAGGGGACATGCATAATGTTAATTCAAGGAAATAGAGCCCTCAATTCTTTGTCCCTGACCCCTCTTAAAACACATCCCTTGCCCCTCTCCCACCCCCTCCCTATCCAAAGGTCTCCATGCACAGGACAAGGCTCAGAGTGTAGCGGCACAGAGCCCATGGAGACATGGGGAGGCTCAGCAGAAGTTTTCCGCTCTGGGGAGAAGGGTCCAAACAATATGAAACAATAGTGACTTAATAACCTATGTTACAATGTGTTATATTATTTTTTTAATTTTATGTTTGGTTACAATTCAGGAAGTAATGGT
Source organism: Pelobates cultripes (assembly GCA_933207985.1). Classification (NCBI taxonomy): domain Eukaryota; kingdom Metazoa; phylum Chordata; class Amphibia; order Anura; family Pelobatidae; genus Pelobates; species Pelobates cultripes. The sequence continues at coordinate 251,298,635 of OW240913.1, forward strand.
AACAATGAATGTTGGTAATCCATGCCTTCGAGTTAGGACATGTTAAAGTAAATGTTAAAAACACAAATCCGCCTGTGAGGGGTGTGGAAAACCAAACCATTTGGCCCACAGAAGGCGAAGTCGACTGGCTCCAAGAGTGCAGCTAAATACTGCTTACAGTCGCAGTCCTCTACTGCTACTGTTCTTTCACAAATATCTGTTTTCCCCTTTTTCTTTCCTTTCCACTCTCTTTTTTGCTACAGCAGGGATGGAAGTAGGGAGGGGGGGAAGAGACAACACCTGGTGTGGGGATTTACTCTAACTAGGACCAAACACCACACTATGCGCATAGTGTCGCACAATGTCAGGGGGTTGAACTCCCCATCAAAACGACATGTACTTTATAGGGAACTCCGAAAACTCCAAGGTGAAATAGTGTGCCTGCAAGAAACCCACTTTTGCAAGTCTGACCCTAGCAGATATGGTGTTAAACAATTCCCCTACCAGTTGCACGCCACTTCCGAAACAAAGTCAAAAGGCGTATCAACGCTGCTCAGCAACCAACTCTCCTTTTCCCTTATCAGAAAAATCCCTGACCCTCAGGGACATTTTTTAATAATAGTTGCCTAAATCAACGAGATCATCTACACCATAGCCAATATATATGCCCCTAACGACAACCAGAGGGACTTCCTCGCCAACGTCCTACTCAAACTAGAAAATGTCCAACAGGGCATACTCATTCTGGGGGGGACTTCAATTGTGTTCAGGACCCCATACTAGACTCCACATCCAAAAAACCCCAGGGAGACTCAAAACACTACAGAAACTAGCTAAAGAACTAAATACACTTATCATCACCACTAACCTATCCGATGCCTGGAGAGCGAAAAACCTCTCAGACAAATCCTACACATACTACTTTTCCGTACATAACTGTTACACAAGGAAAGACAGATGCTACACTCGGGGCACTCAATTTACACAGGTCACGGACTGTGAGATCTGAGACATTGAATGGTCCGACCGCGCCAGTTATCCTCATGCTAGCTGATACATTTGCCTTCAAACACAAACCGCCTTGGCGATTGAATGAATTGCTCCTCCAAGACCCTAAATTTTCCTCAACCTTGGCAACAGATGTAGCGCAATACTTCCTCACAAATGACTATCCGGACATGTCCATAGATACACTATGGCAACTCCTTAAGGCAGTCGTGAGAGGTCAACTAATAAAACCAACTGCACACATTAAAAGATCTTCACAAGCTACACTTAAGGAATGGACCAAGAAGCTCCGTGAGTGAAACACACAAAATCAAAAAACACTGGAGTGAGGATATTAGAAACCAAATACTGCAAACCCCAAAGAAAATCCAAGAGGCAAATTTGCTTTGCACCAGTTTCATACTGAAAAAACTAAAACGCCCGCACTACACTCAAGGTAACAGGGCGGGGAAATTATTGGCACACACGCTGAAAGAATTGCAGGCAAGGTCCAGAATCCCACACCTCTTGACAGACACAAACGAAAAACTCTTCCCACCAAAAGCCATAGGTAATGAATTTACTTCCTTCTACATGAAACTATATAACATACAATGAGATTCGGGTCAATACCACGCTACGGCAGAAGAATCCATAGCATATCTAGATCAAATCCGCACAACCACACTCACGCCCGACCAAAAAGACTTACTGGTCAAATCGATAGACCAGGAGGAGATTGAGGCAGCTATACGGCAACTCCCCGCCAACAAAACACCAGGTCCTGACGGCCTAGCCAATATTTACTATAAAAAACATATAAAACAATTAGCCCCGTACTTGCTCTGCCTATTCAACAATGCAATTACCCACTCCAGACTACACCGAGACATGATTGCCGCCACGGTAATCACACTCCTTAAACCCGGCAAATCCCAGACTCATTGTAAAAACTTCCGACCTATTTCCCTACTGAATTCGGATGCCAAACTATCCGCAAAAATATTAGCTAATAGGATATCTGAGACCCTTCAAACGCTGATCCACCAAGACCAATCGGGCTTTGTGAAGGGTAGGCAAGGGACAGACAAAAGAAGAAAAGTGCTGGACATCATGTACTCCATGCGAAAACAAAAGATTAAGGGGGTCATGTTGTCCCTCAATGCCAAAAAAGGCGTTAGATCGGTTGAGCTTGACCTTTCTAGAGGTGGTGTTACAGAAGTACGAATTTCCAAACTCATTCCTTTCCATGGTCAAGGCACTATACAACGCACCCATGGCCAAAATAATCTATGGGGGCTTCACATCCGTGTCACTAGATATCATGAATGGAAAGCGTCAGGGATGTCCACTCCCTCCCTTTTATATGTCCTGACACACGAGCCACTAGCGACTCAAATCAGGGCCCATACCTCGATCCAAGGGGTTCACATAGGGCAGACAGAACACAAACTCAGTCTCTTCGCGTACAATATCCTCCTTACCATCACAGACCCAAAAACCTCCCTACCAACACTCAATCAACCTTGACTACAACACCACACGTCACCTTAAAACTTGTCATGACTTTGACTGGGGGGGGACCACATAACCTTGGGTATAAAACTGACCAAAAACCTAGACGACATAGTAACAGCGAATTATGTTACAATAGCCTCTGAAATCCGGTCCACTATGAACAACTGGAAAGACAAATTTCTCTCCTGGTTGGGCAGAATTGCAGCATTTAAAATGATGTTTCTACCCAAAATACAGTTTTTGTTCCGTTCTCTACCTGTAGAGGTTCCAAAGTCTTATTTTACCCAACTGCAAAAGCACATAGTCCGGTTTGTTACTGGCTGCCGTAAAGCTCACATCCCCAGGACCACTGCCACCAGGAAATTGGGAGACGGGGAATTGGGAGACCAGATATACATACCTATTACCTAGCCACACTCCTCAATCATGCAATTGAAGCACACAACTCACAATCGAGACCTCAATGGGTGGATATCGAATCCCATTGATCCCTGAACGAGGGACTTCAATATCTAATGTGGATACCTAGAGCATTGCGCGACACTTTATCAACTACGTTCACCATACTGAAGGCATGGGACGGCCACGTAGCCAAGTTTTCCTCCTGGTCTCTGGTATCTCTAGCCACACCACTCAAATGAGTTAAACACTTCATCCCTATGTTTGATAGCAGGGGGTGGGAAGATAAGGGTCTACTATTTTTACACCAAATATGGAATGGAGAGGGCTTGACTGCCTACTCCCAACTTAGGACAACTTACAATTTACATCAGACGACTTACCTGCAATATCTGCAATTGCAATCACTACTACGACACATCAAGCAAACTAGGTCACCTACACTGCCCATGGTCCAACGCATATGCATAATAGAGAAGATGTGTATGGGCCTCATCTTGTAAAAAAAAGTTTCTCAGTCTGCTATGATACACTGTTGTGGGACGAGAAAATCCCACTACCCACATACACAAAAGAATGGGGGAGGGATCTGGGCCTGGAAATCTCAGACACCACCTGGACCAGGGCCTTTACAATACACAGATCCTTCAAAAAATGTACCTCCCATGTGGAACTAATTAGGAAAATTGCCACTAGATGGTATCTTACACCAGCCAGACTGTCGAACATGTTCCTCAACACATCAGACAAATGCTGGAGGTACGCATCTGGTGGAAGTGCACAAAGATTAGGCCCTACTGGGATATGATCACCAAACTAATTTCAGAGGTCCTGAACATCCCAATGTAGGCTCCGCAGAGTTTTTTTCTATTTATGTTCTCAGAACACATGAACAAAAGACAGGGGGCCACAGCATTTCACATACTGATTGTTGCTAACTTACTGCTGGCTAGGAAGTGGAAATCCAAAAGCACCACCTCTTTGGATGAATTGGTCAGCCAGGTAGCCACCAATGGCCAATGGGCAATACAAAAAAATGGCCCACATGAGTTCAGACAGATCCAACAAAGGACTAAGGGTTTGGGCCATATGGGAGACATGGTTGGAAGACCACGCTAGCTTAGACATTAGCAGCCAGAGGCTTCACCCAAAGGGACAAGGAAAGAAGCCGCTGCCCCGCGACCAAAGGGCCACGGACACTAGCCAGGGGTTACTTGTACAAAAACCCCATTAACTACCAGAAGGGGAACCTGCAGAACCACGCACAATGGCTCCCTCCCACCCTCTTACTTAGCCAGCACACCCTATAGGGATATACCTACCACTTGGACCACGTCCGATACTCTGTACTTATCTTCACCACCCTCTTACTTTCCCTTACATTCCTTTACTTTCTCTCTATCCCCTGTTTCACCTATTTTATGCTTACTATCCTCTACGCAGCTAAGCGCTGGGCGATATTGCAAAACCTGGTGACATCAAAGATAGGACAGCACCCAAAGGGCACATAACCCAATGTTGACCCAATATTAACCCCTGGTCTCACCCAAGTATAGGGTAAAGAGTATATAATTGATAATGGAACCAGGGGAATAAGTAGCATAACAGGACATATTACTACAGATTCACGCTGTGTTTTGATTTCTGTGCCATGTTGACACTTGTCATGACAGGGCGTATGTTAAAGGTTTTGCCCGACCTAAGCCCACCTAAGCTAAACGTCCATGTCGAGCACCTGCCTTGTCCATATGTATATGTATAAGTTTATGTTCTATTTACATTACTGTACAACACTTTATGCATACATGATTTGTTAATGTACTTGACTAAAAGGAAAAAAGAAATAAAGAAAAAAAAAGACTGCACATACCTCAATTTGAATACCATGGGTTGTCTACTTTTTTAAATGGTATGTCATTGTGGGGTTAATTTTCATTCCTGGGTTACCATACAGTCTCAAAATTATTAAGAAAGAATAGAAAATGGCCCACCAAACCAGTCTTGCAAATTTCAATGTGCAAACATGGAAAAGGGGAAAGCCCTACATTTGACCCATGTAAGTTTCCAAAAAACCCATGAAACCTGTACATGGGGGGTACTGTAGTACTCATGAGACATTTATGAATACAAATATGTACTTTTATTTCAGTAAAAGCCAACAGCAGGACATTCACAGTTAAAATGGCATGCAGAACTTGAAAAATTATAAAATGTCTTAATTTCTCATACTTTTTAAGATTTTATTCATATTAAATTATGTTTCATATAGAAATATTTGATATAAAATGAAAGCCCTGTTTCTCCAGAATAAAATTATATATAATAAGCGTGGGTGCACTTAATATGAAAGATGTGAATTATGGTTGAATAGACATACAGCACAAATTCCAGGTTTTGTTTACATTTGCATTGATCACAACTTGTACAATTGCCAACTTGTCATTGATGCTCCAATTATATGCTTGATAAATGTATATGGTTTGCATCAAATCCAGATCCATTGCTTTCCACTTTCAAAAATAGTATGCATAATGCTCATATTAATTATCTAATTCTAATTTGGGTATGGTATACAAATGTCTTGCACATGTGCAATTGATATTTAAAAGGTAACACTCAATCTGATATGGATTTCAGTGATGCATTCATTACCAGAAACTTGAGGAAATTGTAAATGTGTTTGCAAATAACGTACTATGTGCACAGTATTTATCTTTCATATAAAAGTCTGCATCAGATATTTGTACTATGTTTTGTCTTTTTATATTGTTTAATTGGTTAATCGAATGAAACATGTGGGCTATGAAAAATCCATTCATTTTGTTTTATTCTAGATGTTCTGTACTTTAAAGATTCTTCCACAAGTAAAAAAAAGATGTATATGGTAAAGTGGTTTAAAACTCTTTAGAATAAGGAAATAGGATTTTTTAATTAAGCTCAGTATGACAATCATTTTAACTGGCATACAGAAGCATGTAGTGGTGTCCAGTAGAATGTCACAAACTTTTTGGTTCCTTTATTGGTTCATCATGTAACCTGATTATATAAAGGGCTTTAGATGTCTAGCTAGATGTAAGTAGATAGATTTCCCTGAACAATAAAGGCACATATCTGAAAATGTGACCACATATTTAGTGGATAAAGTGAGCCTCAGGTATGTTTAATATTTGATCTGAAGATTTAATCCCCATTTTATTAGCACAATACATAAATTAAATTGTAATCCTTTTGTTGACAAAGGGAAAAATAAGTGGATAATGTGGGGGGAATGATGATATTAAAGACTAAAAAGAAATAAGATATTAAAATGAGAGGGGACATCTCACAGCATGAAATATAGTTGTGGTTTTTCTCAATACAAACTTAGAATGCAACTCTCTTTCCAGATTTATTGTGTTTTGCTTTTAAATGGAAAAGCAAACTTGTATTTTCTAAACAATTTTCTAAACCTGAAAGCATAACTTGACAAACAATCAAATTGCAATTAGCATTTATGAAAAGCATGAGAATTCAACTGATTTTACCTTTTATGAAAGGAAAAGAAACAGTAGTGTAATTGTGACTTATAAGATAATAGAACAGGCTTATAGGTAAGTAAAGCAGTGATGCTGGTGAGATATCCAAAAGATAAAGAGTAGTGTAACTGTGACTGCCTTATATTAGACAGGGGGCATCTAGCCAAACAGGCTGACTATACATATGTAGGCAAGACAGACAACTAAACCCCAACAGAATATAAATTGGAAAAGTCACTCTAAGCATGGGGGAAAGAGAGGCAATACTCAAGCTTCAGTCAGCCAATACAGGTAATAGGTAGGATATAGTCCCGCAAGATGAACAGGTTTTCATTATGGAGGGTGCAAGGTCAGATCCCCTTCCCACCCCAGGACTGTGTTTTTTTTGGCATCTTGTGACCACGGACTCGGGGTCTCTTTGATTCCAAGTCCTTTCTCTCTAACGGGTAACAGGTGACCTTGGGCCGCCGTTGGCGTTCTGTCTTCTGTCTGTGTGGATGATGCTTGGGGGGGCAACTCCTAATGGATGACAATTTGGGTGGGTAAGTATTAAAGGGCAAAGGTGATATGATGCCTGAAGGGGCTCCGCTCACCCCCGTATGTTGCGTTTCTTCGTGGGTGCGTCATCTTTGCCAGCTCTGCATCTGGGCGTTCTTTGGCGAGGAGTGATTGCATGCCAGTGCTTGGTCTGTTCCCACCGTCGGGGACCGGGTAATTTGAGTTCCTGCTTTTCAAGTGGGTTCTGGCTGGTTACTTTCCGTGGCGGGGAGGTGGGGTGTCGAGTTGCCATATACATGGTCGCTGCACAGCCATGTCCATGTGACAGGTGAGTTCCTCCAGCCATTTAGTAAACAGGCTGTCCAACTTTCTTCGTGGGAGGGTTCGGGGCTGCAGGTGGCATTTGCCATTATGGACTTGGGCTGTTGCTGGGACTTACCACTGCTTCCCTTCTCGATGGTGCTGGGATATTCCTCACAGGCGGGGGGGAGAGGCTTCAGACTTCATGTGCCTTTGGGGGATCGGCTGCCTCCCCCGCCTGGACTGTGAGTAGGCGTCTTGTAGGCCACAGGCGTTCCCTGGCTGTTGCCGCCAGTCTCAATCTGGAACATGGGTATAGCTGATGCTGCTGGGTCCCTCCACCTGCAGGACACCTCGACAGTGGGGTATCAGCTTGGTTTTTGAGGTATTTTATCTATTTTAGATTCTTGGGATGTGTGACCGGTCTGTTAGACAGTTAGGCTCCGCCCCCCAGATTTACAATATATTTATACGTAAACAGGGTGTGACGGTAGTAAACTGTATCACCGTCAAGCATTCCCTTCTTCCCATAAAAGAAAATTTCACAAAGTAATCCACAGGAATAAATATCGCTGGTATCGCCAAATAATCCACACATGAGTCAAAGCTTAATGCTGGAACAAGACTGATTTACTGGACACAACAGGCATTCAATTTATACAATACATAACTCCTCCTCTGGGCCAGGCTAGATTATTGGGTTTGAGCACTTATCAAACTCAATTATCTAGTGGCCAGAAAAGTTAACATTTTTCACAATTATTGGAAATATACTTTATACATAACATATCAACATAAAAGGGTGATGTGAGCAACATACCCAAAAATCATTTGAATCCGTTCAGCCGTTCGGGAGTTATATATAAGTCACCTTTGACCGACCGCAAGCACATTTTCCTGCCCAAAAAGAGTTCCATAGAGTTGGGCTGTGCGGTCGGTTAATTTCACACAAAAAAATTTCTAAGTCCCATTCGAATGCACGAACGGGGTCGTTCGTGCAAATAGCCCAGTCTAACAGTGTGTTTGAATTGTCAAACGCACTTCGATTCCAGCTGAAGCGTCGAACTTCCTGAGAAGGTAAGGGTCAGCGGTGTTCGTGCAAATGCGTAGCCGATTTTAGTTCCATAGATTCAATGGCACGCACCGCTGACCGCGTTCAACTAAATTAAAATGGCCGCTGCCACGTGTTCGGTTTTTGAATGGCGGCCACTTCGACTACTTCGGCACTTCGACTGCATCCGAAGTGCCAATTTAAAAGTACAAATCCTTTTTCTGGGAGTTGAAGGGCCAGCAGCAGCACAACGAAAATCCATTATGCCCAAATCTTGTATTTAAAGGGCCAAACCTCCCAGGGACCATAATCACATGGCAAGGGGCTGGCAAGCAGTCATATCCAGGCACAAGTGGAGAGGTTAATTTTGCCACACATGGTATTTTAAGACTTTTTATATAGGCATTTACCTGCCTATCTCTGCCTAAAATTGTAGTACAACTGGGTTTTTTTGTTGTTTTTTTTTATGTGTATTTTGTAAATCTGATGCACCCAGCAACAGCATTAACATGCAGTTGAAAGCGGTGCAGTGATCTGGGGCTAAATTTAGTGCATAAAATAATGATTCTATCATTGGTCCTTCAGGGAAGGACATCCATGACAGAATAATTCCGTCATGCAATATTATGGGGTTAAGAGCCAAGCATAACTTCCAACAGAATTGTAATTGTATGGCAGGATTCATTATGCTGATAATAGCTACAAATGTCTACAAGTAGTTCAGACATCAAGTTTATTCACTGATTTCCCTGTTAACTGCTCTACCTTTCTGCCCTTCATTATCATCATTATCATTGAATATAGATAATGCTATTGAAATAGTTGCTGTTATCCCTGTGTCACTCTATATGTTTTTATATTGTCAGTATGTTTCTGCATCTTTTTCTTGCTAAGGACACAGCTTACTATGTCCTTGAAATTCTCAATGGCAGATATGACAGTAGAAATATTTAATGGTGTACCCTAGAGGACTTGTAATTGAGTTTGCAAGACACCCAGCTGGTGGTAAATTATGATCTTGTCTTTGTACTCTTTAGAGACTTTGACCTTGATAATAAAATGTGTTTCTGATCAAAGAATCTTTCAATTTCATTTAATTCAATTAAATGGGTTGCAACAATATAGGATACCACAAATTATCTGATCTATATGAATTTGATAGATATTTCAAAATATATACATATATGTGCGCACCATTGTTACTTTTTTACAGCAAAAATAATTACAGAGCTTAAAATTGTTAAATTTTAACTTTTGTGATATGATGGTCAGATTAGTGTGATTTGTGGAAATTAATTTACAGATAACATATTACTTGTTTAGTAATGTGGCATTCTAGCACCATATATTTTCTCTGCCTGGGGCAAATGTGTTTCACAGTGTAGCAGAGCTGCAATATTAAATTCCAATATCCCCGCTGGTAGAATCAAGTAATCAAAGAAAAGCGCTGAATGAAGGCAATATCCCAAATCTCCCAGTAACCGGATGAAACACAGTTCTGGGAGTCAACTGAGGTTTTAATCACAATCCCAGTATTTATGCAGTGCCCCATGCAAGGGGTTTCCTTAATCACTTTACAGGGGTTTTAGTCAGGGGACTGTATGGGGAACTTCACTTGCAAGGATATTTCCCATCAGGCCATAGTGTACTGGAGAGATAATTGGCCAAGAATGTATTAATAATCCCATTATCTCTCCGTACAGTTAAACAGGCATTTTAACATTAAAATCCATAACAGGCATAATATATGGTTGAATTGGCCGAATGACCCCTTGTTCAATAGCTGGGACCTGAGCGCACCATCTGGTGAAATACCGCTCAGATCCCTGCTATAGAAAACAAAAGCCATGCGAATATATATTTACACGAACAGTCATGGCAATGCTAGGAAAACCTATACTGGTTAATTTACCAAACTAAAAAAGTATCCGAATGGTCTGGAAGTCCAGCGGTGTTCGTGAAGTCGAGTAGCCGATTTTAGTTCCAGGCACACGATGACCAAGCACCGCTGGGCTTTTGGGAGAAAAAGATGGCCGCCGCCACGTGTTCGGCATACGAACGGCGCCCACCCACATATACCTGAATTAACTGTGATACATTGCAACTATCCTTAATGGGAGACACACGACCCCCTGTGAGTGGTCTCCCATTCGGTAGTTTAATTCGTTAAAATCCACCGTTCGTGAAACTAACAGTTTAACAGCATATGACTTTCGGGCAATAAGCATCCGAATGCCATCTACTGCAGACACATACAAATATTACAGCCATTACATACACATACAAAGGACTAAAGTTATGCTACACACAGGGTTACATATAATAACCAATTCACATAAGTATGGATAAAGTCCAGATGATATCTCATTACTACAACTAAAATAAACTTTGGTTTTGTTTTTCATTCACTAAAACATAGACAAAACATTAACCCTTAAAAGACGTTGACTCATCAGAAGAAAAACCAACAAATTTTATGCATTTGATAACTAATGTTATGCATTTCCTGTTTTAAAGGAAAGTTACATGGTATCATTTTTTAAATCTCCAGTTAGGTCATACTATGCCTCCACTTCTCTGGCAAGACCTCATGGTGTCATAGGAGTTAGGAATTGTCACTATAAACAGATTACATGTCACCTTCAAAATAATAACTACTACAATTGCCCAAACATGCAAACAAATTGATCCCTTTGATCTGTGGATAAGCAAAACACTGAATTGTCAAATAATTATATGTTTAATTTTTTTGTAAACTTTTTTGGTACAGAAAGATCAGCAGTCAATATCTTATTAATATTACATATTTGATGTCTTGCTCAAAACATAGGAACCTGGTTAACCATGATTCCACATTATTTCTACCTAAACATGCTGTCGCACACAGGTTGATCATTATGAAACTAGAACCATCTCATTGGAATATTATTGGAAATAACAATATTGTTGCCTCACCTAGCACGGGTAATCCTCCCATTATGAATTTATTCAGAGAATTAGAGAAAGTGATGGTTGTGGAAGCAAAAAAAAATGGTGGATATGTACCTATTAGAAAGTATATTGAAGAAAAAGTTTACTTCAAGGTCTGAGATGAATTAAATTACCTTTGTTAGGCAACTCCAACATATCCCTTTTAGATAATGGATAACTGCTCTCTAGTTCTAATATCTATTTTAGTTGAGGACCATAAATCAGAGCTTGTGTTACTAAAAAATAAGATTAATAATCTTAAGGATATATTAAAGACTCTCCAAGCTTTAAAGAGGAAGATATGTTGTTGCAAGAAAAAAATAAAAGTGTTGAGACCAAAATATCTGTGATTTATAGAAAGAAACTAATGAGGAATTTAATTTATTGCAAAGAAAAAGAAGAATATATCGGGGCACATTAACTAAATATGGTGATCCAGCCCATTTCAGGCAATGTAATGCTCCTTACCTTGAGAATAAGATCAATAAGCTATATTCCATAATAGTTTCAGAAAAAAAATCCTTTCATCCTTAAAGATAAAATGGACTCGTCTTGGAGAAAATGGGAAGACCAAAAGCAAATTATAGAAAAATAAAGGAGGATAATAATTATCCTGGTAAGAGTTCAGCAAATTAAAACAATAAGAAAATCAAGTTAATAAACACCAATACATTTTTGCCACTTGAAAATATAACAAATGAGGATAAGACAATAGGGAAAAAAGACTCATAGTGTTAATATAGACTTTGGGGAAAAAACAGAATTGATTCTACTAAACTTTTGTATTTAGGGAGAAAAGCTCAAAAGACAAGGGGGGTATAAATTGTGGGGAAAGAGAAAAGATTCAAAAGTATAACTGGAAAGGAAAACATCAAAATCACCAAAAAGAAAACATTCCTACCAGAAAAAAAAGGATGTAGGGGAAAGAAAAAAAAATAGAAGCAATAGACATTTAGTTAAAGGTAGTTTTTAACCTAAGTAGTAAAGTACTGAGTGAATCAGAACACAAATATTAGAAAAGTTTAGAATTTGCTCCCAATAAAGGACCTAATAAGTTTGAAATATTTGTTGATGCCCATAAGGTTTTAAGAAAATTAACTATAAGTCATTTTTTGGAAAAAGGAGGTTGTTACTGATCAAAACTATGGAAAGAAAATTAATAGCTGTAAGGTCTACCTTTTTACAAGTTATGATAAAGATGAGTGTCTAGAGGTGTTTAATCATTTCATTTTGTAAGAATTTGATCAAATGAATAGTAAGTACATTCAGACAATGTTGCTTTAAAAAAAACCTTCAAATTGATAGAGAACTGGTAATCAGGTAATAAGCAGGTAAAGGAGGAGGGTTGTCCTTCAATACAGGGAAATATATCTATCAGAATAGTTGAGGATTTGCAGTGATAATACAGTGTACTGCAAACTAACAAGAAATCCAAAAGCAAGATATTAATTTGCTTTAAAGACATTTTTGGAGAAAGGTCCTAAAAGGACCTAATGTCCAAAGGTCTGAAGATTAACTTGATTTCAGATTAATATCTTGTCCATTTATCCTTTTTTTCTACCACCATTCTAAAATACATAAATATCTAGGTCATCCTCCTATGAGATCTATACTATCAGGAGTTGACTCCATTACTTCAAATTTTTGTCATTGTCTGAATATTTGTTACAAACATATGTGAAGGAGTAGCCCTCTTATATCAAAGATACCACTGATATTGTTGGTTACTAGAAAAGTATAAAGTGGAAATACTTTTTTTTGTTACAGCATTGAAAATTAGTAAAAGATGTAGATGATAGATTACGAAAAGCGGAGAATCTGTCTAAACCACATATTGAGGTTTTGGTAGATTTAATACAAAATTTCTTATATAACAATTATTTTTATTTTGAGGGTTATTTGTACTTACAACTCTATGGGACACTAAGTTTGCTCCCAGGAATGCAAATACTTTTGTGGGAAAGTGGGAGGAAAACATCTTGGTAGTATACCTGACAGGCTGGGGTCAAGCTTGATCCTATGGAGGCATTTCATAGATAATATTTTTGTCTAGCAGGGGTTTGAATGGGAGTTGGAGTCCTTTAAGGATATACTTGAACGTGAGAGAGATCTCAATGTATCCTTCCTGGCAAAATATTTTATAAATATTTAAATATAAATAATAGTGAAATAGAACTGTTCCTTTCATGTCCACCAGTTAGATATAATGTATTTTTTTTTTTTTTTTTAATGGAATAGCTAAAAATAAGTTCTTTGTCAAGGAAGTTGAGTCAAGCACTTATATAAATAGACACAGATGCCTCAAGCCACAGTGGCTAGAAAATATGCCCAAAAGCCAACTCCCCTGGATTAGAAGGAACTGCACCAGTTTGGATTAGTTTAAGTATCAAAGTGAGATAATTTTGGAAAAATTCAGGGAACGATAGTATGACTGTAATTCATTATTAGAGAAGTGAAGAGCCACAGGCTGCACAGCCTAGAGTAAACTAAGCAGTCTTATTGTGGAATGCAAGGCTGCATTCCACAATAAAACTGCCTTGTTCACCCTACGTTGTACAACCTCTGGCTCTTCACTTGTAGATATATTTGGAAACTAGTGGACCTCTACCACAGAGCGCTGGTGCTACTGATACCAATGTGCAACACTCTACTACTTATCTTATTATTAGAGATGTTTTGTAATTAATTATTGAATTTAAACATAACAAAGTTTTTCCATATTAAGGGAGACACAGTTTAACTCATCCAAATTTCTCATTCTCTTTTCATTTTTACTAAATTTAAAGAAACTTTTTCTTTCACAAAGAAAAACTTTGTTTTGTCTGAATTCAATACTTCATTAACAAACTTTTCTAGGTCCTGTTTTAACACAGAAACACAATATTAAAAAAAAAATCCAAAATATAAAAAATTATTTAGCCTAGAGTGTTTCAAGGGAGGGAGCACTAAGAATGTGGGTAAGGGGGTGAGAGTCCACCAGGGTTATTTAAATGTTGGAAATGTAAAGTCTGTAATCATTAGCAATCAAAAAGAGTGCCATTTAATTCTAATAGTACTGGAGAAGAATTTAATGTTAAGGATTATATTACTTGCTCTAACCCATTTGTAGCTTATTTATAATTTAGTAATTATGGAGTACAATATGTAAAGCAAACTAGCAGCCTCTAAAGTTAAGAATTATAGAACACATAGAGCAAATTAGATTGGGTAATAATTTACATGTTGTTCTGAATCATTTTTTAATTTGTCTAAAAGGTTCTTTGAGTGGGTTCAATTCTATGGGTTTAGAGGCTGTTAAATCCATGTGGGAAGGGGGAGAAAGACTCAATAAACTCAGAAAAAGGAGATATTTTGGATTTGAAAAAAAAGTTATAACCCAAATGTCTGAATGGAGATTTTGAACTAGCTGCTTTGTTGTAAACCTCCTGATGGCTTTTATAAGAAAAGTGCTTCCTGTCACAGAGTATTAACCCTAACAGGCAGAATTTAGGATAGCAAGAAATGGACAAAAGAAATATAAACGTCTTATTGGACCTTAGGGTGGCCGGACTTAACATTAGACAGAGAAAAGCATAGTTGAAATACGAGCCGAGATTAGTGTAATGGAGAGACAGTGAAAACTACAAGTAGCCAAAGTCAGGTACATGGTAATAATTTGAAGGGCAACCAAGACAGGCAAGGGTAAAAGAGAAATTCAGAGTCAGGAAACAAAGCCAAGGTCAATTGCAGAATACAATACTAATCACAAGGAACGCAGTAAAGGGTTCTGGGAAAATAAACCACAATAGGGCAAAGAAACTAGGGCCATGTAAGTTTAAATACCTTTATTTTTAATTTGATTGGTCCACGTCATTCCTGCGCCCCAAAACGTGTGTGAATGGGGGCGGTGGAATGATGTGGACCAATGGGAGCCAACCGCAAGGTTAGGCTCCCATTTCCCCTTTAAGAATGTGCTCATGATGTGAGTAGCATTCCCAATACTGTATGAGCCGCGTGCCTGATCAGACTGTTCTGCGCATGTGGCCTGCCAGGAGCAAGGAGCTTTCAAGCAAGGAGCTTTCAGTGGACCCCTGCCGGCATCCGGACCGGGTAAGTACCGTCACACTTCCATGAATTTATTGTGCTGCTATATGTCATTAGGGTAGGGATATTAATGAGGGAAAACAGGTTTTTATTATTGTTATTACCTTATTTTTGAATCATTTTCAGACTTTTAACATTTCTATATTTAATATTAACATCTTTATTTTCTTCTGCCAAATTAAGATTTTTCTGATTTTTATTCAATTTCCATGAGATAAGTGTATATAGTAAAACATTGTGGTAATTTTGTTGATGTACCCAAAGTAATTAAAAGGTTTTACAAAAGAAAATCTATATCCATATAGGAAAATATTTTAAAACATATTCCTAGCTAATCCATGACAGCATCACAATAGGGATTTCAATATGTGCTCTGGTGAGCATGAAGTAAAACAGTAAACCTTAAAATAAAAGAAGAATCTGTCCACAGCTAGTACGACAGGAAAAAACACTGGAGATCCTATCGGGTAGGAGGGGTATTTATAACTTTTTATTTCCGGGCCCTAAACAGCCATGTGGGTGGAGCTAACCCATTATGACGCTGTCATGTGTATATCTAGGAAAAGCAAATTATGGTAATTTTGCCAAAATGTACCTTATTATTTTGTGTTAGTACATTCCAAGAATAAAATCTATACCCTTTTAAAAATGAAGGGTGAGTTTTCTTTTTTATGCAAACATTTTGTAGTTTAATTTTTTCTTTATATTTTCACTTGTTATGGGTATAATAAAATGATTTGTAGTTTATTTGGTGACAACTGTCTGAGAAGGAGTGCTAATTTGTTATAATTGACTTGGGTTTAAATAAAGATGCTAGGTGAATGGACTGAAGAAGTCTGTTTTCAGACAAAATGTATAGGCATACTTTATAGAGCACGCTGGACACAATAGTCCTGGCAGTGGCAAAATTATTGATTTGTAAAATGGAGTACAGCCTTTCTTCAGGGAGAACAGGCCACAAACAGGACCCTGTGAGTGAGGGTCAATTAGCAGTTCGTGTTAGGTTTCTCTGTCACACAGTACTATCTGCTAAAGTTTCAAGACCTCATATCCGGGATAAATATTTTATTTTATTCTACTATAGGTTTGGAGCCACATCCAACCACCTTTTAACCTATTTTCTCAGTTATATATTTCATATATTCATATGAACTCCTATATTCATAGGGGAACTCTGAAGAAGTCAGGCACAGATGGCCCAGACGCAGGTCAGTTCAGGAAGCAAAGGTCTTTATTTTCACCGATCAGGTCTCAGCTGAACTCATGTCCAAAATGTCTTAGCCTTGATCACATGGAGTAAAGGCTTTTTATAGACTATACATCCCCCATCTGTACTCTTACACCAATCAGCAAACAGGATACACAGGATTACCTTATATGGACAGGAAGTATGGAACTTAGAAGAGAATGGAATGTAGTTTTCAGTTCTTGCACATGCTCAGTATGTTGATGACAGTATCCTGACTATATGCCTCTGATGAAGTAGGGCAGTACCCTACGAAACGCATAAGTCTGAATCCCAGGAGTAACATCCAGTGAGGAGAGATCAGACAGCGAGAACTTGCGACCGAGTAAGATCACAACCCAGTTTTGACGTCATTCTAGGAGCTCACCTCTCGATGTGAGGTCGGAGGTGGGGCGAAGAGGAAAGCGGACGCCGTCCTCACCGGCTGCTGCACTACCGATAAGGAATTCAACTATTATCATCCTCATCCATCCGGGTTGGTGAAAAAGGTCACATTGCTTTTTTTATCCTCTTTATTCTGGACTCCACAGGGATTTTATATTTTGATTGTCATTTTTGGGAATTTTTTATTGGAAATTGTTTTTAGAAATTGTAATAAATATATCAATTTTTAACCTATCACCTCCTTTTTTCTATATATATTTTTGATACTAACATTAGTTTAGTATCCTTCTCATGCACTGTTTTTTATCGATACATTTGCATTAAGTTTAACACTAAGATACACACTGTGTCACTCAAGATTCTGATAGAGGTTGTTAGTTTTCTATACTAACACTCCTTGTTACCACCTTTATCACTATCTTTCCTACAGGTAAAGTATATTAATTTCATAAGGACCTAATTAATCCTGTATGGTTTATACTAGCAGGACATAGGTTGTTTATGATACAATAAAGAGACTCACAACTCTGCTGGGACTGAGATATATCTTAGTGACTATTTTGTTCCAAATGTTACTGGACTTTTAAGTTCTAATGGTTGTAAATTCTAAGAAGTAATTTGTTTTCTACTTTCTAAATATTTCTTACGATCTGTATATTTTTGGTATAGGATATGTACTACTTTTAAATTTTATCTTTTTCATTTTTATATTTATATTTTTATCTACTGAGTCATTGTTATTTAACTATTAAGCTCCTGGATGCCCACATTTATTGTGCACTATCAGTATCCTGACTATGTTTAACTATCTAACAGATACATGTGCTTGTATATGCCATGTGGAGATTTTAGGCCTACTAAATTTTGGGCCTTGCTGAATTATTGATTTGTAAAATGGTGATTATTCTCATATTTTAATAACTAGGCCTATGTAACAGTCTAAGTAGATTGAAATCTACAGCACTCAGCATGGTAGAACAGGTTACGTTGCTATGCTGGTTATTGCCTTACTAGATATTATCAATTACTAGATGTAATCAATTGAGCTAGCTTTAGATTTTTTCTTAACTCAAGAAGACTGTAAGGCTCTAGAATAGCCTACAATTCATCATTTTATGTATGTGTATAACAGACTATGTTTGAGAATCATCATGATATAATTAATATATTCCTAACTCCTTGTTGTGAAAGGCTTTGTATGGAGTCAAATAATTTTGGTTTCTGGGACTGGAAATTGCTGTGAGATACTGTATCAATTGCTTGCTGTGAAAATGTAGTGAAATTATATAGAATATGAATTTCCTTTTCCGGGAAATTCTATTTATGACAGTGCAACTGACAGTGCAAAACCCAGCTGGTTTTATGAATACACAATATCATATCTTCAACATTTTCTTTTAGTTAAATGGGTATTTGCCAACAAATATGTACATAGCAGAAAATCACTTTCATCCATTTAGCCATTTAAGGAAAAAAAAAATGTTGTTTTTTTTTTTACCATATTCAGCAGAACACTATATGTTTTATTTGCCAATAAATATCTGAAAAGCAACAAATCATCTTATATCATTCAGTCTTTTAAGTTGTACCGGCTCTTTTAATACTTCCAGTAAAACAGCGACGACTGACTCCTTTATCTCACATGAATCATTTGGCACTGTATGCTTGCAATTTATTTTAAGTATGACATTTTAGTTAAACATAAATCAATGTGATCGACGTACTAAACATATGATTATCAATAGTAAAAAGCTAGGGAAATACACACATGTAATTAATAGAAAGGCAGCAAATTCCAAAGAAAGCACTTCTCTAATCCCAATGATATACAATCCATTAGGATGAGAATGTTATACAAAGGTTTCTGGGATCAGTATACCTTCTAAGAATTGCCAGGTATTTCTAATGCTATAGTGTCCCTATTGTATTAAATTGCACTAAATTGTTACAGAATAAAAGTTGTACTTACTCTTTTCCAGTGCCAAGACTTCCTATACATCATTGACCTCTCCAACTCCAACAACATCGTGGAATGCTCATCATAGAGGCGCATTGGGCATTTAATGCACATGCACCACAAGCACACATTAAAGCATTCCCATAGAAAAACATTGAATCAATTGCATGCATAAATTTTGGCAGAAGCATTGGCGGCTTTGTAAAAAAAAAAACATAGAGGAACAGAGGAGGATACTAGAACACCAAGAGGAAGCAAAATGAAACTGATTTGGCATCAAAGTAATGGGGGGAGCCAAAAATGCAAAGGTGGCATTATAATAATGGCTAATGAGACAAAAAAGGTTAGGATACTGCTTGAAACATGGCAGCTTGACTGTTAGATCTAAAATGTGAAATATGGAAATGGCTTTATAGAAAAGTGAGAAAGTCGGGGAGGTCAGTTATGTGGTTATGGTTAAGTTTCAAGCAAGGTATTAGGGTAAAGAAATCAAGGGTGAATCAATAATAAATCTAAATAAATCTAAAAATGATAAATGTAATATTAAACAATAAGTGAATGGTGCATGTTTTCATGTATGTGATGTTGATGTAACTAATTTTGATGTAGAACAAGTTTGCAACTGTTAACTAAGATCTTTGTGAGTAATGTCACGTTTTGATTCAAGAGGATGATGAAGATATTAGAGCATCTTTAGGTGTGAATTGCAGAGCGTGCAACATAGAAGAGCTCACGTAGGTGGATAAAAAAAAAACATTGTGGGACATGATCATAAACAATTAAATACACTGCAGATGGTTAGTTAAATTTAAAACATCAGAGGTTAATTTACTCATGAGGAATAGCTGTCTGAGAATTGTGCGTGATGATTTATGTATTTTTAACATGTTGTTTCCTGCCTAATATTAATGGTGTGTGTAAGCCACCATGCCCTCAGAACACATATTCCCATTAAGAAAATCATGTAGAGCTTTAACCTAATTCTCTGACATAAAGATTAAATTGATTGCTTAAACATATTCAGCAACACTCTGGTAGGCAACACTGGTAGAAACATATCTAGAGACATTGTTACAGCTTTCTTGAATATTGTTATTTTTCTTTCTTAATATGGAGAATAGACACAGCATACAATTAAGAAATAAACAAGCAGAAAAAAAAGAATATAAATAAACATCTCTTTAACTCCTTAAGACCGCAGCCAAATGTACAAGTTGTGATCGAAACAAAATGTAAACAAAACCTGGCATTTGCGCCATATGTCTGTCCAACAGTAATTCACCTCTTTCATATTAAATGCACCCACACTTATTATATATCATTTTATTCAAGGGAAACAGGGCTTTCATTTAACATCAAATATTTAGGTATGGAACATAATTTAATATGAATAAAATATAAAACAAATGTGAGAAAATAAGATTTTTTTTTTAAATTTCTTAGTTCTACGTGACATTTTAACTGTGAATGTCAAAATACTGTTTGCTTTTACAGCAATAAAATACACATATTTGTATTCAGCAATGTCTCACGTGTAAAATAGTACCCCCTATGAACAGGGTTTATGGGTTTTTGTGGGAAGTTACAGGGTCAAATATAGCGTGGTACATTTTTCAGTTTTTTCACATTGAAATTCGCCAGATTGGTTACGTTGCCTTTAAGACCGTATGGTAGCCCAGAAATAAGAATTACCCCGATGATGGCATACCATTTGCAAAAGTAGACAACCCAAGGTATTGCAAATGGAGCATGCCCAGTCTTTTTTAGTAGTCACTTGGTCAGAAACATTGGCCAAAGTTAGTATTAATATTTGAAAATGCAAAAAACTAATTTGAACGCCAATTTTGGCCAGTGTTTGTGACTAATGGCTACTAAAAAAGACTGAACATACCCCATTAGCAATACCTTGGGTTGTCTACTATTGCAAATGGTATGCCATCATGGGGGTAATTTTCATTCCTGGGCTACCGTATGGTCTCAAAGGCAACATAACCAACCTGGCAAATTTCAATGTGAAAAAACTGAAACGCAAGCCTTATATTTGACTCTGTAACTTTTGAAAACACCATTAAACCTTTGCATGAGGGGTACTGTTATACTCAGGAGACTTCGCTGAACACAAATATTAGTGTTTCAAAACAGTAAAACGTATCACAACAATTATATTGTGTAAGTGCCATTTGTGTGTGAAAAATGCAAAAAATGTCACTTTCACTGACGATATCGTCGTTGTAATAAATTTTACTGTTTTGAAACACTAATATTTGTGTTCAGCGAAGTCTTCCGAGTAAAACAGTATATATATATTAATTTTAAAATACAGTTAGAACAAATTACACATGTAAATATATTTTTAATTTATTTTTTTATGTATTTACATATTTGTTTATTTTATATTATATATAAATATATATATATATATAATGATAATTTGATATATAATAATATATATAATGATATATATATATAATTATATATATATATATTTAGTCAATATCATTGTATGTGTACTTTGATATGAATATATATATATATAATTATATATTAATATTAAAATACACTTAGACAGTGTATGTATATTTATGTGTAAGTGTGTATATGTGTATATATATATATATATATATATATATATATATACTTAGATCATATATAAGTATATATATGATATAAGTATATATATGTATTTAATTTTACACTGTTTTAACATTTATTTATTTTATTTTCAGACAGCAGCAATGTATTTTCATTACAGGCACTCCCCCTGCTGGCAATGTCTTGGACGACTATGCGCGAGGTCCTTGCAGCCCAGAGGGGCTGAAGAGGAAGGAGGGGGACTCCCTGGGCTCCCAGGTGAGTCCCCATACCGCGATCGCCGGCGTGGGATCGTCGGCGACTGGGTAAGTACATAAGATCGCAGAGCGTTCTATGCCGCCCTGCGGCATTTAGAGCCGCTTCTTTAAGGACGGCATAGGTCTTAAGGGGTTAAATACTATTCTAATCTACTGTAATCTATACTAGACATTTTGACAAGGTCTTCGTCTCTTACTGAAATAAAGAACATTGCAGCCAAGGTTTCAGTAGCAAAGGACAAATCACTGGTTCATCACTGCCAGGTTTTTTCATATCCCTTACAACATGTGCTTTCCTAGCTAACCTCTGTTGTTCATCTTAACCAACCTACAAACATGGTGAAGATGACTAGCCTCTGATATTTTTATATCAATGAGTCAATAATCTGTGATGAAAGCAAATAATGTTATTTTATTGTGATATAATGTAGAAAAGGTATATTAATAATCCAAGCACCTACATATTGAAAATCAACAATTATTAAAAAAAAAAAAATGTAAAACATGTGAAGATAGTTTTAATCACAAAAGTAATTAAGAACAGTGTTACAACGCAAAAAAATCTGAAAAACCTAAATTAAGTGAATCCTTAAATATTCTATGTTTCTTTTTTTTATTTAGAATCTGAAGGTATTTGGGCAAGATCTGTAGAAGTTATATGATTTCAGTATAATGTGCATTTGCATTTGTTTTGCCCAAATCACCTATCACTTTAGGAGAAACAAAATTAAATAAAACTAATAACAATGCAAGGTGAAAAAAATGGTGTGCTTTTTGAGGAATATGCTAAACTATAAATTAAACCAGAGAATGATGAACAATTTAGAGAAACAGTTGCAGAAAACAATACAAACTAATAGGTGATACAATTATATATATTTGAAAATGCCACACAACTGCAAAACATGCCAGCAAAATCACTAGATTCAATGACAAAAGGATAATTCAGAAAACCAACTCACAGGGAAGGGTATGTTGCAAAGTATATTTAACTTATTTTCAAAGTTACAAAATATTTGTTCCTTCAGAAAGGCATGATTCAAAGCATGAAAAATGCAGAGCTGTCCATACCAAATAATAGAATGATCTAATCTTTTTTGATTACGATGAGAGTATCATTATGAAAGATTTTACAGTGAATTATATTGCAATAAAGGAATTATAATAATTTAACAAGTGTAACTAAGAAGTATGACAATTATTTAAGTTATGTGTTCTATTTAAGGCTGGATCAACCAATACTATTTATAAATATGGAGCAACTGTATCTCTAAGTGTTTTCGTTATTTGTCACAAGTAACCTCCTCCTTGGTGTACACTATTCATTTTACAAATGATGCATTATAAAATGGAAGCTGGACAAGCCAGTTGCAGGGCCCACTGAGGGATGGCTACATTTAGGTACATTAAGTTCTGCCTACATAGAGCATGGACTAAAAGATCATATCTCACATTACATTACTTATGGGTTCATGTACACTAAAAGATAAGCAGTCTGACTATACTCCTCTAACCTATGCTTCAAGGGTTAAATTGTACTTTTTAATACTATGACAGGGATGTGTGAGTAATGTTATTAAGGAAAAAGGCTGATGTATTATTTGACAAATGCATTTAAAATAATAGTAAATTATTTTTATTCTAGATCTGGCAATCTTTGTCACTTTGTTATAAACTGCATATTCCATAATGCACCTAAAGCCATAATGCTGGCAAAGCATCAAGGGATATGTAGTCCACAGTATCTGGTATGCCAGAGATTGGCTTGATGTACAGATAACGTTATTTTTACAAAGTGTGAATTATCACACATATCAGTGTTAAGATTGTTTAGATCCCTCAGGGCTGTTGACATGAGGTTTGCCACAAGGAATGTTGCAAACTTGTTCCACACAGTGAGTGCTTTTACACAAGCATTGCACAATGCTGGGGTTAAACCAGTGTTCTTGTTTGTAGGGGAGGGAAAAGGCATTAAAATGTGTGAGGCATATTCATTTTCTTATCCAAAGTATTCATACACACCTGGATGGCATTATATTAAAGGATCACTATACGGTCAGGAACGCAAACATGTATTCCTGACCCTATAGTGTTAAAACCACCATCCAGCCCCCCTGGGTCGCTCATGCCTCCCTAAGTATAGCAAAATCTTACTGTATTCAAGCCTGAAGCTGTAGATCTGCATGCTGTTTGCCTCAGAAAAACAAGCTGTCTGCTGACATCATCAGAAGTGGTGGCGTGATCCAATCACAATGCTTCTCCATAGGATTGGCTGAGACTGACAAGGAGGCAGATCAGGGGCAGAGCCAGCATGATTCAAACACAGCCCTGGCCAATCAGCATCTCCTCACAAGATGAATTGAATAAATGAATCTCTGTGAGGAAAGGGTTCAGTGTCTGCATGCAGAGGGTTAAGACACTGAATGTTTGGATGCATTTTAGGCAGCCATGACCCAGGAAGAATCTCTAACAGCCATCTAAGGAGTGGCCAGTAAAGTTATCACTAGGCTGTAATGTAAACACTGCATTTTCTCTGAAAAGACAGTGTTTACAGCAAAAAGCCTGAAGGTAATGATTCTACTCACCAGAACAAATTCAATAAGCTGTAGTTGTTCTAGTGACTATAGTGTCCCTTTAAGAAGACAATGAAATAAAATCTGTTGGTAAGTAATAAAGCTGCAGAAATAGAAATAATCATATTACACACTTACATATGAAGTACATAAGTTGCAATCTCTGGAGAACATTTAATTTTTGTAAGTTAGCAAACCAGTCGGGACATGTTGGTTGTGATTGACAGACACCATAAACCTTAAACATGTCCTGTCATATAACCTGGAGAAAGAGCATCCTGAACAGGCAAAATGACTCTCTTATATATTGGGATACAATAATTATGAAATCTGTGAAACCATATAATCTGTTTGAATATTATTTAAAAAATAAGTAAGTTTAAGTTTTCCCACAAAGAAACTGACATGTCTTTGTGAGTTTTAGTGTTTTCGGTGTTCTGCTTCCTTTTTTAATTGAGCATACAATATGTTTTGTCTATTTTTATTACTTTCATGTTTAATTGCGTGTTATATTTAAGGAACACACCACTGCCCAAATGGGTGAAAATGTTGAAATCGCTGTTCATTAGATATAACCCTAATGAATATATGCATACATGTTTTCATGCTACCAAATTGTATAATCTTAAAAGAGTGTCAAAATGTTGAAATCGCTGTTCATTAGATATAACCCTAATGAATATATGCATACATGTTTTCATGCTACAAAATTAGATTACATAGTTTACATTGGGGGGTATATCTTAAAAGAGCTTGCAAGCCCTCTACTTAGTGGTGTCACTACACTACTGAACAGGGGCCCGGTCGACCGCTGCGACCCTATAATATCACAGCTGGGCCCCTGTAGTAATGGCACTTCTTAGAGCTCCCAGCTATAATGAGAGAGCGCTGCAAGGGAGGAGGAGGCGGCTTAACAAGCAGCAGCAGGGTGTGCATTTGTGTGGCTGTCTCAGAGTGTAGGCATGTGTCAGTGTTTGTACATGTTGGTGTGTGTATTTATGTCTGTGTATTTGTCAGTGTGTATATGAATTTGTGTATATGTCAGTGTGTATATATGTGTGTTAATGTGTATGTTTATGTGTAAGTATGCATGTATGTGGCAGTGTAGGTGTGTATGTGCATATATCCAAGCTGTCAAACACCTACACAACATGCAAACACATGTCTGCATTTAAAAAAACAACATTACATACAAACACAACCCTGCAATCAAATGCAAACATTACATACAAACACACCATTGTATTAAAACACTAAAATGATATACAAGCACCCCTTCAAACACTACACAAAAGTACACTACTGCAATCAGTGGCAACAGTACATCCGAATATACCTCTATATGCACACATATACTCAATACAAAAAGATGCTTATATTCAAATGCACAAACATTGCTCACAAATAAAACCCTGCAATAATCGATAAAAGGTAGATCCCCAGCTGGAATATCATCGGTGGAGTTGTATGACAGATGGGCATCTACCCTTTGGCCACTCACTAGAGGGGAGCTCAAAAAACTAATGATAAATCAGTAATGATTTATCAAACTGCAGGTTTATCATAAAAATCAGCACTTTTATAAAGTGCCTTTAAAATGGCATGAACCTCATCCATAAAGCACTTCAGCAAGCTGTATTAAAATATAATTTACTTAATATCTGTTTTTATACTTTTTCTTAAGGTATAATTGGTCCTTATAATTGGTCCTTAATGTTAACTGATTTTAACTATGTTACAGTTAAATTAGACCAAAGCTTGGTTTGGTGTAAAATTTAATGTAACTGAACACACCTATTTAAAGGAGGTGTAAGTGTAGTAACTATAAGCTGGGGTGGTTTAGGTTATATTTGGGGACTAATTTTGTGTAACTTTTGTGCCCCAATGAAGAGTTAGTAGGTCCAGAATATCAAAGCATGACTCTTTCAGACCCACGAAACCTGGATACTTTTAAATAAGCATTTATTACACTGCCATTGTTATTAACAGAAATATTTTAAGTGCAAGTTTATAACAAATGTTTTGAGATTCCAGTTACTGGATACATTTATTTTTTGTTTATTAACCCCTTAAGGACAGCAGGCATGCTATACCATCCTTGGGGACCCAGCTCTAAATGCCGGCGGGCGGCATAGTACGTCCCCGCCATCCAGGGGACTTGCCTGGCATCCCAGGCAGTCCCATTGCTTCTGATCCGACGAGGTTCTTGCAAGGACCTCATGATCACATGGACGGAATAGCCATCCACAGCAGTGCCAGCAGTCGGACTGCCTGGAATGACAGGTAGTCCCCATGCTGCCTGTAAAAAGTGAAATAAAAGCTAAAACACAGTGTAAAATAAAATTATATATATACACACTAAGATCATATATATATATATAAATATATAATGTATATGATCTAAGGTTTATATATATATATATATATATATATATATATATATATATACACTCACTAAGTGTATTTTAATATTATATATATATATATATATATACACATACATATATAATTATATATACATATATATATTTTAATATCAAAATACATGTAGAATGATATTAATTATATATATATACTTACATATATATATATATATATATATATATATATATATATTGCAAATGGGGTATGTCCAGTTTTTTTAGTAGCTACTTAGTCACAAACACTGTCCAAAATTGGCATTCAAATTATGTTTGCATTATTTTTTGTTTACACGCAAACAAATATTAATGCTAACTTTGGCCAGTTTTTGTAACTAAGTGGCTACTAAAAAAGACTGGACATACCCCATTTGCAATACCTTGGGTTGTCTACTATTGCAAATGGTGTGCCATCATGGGGGTAATTCTCATTCCTGGGCTACCATATGGTCTCAAAGGCAACATAACCAATCTGGCTAATTTCAATGTGAAAAAAAATGAAAAATATAACATTCTATATTTGACCCTGTAACTTCCCAAAACACCATAAAACCTATACATAGAGGGTACTGTTTTACATGTAAGACATCGCTGAATAAAAATATGTGTATTTTATTGCAGTAACGGCTAACAGTATTACAACATTCACAGTTAAAATGTAATGCAGAACTAAAAAAATAAAAAAATTCTTAATTTCTCAATTTGTTTTATATTTTATTCATATTAAATTATGTTTTATAGCTAAATATTTGATGCTAAATGAAATCACTATTTCTCCTGAATAAAATTATATATAATAAGTGTGGGTACACTTAATATAAGAGAGGTGAATTATGGTTGAACAGACATATAGTCAAATACCAAGTTTTATTTTGATTAAAACGTGTACATTTGGTTCAGTCCTTAAGGGGTTAAAAAAAGTACATTTACTGTTGATCAGTGCAGTCCCTGATGGTAAAAATCTATTGATTCAAAGGCATCTTGTAATCATTCCTTAACCACATCCTCAATTATATTGCTAATATACCTTAATTAATAAGGTGGAAAAAACATTAAATGTAATAAGGAATTTATAAAGAGCCAATGTTATATAATTAAATTGTATCACTCTCATGTTAGAAATATAAATAATGGATCTGCTATTAAAAATTAAAGCATGTGGCCAGAGATGAATGCACTAAAGAGCTTAGGACATAGATCCACGACCTTCTGTTGACATTCTATGACATTTTTTAGTTCAGTATATTCTTCTAGGTGAGATTGAAAGAGGTATTACTGTGATAGTTATGTATCTTGCAAAACTTTACCCATATGGTATACTCAATATTAATAATTCATCTCCAAATTGGTTTATTAATGGTAGAAATCCATTTAAATTCCCAAATTATCTTAAATTGTAATTTAGGTATGTACTAAAAGTATGTCAGCCTTATTTAGAGAGTAGCCCAGAAGAGTAGTTACAAATTAAGCAATAGAGTGAGTGCAAAGAAAAGGTTCATTATATTTTACTGATCTTCCTCCACTCTGGTAATTGTTTTTTGCCTGGTGGAGTTATAAAATGTCTATGTTGAAGTTCCATTCATGCACTTTGCATCATGTGAAACTCTGAATACCAGACCATTATGAAACTGCACAATAATTTATTTCCCTAAAAATATATATATATATATATATATATATATATATATATTTTTTTTTTTATCAGCTTGGCGGGATGAGGACACTGAAAGCCAAGTGTGTAGGTTGTGATACCACTTAATGCGGAACTCTCTAAGAAAATAATTAGCAATATGCAATTCTGCATAAAATATTGAGCCTTCTTAAGGTCAACGTGAATATGGTCTTTTTAATTTTAAACACTTTGAAGATAATTGGCGAAGGCAAATGCTCTTACAAGAACTGCTTCATTTCAGCAGATACGTTTTTTTTTTTTTTTTTAAACTATACAAATGCTGACAACTACCCAATTACAAAAGTCAAATCCCCAAACATTATGCAAGGAAACGTAAAAAAATATGCGTCTTTCAAAGAGGAAGCCATGGTTATAATTGATAACAAATGTGATTCACAAATGCCTATATAACAGGGATATATATATTATTATTATTATTATTCCCATTCGGCCCATCTAGTCTGCCCAATTTTCTAAATAATTTCATTAGTCTCTTATATCGAGGATAGCCTGATCACTTGCTCATAAATAATTTTCATTAGTGAGCTCCCTCTGTCACTGATTTCATGCACTGAGAATTGTTTTCTCTTTTCCTGAGCTTTCTCTATCACAGAGGTCTCATACTGTTACTGAGCTTCCCCCTATCCAGAATTCATAAAGTCATAAAGTTAGTTTTGTTACTGAGCTTCTTTTTTCACAGAGGTCATGCACTCATAATATTTTTTTCCCTGAGTTTCCTATATTATAGAGGTCATGTGCTAAAAAAAAAAGTCAGGGATCAAAGAACCTAAGTTGCATTCCCATTTCATCTCTACAGCATCGAGTCTGAAGCTTACTCAATTAGACCAACACACCAACCACATTAGCCTGGCAGACACTTTTAAATCTACAGTATACCCAGTTAACACATCCACGCGTCACATTTTGATTGAATAAATATTTGCGTGAAATGTATTTGAAACGAGGGATGCATAGCTAACATATAAACATGTCATAAAAACAGCAGTTTTGTGTATAAATTGTTTTGCAGAAAAACGTAAAAATTTAAAATACTTTAATGTACACAGTTTTACATTTTCAACTTTGCTTATAGGAATTTGTAAGGAACCTGAAGGCATTACTAGCAGTACAACTTACTGAAAATAGCAACAAAATATAAAAATAATGTCTGCATGATGCCCATGTACAGGTAAATCATAGATTTATGATTTATGATTTATGAAAAAAGGGGAGGTAACCCCTAAATGGTTAATTCAATTAGGAAAAACATAAACAAAATACATCTCCACAGTTCTATCTATGTGAGAGCACGTGATAGTTAAAACGTAACTTTTATTACTTCAGTAAAATAGGTAATTATTACACCTAAAATGCAAATAATTAAAATAAACCTCCTATATTAATAAAGTGATCATAAACAAGGTAGTTTCCACTTATGAGGACAATTCAATGCTAGTATCCACAAGTAGTACCTGAAGTGGTTGTAGTACTACGTGAGGAAATAGTGGCGCATTGATGTGCAAAGAATAGGTATTAGCCACTCTCAATACATATGCCTTTAACTTGTATTGCAAAAGCTATAGCTATAGCTAAATAGTAACTATAAGGCAATTGAGAGTATATCGGGAAGCGAGAGAGTATAGATAGTCCTAATCTGGATAGTTAGAGCAACCTAAAGTGTCTTCGAGGGCACCCCTTACCCAAAATTCTATCCTCTCTCTAATATCCCACCTTGCCCAATCATCAGTGTAAAGGAAAAATTACCAGATAAGGTTATTAAAGAATAAGCCAAGATAATTAGCTGGATATCTATATATATTGAGAGTGGCTAATACCTATTCTTTGCACACCAATGTGCCACTATTTCCTCATGTAGTACTACAACCACTTCAGGTACTACTTGTGGATACTAGCATTGAACTGTCCTCATAAGTGGAAATAACCTTGTTCATAATCACTTTATTAATATAGAAGGTTTATATTAACTATTTGCATTTAGGTGTTTATTTGCTCTGTATGTTCAGTGTTTCATGCAGGAAAACTGCACATACTGACCCCTACCATCGCCATGGTGGTTGGAGAAACCCTTTAAGGCAAAGCTGACTTTGCAAACTGCAAATGCTTTTGCTGCTTTTGTCTCTCTAAGAAGAAGCTGTCTGCACAAGAGGACCTTAGTTGGATGCATTCACGCCTGGCCAACCTTTACATTTTTTGAGAAGACCCACCCCTTTCTGGGCACGTATACTCCTTTGGGTGGTGCTAGTTACATGATTCATGCCAGTGGCCTACTCTTTTACCCGCCCATTGATGTCCTGCTTCACTGGACGCTGTTGCTATGTGGTACGGATTTCCGGAATATGTTGGTGGTATAAAAATGCCAAAATACCAAAAATAAAATATAAATAATACTTAAAGCAGGAGATTAACATACGGTATGTGTTTTCTTACAATAGCATCCTGTTATTTTTTTCCTCCAGAACTACCTTCACCAGATACATAATGCTTAAGAGGTATTACTATTTTAGTGTTTTCTGTCATTAGGCCCATTGTAATTGTTAGAACCAAGCCCAATGGGTGCTTTATCTGGCTCTTTAAAGACTGGTAATTATAACTAAAGTATGGGGGTAAGTGAGGCTTTAGTGACTAGATTTCCTACTACACACGAAAATTAAAATGTTTATAATGGATTCTGGTATTGAAAGGGTTAAACACCTATTCTAGCCCATCGGATTCCCTCTTCTCAGACACAGATAATCTTTTAGTCATTGTAACGAACTGAGGTACTTCGTGAAGTACGTTCATTCGCACACTCCCAAAATGCTAGGGATTTAGTGATTATAGCCCGTTCGCATAGTTCGTTGATTTGTACGTTCCTGAAATCCAAGCTGTTTGTGAGAATAAATCAAGCGGATTTTCGTTCGCAAACCCAAACATCAGTCGATATTGACATATGCAATGAGGAGCCCAGTTGTGCATTGTCGCGCTTTAACAGCTCGACCGGGCCCCTTCTATCCTGCACAGAGAGCTGGGGAGAAGTGACAGGATGTATCACCTCCTCCCAGCTGACTCACACAGCCACGCAGGAGGAGGAGGAAGCCGTGAGCATTGGGTCGGATAGGGAGAGCAGACCCCCAACTCTGATCAGCCACAGCCAGCAGAAGGTAAGAGCTGGGTGGCTTAATTTTTTTAAAGTGTGTGTGTGTCTCTGTATGTGTGTAATGTGTATGTATCTGTATGTAGTGTGGGTATATGTGTGTGTGTGTGTGTGTGTGTGTGTGGGTGTGTGTATCTGTGTGTTTGTATGTGTGTATGTGTATCTGTATGTAGTGTGGGTATCTGTGTGTTTGTATGTGTGTAGTGTGTGTATCTGTGTGTGTATGTTTGTAAGTAAGTAACTGTGTATGGGTAGTGTGTGTATCAATTTGTATGAGTGTAATGTGTGTATGTGTGTTGTGTTTATGTGTGTGTAGTGTGTGTGTGTATCTGTATGTGTATCTGTGTAATGTGTGTATTTGTATGTAGTGTGGATATCTGTGTGTTTGTTTGTTTGTAGATTTTGCTTGTATGTGTGTCTCTGTATATGTGTAGTGTGGATCTGTATGTGTACTGTGTGTATGTCTGTATGTGTGTAGTATGTGGTTTGTGTATACTGTATGTGTGTAATGTGTATCAGTGTGTGTAGTGTGTATCTGTATGTCTGTGTATCTGCATGTGTGGCAGTGTGTGTATCTGTATGTGTCAGTGTCTGTATGTGTCTGTGTGTATGTCTGTATGTCTGTGTATCTGCAGTCGTATCAATTGTGTGTCAGTTTCTGATGCATATACTGACATGCATACAGTTGCACAGACACAGATAAACATTCAGATATACAGAAACACAAACACTGCCACACGTGCAAATACATAGACAAACAGATACATTCACTGGCACACATACAAATACAGACACACAGATACAAACAATGACACACATGCATGTACACAGACACAGTGTATAGGTAAGTGTATTGGCTGCAGTGCCCACACAGACACAAGCTACATCCCCAGCATACATACAGACACACGCTACATCCCCAGCACACACAGACATATAATACATCCCCAGCACGCACACAGACAAATATTACATCCCCAGCACACACACATAGACACATACTACATCCCTAGCAGACACACAAACACACTACATCTCCAGTACACACACAGACACACACTTCATCCCCAGCACACAAACAGACACATACTTCATCCCCAGCACACCCACATAGACACTACCATTGCAGAAGCATATGTTGTTGTTGTTTTTTGGGGGTGGGGAGGTTGGGGGAGAGGGCAGCATTTCATACTTGGATCCAGGCAATACAATGTCTTGGGCCGGCCCTAGCTGATGGCTTAGAATTAGACTCTTGAGTCCTATTACAAAAGGGACAATTATACAAAATCTTGAAAAATTTCTGTCAGAGTTCAGTTTCAAAATTTGGAAGATGTGTTGAACTAAAGAAAAAAAAAAGACAAGCAGATTTTTGTTTAGCATTCCATTTGGAATATTGTCACTTAAGATTGTAAACTCGATATTAAGACTGAATTGACTTTCCACTCTATTTGGTTTTATAAGGAAGAAAGATATGAACCATAAGGGCACATTGAAAGAAGCAAGACACATACAAATATATAGAAATGAAACAGATGACTAAACACTAAAAAGCTAAACCCACAGAAACAAAGACTGATATGACATAAAGAAATGCAGACACAAAGACAAAAGAACAAGCATACCGTTTGCATCTATTCATCAGGAATTCTCTTTCAGTGTCTAGTTTATTTAGTGATGTTCGAAAAACAAATGTTTTATATTGTATGATAAATGATTATATTTTTACTTGTCAAATTTTCAAGAATTTTTTAATAGTATGCTACAATGTATGATTTATTAAAGTTTGGTAACATTTTGTATTATCTCCATATAAATTAGTATTTTTTGTAATTCTCCCTAAAGAAAACCCTCAATCTTAGCTTTATAGCAGACATAACATCCTACGTAAGGCTTCAGGTGTCCTAGACTGCCGGACATGTGGTTTATTGTAGATAAATACATCCACCAGATAAGGTTCTACTCTCCTGGTAAATGAACCAGAAAGTTAAATACTGATAGATGTCATAGGAAACAAGTACAGGTAGATCCAGCTGTGCATTCTATAGTAGACTTGATATGTCAAATAGAACACTCCTGCATTATTGTCCCACATCTTGTGCTATATACCTATAATTTCTCCACTAATCTCCAAACTCTCCTTTTATGTATCTCAAACCTCACCTGTCCAAGTTCTGCAACCTCCTTCTACAATTCCACCCTCAAATCTCAACTAGACATCATGGCACCTTGTGCATTTAAACGCCGCAGGCGCCCCCAACAACAACCATGGCACACCAAGCTCACTCGATACCTCCAAAAATGCTCCAGAACTGCTGAACGCTGTTGGATCTGACTTTCTCCACTATTCTCAATCTCTCTCTCTCCTCTGGTATATTTCCATTGCCCTTCAAACATGCAACTGTAACCCCAGTTCTAAAGAACCCCAATCTTGACCCTAACTCCCCATCCAACTATCGTCCTATCTCGCTACTGCCTTTTGCATCCAAGATCCTTGAACGAATTGTGTATGCGAGATTGACAGACTTCCTTGAGTCCAACTCTCGGCTAGACCCGCTTCAGTCTGGTTTCCACGCTAAGCACTCTGTGGAAACGGCACTGACCAAAGTATCCAATGATCTACTCGCTGCAAAATCTCGTGGTCACTATTCTATCCTAATTCTCCTTGACCTGTCTGCGGCTTTTGACACTGTTGATTATCAACAGCTTCTTCTCATCCTCCGCAATATCAGTCTACAAGATAGTGCTCTCTCCTGGTGCTCCTCATACCTCTCCCAGCGCTCTTTCAGGGTTTCTTTCTCTTGGCTTCCAAATGCATTTCTATGCAAATAACACGCAAATCTATCTGTCCTCTCCTGATCTCTCCCTGTCCCTCTTGACTAGTGTATCTGACTGCATCTCTGCTATTTCTAACTGGATGACTGCCCACTTCCTTAAACTAAACTTGACCAAAACTGAAATTCTGGTCTTTCCTCCCTCAAGTGTTGTTACTCCTGTGTCTGTCTCTCTCCAAGTCAACGGTGCTAACATCAGCTCCACCATGCAGGCTCGCTGCCCAGGTGTTCTATTTGACTCCGACCTCTCCTTCAAGCCTCATGTTCAATCTAGCCTCATGTTCAATCAAACCCTGTCATTTCTATCTCAAAAACATTGCGCGCATCCGCCCCTACTTAACGCCAGATGCGACTAAGGTGTTGGTCCATTCCACTGTCCTTTTTCACCTTGACCACTGTAATCCGCTTCTCAGTGGTCTTACATGCTCCCAACTTGCGCCGTTGCAGTCCATAATGAATGCGGCGGTGAGGCTCATCTTCCTGTCCGCCCGCACCTCCCATGCCTCACCCTTCTGTTGTCCCTACATTGGCTTCCTATAAAATATAGAGCTCAATTTAAAATTCTGGTTCTTGCTTTCGAATCTCTACATAATGCTGCTCCCACCTATCTATCCTCCCTTATACACAAGTATGTCCCATCTAGGCCTTTACGATCTGCTGAAGACTTCAGTCCGTACTCCCACCTCTGATGCTCGCCTTCAAGATTTCTCGAGGGCTGCACCATTCCCCTGGAACTCGCTTCCCTCCTCCGTTAGATGCTCACCCAGTCTCCACTCCTTTAAAAAATCGTTAAAAACCCACTTCTTCATAAAAGCATATCAATTAAACTGTTAATAGCTCCTGACTGATTCCTCTTCTGCATCTGTCACTAGTCTAATACTATCCTTACCTTTTTGTGTCATTTTACCCCACTCCCTCTAGCATGTAAGCTCATTGAGCAGGGCCCTCAACCCCTCTATTCCTGTGTGTCCAACTTGTCTGGTTATAACTACATGTCTGTTCGTCCACCCATTGTAAAGCACTGCGGAATTTATTGGCGCTATATAAATAATAACATAGTAATAATAATAATAATGGCTAGTTCATTGGTTGAGGTCATCAGCTGAAGTAATGAAGGACCCCAGATAATAAGTCAAAAAAGTGATGCTATAGTAGTTATGGTGTTTGGAGTGATTATTTAATGCATGAAGAAAATGTATCTGCACTTTATAAACATTGGAGATAGGATGAAAGAGACTCGCTGAAAGTCAATTAAGTTCTACATTTATTTAAAGAGGACTATATTGTAGTAATATGAAAACTACTGTAAGAGTTGGTTATTTGAGAAAAAACAAAAAAAAGTGCATATCTGTATAATGTTTGATTGAAACTTGCATCTTTGTAAATATCTGTTCTGTGTAAAGTAGTTGTCAAGGCAAAACTGCTAAAACTCTTTCCATATTTTTCATTGTAGAAATCTCTATAACAAACAACAGAATAATTATCTCTGAAAATGCATGGAACAAGCATTTTGAATGAGAATTGCCCCAATTTTCTCTTGACAAACATTACTTTGTACCATTAATATTCATTATAAGCAGATCGTTTTATGCTCACCCTCATGTTATGCTCCGAGACATACCTTCATTCTGTATATTTTTTTGCTCCTGAGGGAAGAGCAATACTAGAAAATGTTTTCTTTTCAGGCTAAACTTGGCTTTTCTTTCACTGAGCTTAAGACAGAATGCTCAGAGCTGATTATAGCTGTGTGGGGCCAGTCATCTCAGAGAATAAAGTAGATGGACGTTAAGCAGCTTTATGTTTTGGGCAAAGTACATAAAGGTTTTCCTTTTTTATAAATTCTGCTAAAAATGAAGATTAGTCACTTAATGATTACAAGTATCCACCAAAATGGTACTGTAATTTAAGTCTCATTTGACAGAAAAGTCTGTTTTGCTTTAGTTTTATTTTCCAAGATTAGAGGCCAGATGTGCATAGATCTTTAACTGTAGTTGTTAAATCTCTGGTGAAAACACAATCTGAGCCAGGCCTCTTCTTGAAATATGTATACTGGCTCAGTAAGCAAATATACAGCAATGGTATTTAATATAAAAGACAGCTCACGCTATTGTTACGGTGCTTAATTAACCAAAGATTTTGGGATGTTATGGCACTTGTGACATGAATATTAATAAAATCTAGGATGTAATTCATTAAAAAAACTTTTATATGCATACACCTTTTCACACGTTTTGACTTATTTAGCAACTATTAAGCTATTTATGTTTTCTGCATAATGTGACAAGTGCTTTACTTTTCCATCTGACTTCAAAGCAAGAAAATAGAAAAAATATTATACTTTAACCTGTGATTTTGATCAACTTAACAATCTTGCAAACAAGTAGCAGTCTTTACTAGAGTTGAGCGAACCCGAACTGAAAAGTTCGGGATCGTACCGAATATTACGGTTTTTGGACACCGGACCTGAACACGGACATATCACTGTATGTTTGGGTTGGAGTTCGGAGTTTGGCGATTTAATGACACGTTTTGAAAGGCCGCAGGGCAGCCAATCAACAAGCGTTTGACTCGTATGCCCTTTAAGCCATCCCAGCCATGCCTACTACATTCCTACATTCTGGATTTTTATTTGGCCTTTTTTGGGGCTGAAAAAAGAAGATTTTAGAAGAAAGAAGACATCAAATGGTAAGTCTATTTTTTTTTTTTTACAGGTATTTAGACAAGGGTCCCCCCCTTATTAGTTTTAGGATGAGGGGGTAGGTAGGGGTAATTTTTTTGGGGGGTGGGGGGTGACTAGGGGTTTGGGGACCCCTAGTCACCTGGGGGGGTGGGGGCCAGAGGGGAAGACAGTAGGCCCCCCAATTCTTATTTATGGCCCCCACCCACCGTGCAGGGGTGGG
Source organism: Pelobates cultripes (assembly GCA_933207985.1). Taxonomy (NCBI): domain Eukaryota; kingdom Metazoa; phylum Chordata; class Amphibia; order Anura; family Pelobatidae; genus Pelobates; species Pelobates cultripes. The sequence continues at coordinate 251,335,921 of OW240913.1, forward strand.
GGCCAAGGGGGAGGACAGTAGATCCCCCCCAAATTCTTATTTATGGCCCCCACCCACCGTGCAGGGGTGGGGGCCGGGGGGAGGACAGTAGGTCCCCCCCAAATTCTTATTTATGGCCTCCACCGCGCAGGGGTGGGGGCCGGGGGGAGGACAGTAGGTCCCCCCCCAAATTCTTATTTATGGCCTCCACCGCGCAGGGGTGGGGGCCAGGGGGGAGGACATTAGGTCCCCCCTTATTGTTATTTAGGGCCCCCACCCACCATGCAGGGCTGGGGGCTGGGGGGAGGACAGTAGCTCACCCCCAAATTCCTATTTATGGCTCCCACCCACCGCGCAGGGGTGGGGGCCGGGGGGAGGACATTAGGTCCCCCCAATTTTTATTTATGGCCCCCACCCACCGCGGGGGCTGGGGAGAGAGGACCGTAGGTCCCCCCCTTATTGTTATTTCGGGCCCCCACACGCCGCACAGGGGTGGGGACTGGGGGGGGAGGACATTAGGTCCCCCCTTTATTGTTATTTTGGGCCCCCACCCCCTGCGGAGTGGTGGGGGCCGAGGGGTAGGACATTAGGTCCCCCCCAATTTTGATTTATGTCCCCCACCCACCGCTCAGGGGTGGGGGCCAGGGGGAGGTCAGTAGGTCACCCTCTCCACATTCTTATTTAGGGCCCCCACCCGTCGCACAGGGGTGGGGGCAATAGTTGTTTTTTGGGGGGGGTTTCCACTATTTACTAGACATGCCCCTACTCGCGGTATAGCGAGTAGGGGCTGAATTTACTAATACTAAGTAATCTTTACTTAGTATTAGTAAATGTGGCTGAAAGACCAATTTAGGTAGATAGCTCCCTAATACCATATGAATGAGGGAGTTATCTACTAAGCGGCTGCTCTTATGTTATTTTTAAGCGATTTCCCTATCCACATTTGTTTGCAGGGCACTTGTCCTACTCTTACCCCCATTTTACTTCCTTTCCAGGACTTTTTTAGAGCCATTTTTGTGCCCAAAAGTTCGGGTCTCCATTGACTTCAATGGGGTTCGGGGTCAAGTTCTAGCCTGAACCCGGACTTTTTTTCAAAGTTCGGCCGAACCGGCCGGACCCTAACATCCAGGTGTCCGATCAACTCTAGTCTTTACTTAAAACTTACAATTTGATTTGCATCTAACAAGGTATTGAACTGCTACTTAGCCCCTGATTCTCTTTAATATAAGAAATGCCTATCACAGGGCAAAGGCAGATATATTCTCAATGAACTTTTTGAAAAACACAAAAATGGATAAGCGTTAAGGAAACAACTGACTAGACTTAGGCAGCAAACACTGGGTATGGGGATACCCTCAACCCCTAAAAATAGACAGCATAAAATCCCCAAAAAATAGGTTGCGGAAAAAGGTGTGAAAAGATGGAATAATATGATAATATAAAAAAGTCCAAATATTCCCAGTCCAAACATCGCAATCTCAGCTGTTTCAGGGACAGTTTTGTGTGCTTTTAAGTGTTATTCAAGGATATATCATAAAGATAGGCGCAGAGAAGAAGAAAAAAACATGAGCTTCCCCTTAAATTGTTATATCTTGAACTATATAATCTAAATAAATTAAATAAAGCCTCCCCTACAAAGCAATTGATCATACAAATAACTACAGTAGAAGGAAAGATTAATACCATCCTTTGGTCTAAAGCGACTTATGCTTTACAAAAACTAACAATATACAAAATACAAAAAAAGTGTAATGTGGTGAGCGCTAAAATATGCAGCTGTGAACACTGTGGAATTTAATCACAAAAAATCCCACCAACTAAGAACGTACACAATACAAGAATAAAGTGTTCAGCGCAAAGTGAAATATTATTATTGCAAATATTTCACTTTGTGCTGAACACTTTATTCGAATTTTGGCTCTGGGAATTAGAGCAATAATAATATTTCACTTTGCGCTGAACACTTTATTCTTGTATTGTTTACAAAAACTAAACCAGAAGTGATACTATAAGGGTAATAGGGTGGATAAAATTATTTCAAATAGCCTGAAAAATCGTAAGGCTGAAAAAAGAATCTAAAAAATAGACATCAACGGAAGTAGTCTCATTGATCCTAAAGCTATTGATGACGCTTTTAATAATTATTACGCAAGGTTGTATAATCTCCCGTCATGCCCACTAGAAGAAGATATTGGTAAATATTTAGCAGGAACAGTTCTCCCCAGATTAATGGATGAAAAAATAGTGGTTTTAAATTTACCATTTTTTCTGAAAAAGACATAGTGTATGTAATCAATAATCTTAAACTGCATAAAGTCTCAGGACCTGATGGGTTTTCTAATCTTTTTTATAAAAAGTTTAATAAAAATTACTTTGTCCCATATATCGTCACCACTTTTAGTGAAATTAGAATGAAGGGATCTATAACAAAATAAGTTTTGCAGGCCTCGATCTCCCCAATCTTAAAAGTGGGAAAGGATCCCACCTCCACCGCAAATTATAGACCAATATCAATCTGATATTAAAATCTACTTTTTAGTAACAGCTAACTGATGGCCCTGTCTCTGGATGCCAAAAAGGCATTTGACAGGGTCAGTTGGGGATTTATGGCCAAGACCCTAGAGAAAATCGGATTCACCGGTCCAATAAGGTCAGCGATAATGATGAAACAATGGCTAAAGCGGTGGGTCCAGGCATTTCTGCCAACTGGTTTAGAATTCAAAATGGCACCAGACAGGTGCCATTGGCAGCTAATATTCAAATTAAGGGCGTTGCATTGGATGACACTGACCACAAGTTGTTCCTATACACAGACGATATCATTCTTATCCTGACAGAGCCAGTAGCCTCTTTGGCTGCTTTGATTCCAGAAGTCAGGAGGTACAGCGAAGTTTCTAATTATAAAGTAAATATTGCAAAATCTCAAATAATGTCCATAAATCTCAGTTTTACGGTAAAGGAAATTCTAAAATTGGAATATCCTTTTGAATGGACCTCAGATAGCCTTATGTATTTAGGGATCTATTTTTCTCAAAATCTAAAAGAGATGTGTATAAAAAATGTTGAAATCCTTTTTAAAGAAATTAGTGTAAAATTACTGAAGGAATTGAAAAACATTGGTATTTCTTGGTTGGTAAGAATGAATGTTATCAAATCATATATCCTTCCCATATGGTCCTACGCTTTTAGGATGCTACCTTTATCTATATCCTTAATTAAATTGAAACACGTACACAATCTCTTTATGAATTATATATGGGGTCCTAAGAAGCCTAGAATTTCAGCTTCACATTTAATGGAGAAAACCAACAAAGGGGGCTTAGCGATCCCAAATATTATTCAATATTATGAAGTGAGTAGGACCTTCCATTTGAGATGATGGCAGGCCTCAAAAACAGCCAATGAGCCATGGTATTTAGAGTCGTCCCTACTAAAGGTTAGGGATCTCTCTGCCTTGATTTGGCTCGATGAAAGAGCAAGCACCAAGTGAATGGTATCAATTGATAATACTTACTTAAAAGAACTATACTATGATTGGTTTAAATATAGAAAGAAGAATAGGATCTTAGACAAAATCTCTAAAGGTAGTCCCATCACTACTATTCAACATAATGTACTAGATTTAAACTTAAAGGACTGGATTGGAGCTGGTATTATGTCAATTCCGGATATTACACTTGATAATAAGATAAAACCTTTTTCAGCAAATTTATAATATATCCTCCAAAGAGATTTTTACTTATCGTAGAATAAAAAACTATATAGGAAATCATGTTCCAAGTGAAAACCATGATATTCTAAATAAAAAAATGAACAAACTCTTTGAGAAGGATTTGAAGTCTAAGACCATTTCTTTTTGATATGAAATTTTGAGAATAAATGACAAAGATCAAAACCTAAAACTTGGAATAATTGGGATAAAGATTTTTGAACCCATGTACATATTGAGCAATGGTATCAGTCTATATTATCAGTAAAAAAAACACTACATTGTTTGAACCTTATAGAGCTTCACTAAAAAATACTCCATCAGTGGCATCTTGTCCCTAAAATTATAAATAAAATAAATCAGGCAGACTTTCCACTTTGTGGGAGGTGTAAGCTTTGTACGGGTAGCTCAAAGCATATTTGGTGGGACTGCCATCTGCTGAATACGATATGGAATAGGATAATAAAAAAAGAATTGGTTAAGTTGGTGGGCCATGAATTGGGGAATTACTTTCAAGTTGTTATGTTTTATTTTAACCTTTCAGTTATATAGACTTAAAAATATATATTTACTAATTCATTTGCTAATGACTGGCTGCTAAAGTCACAATTTCTAGAATTTGGCAAAAACAAGAAATCCCCTCCTGGCCTATATTTTAAATCAACCTAAGTATCAATATACAATGGAGAAGAGAATATATTATGAGAACTACGAATCGTATAATAAAAGATGGCAACGTTGGTTGGGTACCTTAATTACAAATTTGTTTGTCTAAATACAAAAAGTGAAGCAATATATTTTGATTCCAAGATAAGAGGTAACAATGAAGGAATTAATCCTACTCATTAAGTTCTAGCTATTATATCGCTCTTATTTCTAAATATCTTCCTCAGCTGACCAGTGACCTTTGTCTGCTCTGTTTGTCTATGTTTGTTGGTGTTATAAATTTAAAGTAATAAGTTAATTGTATAATAAGATTACATTTGTTATATTGATGTCAATTATTGTATTGTATTGTTATGTCTGTATTTTGTAAAATGAAAATGCAATAAATAATAAACAAAATAAAAAAAGAAAAATACAAATTTGTTAAGAATAGTTAATAATTATAAGCCTTCAATATCCATCCATTTATTTATATATTGAAATATTCTGTAAGAAATCATATAACATGCTTAAATTGTTTATCTCTTCATTAAGTTTTGTATTTGAGCGTCTATCCAGGTTCATAAAATGATCAAATGTTTACACTCATTTAAAATAAATGGTAAAGGTTACATTTACAAGCCATTTAACTATTCCCCCACTTTAAATTATTTATATTTTAATCATTCCCGCAAAACAGAAAATAATGATGCATTTCACAGTGTTACAAGTAATGTTAACAATTCCATTAGCAAAATGCTACTTGGAATGTCACTACACATGTTACTATGCAAATACAAGGATTGCTGAGAAGGACATTGGCTTTTGCTCTGCAATTTCTGTTGCTATTCATGTGTAATTACTCAAACAACACAATCAATTATTTTAATTTTTTTTTACTTTCAAAGATTAGACACATTGATTTCTACACTCTTCTCTTAGGATAATATATTTTACCTCTATATATCTCACTACTGTAACATTTGTTAACTTGAATTAGGGAGTTTAATTACAGACACTCACTCATCTAATTACATACCCCAATTTTTTGAATGATGAGCACTCATTCTAAAGTCACTCATCAGGCTCAATATCTATTCTACCTAAGGCCAGATAACTCTGTTATCCTTTATCATAGCAGATATCTTATTTTTCCCAGAGATTTTTTTTTTTTTTAAATATAAATTCCATCATCACAGTCAAAACCAAAGATTTTCTTGCAATGCTTCAGCAGCTCTGTCCTACCTCCTGACTCACAGCCACTCATGACCTTCTCGCAGAAATAACAGTAGTTGCTTTTTACAAGCAACAAGACAATACGTGTTTCTAGAATGATTATTTTCATAACATTTAATACCAAATTCAACCTTTTCTTGCTTCACTGTAACATCAATGCTTCCTAACTCTGACTAGTTAAAGAAACCAGTACATTATATAGGTTATACTGTATATAATCAGTATATCAGATGGTATAAAATAACATGAACAGGTTAAATATGAACCTTTACTGTACTTTGAGTATTTAAGAAGGACCTCAACATTGGCTTTACTTTAGGTAGTCCTCAGTCCCCAGTCCTCATGTCCGATCAACAGTTTAGGTTTTGTCAGTATCTCCATTGGAATAAAAAAAAGAAATACAAAAATCCTGGGTAGCTGGTGGGCCATGAGGACTAGTTTGGGAACCACTGCTACAGAATAATTGATTCCTCATCATCATCATCAGCATAAGAGGATATCCACCCATTGGTCAGTTCACTATATTCTCACCACACAATATAAGATCTCTCTCTCTCTTTGAACGTATCAAACCACAAAATACACGTTAAGCTGTTTTGTGCAGGCACCAAGAAAAAAAATTACAGTTACAAAATACATTCAAGACAAGACTGCAGCTAGAAAAGTCACTAAATTTTAACACATTTTCTATGAACCCATGTTCGTAGCTGTAGATATATTTGTATTCTACACATCTTTATTTCACCTTATAAAATTCCTTTCACTGAATACTTTTCACTTTTGTTAAATACCATTATTTAACTGTGCTATGTTGAGATGGTGAAAGAAAATGGAAAGCAATCCATACAGATTTTTTTATGCAACTGTGAACTACAAAGTCAAAGATAATTCTTCATGCTTTTCGTATAAGCAATGATAATGAAGCAGAAAAGTATGTATAAATCGTAAAGTAAATTACTGCCTAATGTTTGCTTCTTCATACACATATAATTTCTGCATTGAGGAGGCCACTTGCTGCATATTTCCTTTTGTACAGGAAGTGACATGTCAACACACAGCAAATGACAATAACATACTACGGCCCTTTCATGTGTTTGAAACGGCGTGCTAATGTGTCTCTTGTTTCATGCATGGCTTTTATCCAAAGGAAACCATTTTATGCTGATGAATGTAATGAAGTGTGAAGTAGTGTATTCAGGAAACTATTAATCCCTTTAAGACCAAAAACATTCAATGCCCATTGTGACAATCTGTTAAATGCAGATTGTATGCCAGCACAGGCGGTCGTGTTTATTTAAGATGAGTTGCTTGCTGAACAGGCATTAATACATAACAGCTATCTGTACATTATATAAGGCACCCCGAGTGTTAAAAGGTAACTGTCAGCTCTCTTGTGGAGACAAACAGTTAAAAAATGGTTTGATTGGCCAGGGCACTCATAGTACCATAACTACAACAGAACAGCCAGGGCAGGCATTGCAGTTGAGGAGGATAAATAAAATGAGGGCATTTTATCAATATAATCTAAAAAGAATCTTAATGTTTAGTCTCTAATCTGTTCACATTTATTACATTGTTCTAAAAATTGTTTAAAAAAATATTGACTTTGATATTTATATTATTCAAAATAACGGCTAGTACATAAAAAAAGCAATGGACAAAGAAATTAAACAGATTTAATAAATTGCACTGAAAAAATATTACTTTTTTTCATTCAGATCTTTACAATGTAGAGTTCGATTCTGGATTATTTAAAGAGATAAACTCAGCTCCTTTTGTTAAACAGTAACTCTTGTAACTCCATGAGCGTCTAAAGCAGGCTTCCCCAAACTTCGGCCCTCCAGAGGTTGCTGAACTACAACTCCCATGAATTTATGAATGAAATAGATAGGCTGAGAATCATGGGAGTTGAAGTTAGACAACATCTGGAGGGCCGGAGTTTGGGGAAGCCTGGTCTAAAGGAAATTGTTGTTTATCAGAGATAATCTCTTAAAGCAGAACCTAGGCCTTGGTTTGAAACACATTTTAAAAGTGTGTCTCCAAACTGATTCAAACTTTGTACACTAGAAATGTAGAAAATACAGATTCTTGTTAAGAAAAAAAAAAGGGTATCTAATGTATACAAAGATCAGCCACAACATTAAAACTACTGACAGGTGAAGTGAATACCATTGATTATATTGTTACAATGACACCTGTCAAGGGGTTGGGATATATCAGGTAGCAAACGAGCAGTCAGTTCTTTAATTTCATGTGTTTGGAGCAGGTAAAAAAGGGCAAGAAAAATGATCTGAATAACTTTGACAAAGGCCTAGTAGTGATGGCTAAAAAACTTGGCCAGAGCATCTCCAAAATTGCAAGTCTTTTGGGGTGTTCCTGGTATGCAGTAGTTAGAACCTACCAAAAGTAGTAAAAGCAAGGACATTTGGTCATGGCATTCAAGTGGATGTTACTTCGACACGTACCACCTACATGGAGATTGTTGCAGACCTTATAAACACCCCTTCATGGCAATGGTGTTCCCTGATGGCAGTGGCTTCTTTCAGCAGGATAATCTTCCTTGCCACACTGCAACAATTACTCAGGAATGAACAAGATTTAAAGGTGCTGTCTTGGCCTCCAAATTTACCAAATCTCAATCTGTGGGATGTTCTGGCACAACAAATCTGATCCAAGGAGGCCCACCTTGCAGCTTGCAGTAATTAAAGGATTTACGGTTTAAAGATCTTGTGGTCTTGTGGAGTCCAATTCTCAACACACCAGAGCTGCTTTGGCAGCAAGTGAGGGACTTACACCATATTATGTAGATAGTTTTAATACTGTGGTTTATCCATCTATATAATGTATGTTAGCAGTGTATGGAAACTGTGGGTGGATAATGTAAATGCTATGCTTCTGCACACATCTGGCAATAAGAGCATATAGACTGACTTCTCTATGCAAAATGTGTTGAAAATGTTAATTTTCCAGGAGTATTAATTAATTAATGTTTGTGGGGAAGATTTCACTGTTTAATTTTTATCCCTATTTATAGGTCAAAGTTTAAATTACTGTTATAGGACTTGCAGCAATAACTACCAAAGAAGAAAATAATACACTGCCTGAGTATAAAGTACTTTTACAATGTAAAGTACTACTGCAGTGAAAAAAAAAAAATAGATAATATTCATTCTTGCACAAAGCAATAAGATATTAATTTTAATGTAGGACACAACATTAGTGGACAATGACAGCAAACAACTCAATTGTGAAGTTGTAAGCAGCTGTGAGGTTCACTACTGATGCACTCCTGCTGCTGGACCTGATGCTATAAATACCAACCTGTCTGTCCTGCTCTGATATCTTGCTGATGCTGCTGAATAAAAATGCCAAACACATATCACTCAAATATTTTGTCTTATTTTTTGCAATAATTCCTGCAAGGTGAAAAGTAGAATTTTCTGCTTTTGCAAAGCCCCCCCTTGTAATTAACACATTATCTCTGAATGCTGTCCTTGGTGCTTATCATTGAAAAAGCTGATTTTAATAGAAGGGTTCTGGTGGAGAATGGAATGACGAATGGTTAGTCCTACATTAGAGTGAATCTTGTAGAGAGGTTCCAATGGCCTTGTTTTGGATCATTACATAGAAAAAAAAGGAAACAGGTAAAAAGGGCACCGGAGCTAGTTCTACTTACTCTATAGTTATATAAGTAAGTAAACTGTGTATATATACACATTAAATCACATTTCATTGTAAGCTTGTTATAAAACCCAATCATTATATAAACACCTGCCTTCCATTTTTTGTAAAAATATATCTATGTCACTGTGAGTATAATCATACTGCTGTACCAACACTAAGAATTCATTAATAATTAAACAAAGCCAGCAGTACACAAACATATTGAAAATGCCACAGTTTTTATAATGCAAATCCCTAACTTACTTAAATGTCTATAGATGTGCCAGTTCATTATATCTGAATATATTATATGTTTCTGTAATTATAAGAGATTTAATAAAATACAAGGGTTTAGGATATCTATCGATCATCCATATGTCTGTCTGTCTAATTATATTTTTCATATGTGTGTACATATTGCAACCTTTCAGAAAATCTGGTTAGATAGAAAGTTCTTTGATTTCATTTTAGATATTTTTCTAATAGAAAAAGTACACATTTACCCCAATAATTATTTACCTTTGGCTTATTTTAATCTTGTGTTTTATAGTGCTGTACTATTCTCATATCATCATATTATGTGTTATATGTGTTAATGTGTAAAAACAACTTATAGCAATGTGTACTGTAAACGTTGTGAAAATAATTATCTTTGAAACTTTGAAATCATTTATCTGTGAAAATGTACAATATGTAGCATTTTTGTCTAAAATGGCAATCTGTTAATTCAGTACCAATAACTGGCAGAAGAATCATGCTGTAGAATCAAAGATAGCATAACATAAAGTACCACAATTCGTAATAGGTCATTGGCCTATAATGTCTCTGATTATTTTCATCATACTTTAAAATGCTTGCATAATATTCACATCCTGAAACTTCTGCAGACATTACATAAACTGTCAGTTTATTAATGAATTTAATCCACTTCAAATCGGCAGATATTTTACAACTGCACTTAACAAACAAAACAAAATTTAATTTGTCTGATCAAAAATGAAACATAGAAACATAGAATGTGACGGCAGATAAGAACCATTCGGCCCATCTAGTCTGCCCAATTTTCGAAATACTTTCATTAGTCCCTAGAAAACTGGGCAGACTAGATGGGCCGAATGGTTCTTATCTGCCGTCACAGTCTATGTTTCTATGTTTCTAGAAGATAATAAACTACATTTGAAGAACATTCAAACAAGTTTTTTCACACCTTTATGGGTTTGCATTTAATTATCCTTTCTTCATTTTCATGATTAAGTCAATTAACACAAACAAAAATGTAATAAATTGCAAAAATTAAAAACCTCAAGAAAGCTTAATACACAATCATATTAAGGAAAGCATAATACTTGTAATAATAATAATAATAATAATAATAGAATAACTAGGGTAACAACATACAAGCTTTGTTTGCCTGATAATATTAAAATGCCATTCACACACTTTCTTTTGCTAACATTCCATTCAGGAAAACCGAAAAGCAAACATTAAACTGGTTTGAAAAGTTGATCATTTATAGATCTAGTGCCAACTAGTGTTTTTCTTTGGTAGTGTATCGTTCAGGTAAAGCATTTTATTTCTGCTACACAGACCTATATACTCTTACAATTTCTGTTTTACTGTAACAAATTCTAGAAATTCCCCATTTTGAACCATTATATTTCTGGTAATTTAAAATATGGTTTATAGGATTGCAGCTCAAGTGCAATTTATTCGGATGTTCAAATACTAAACAATGAATTTTAAGGACTGACAATCACATTGAAAAGAAACAGGTCAAAATAATCAAACTAGGTAAAGCATTAGAACTGGTGATTTAATTTTAGAAATTTGCTATTTTTCTTTATTATTTTCATCATGTTTGCAAATTCACAATTACTGCTTAGTGAATAATCTCCAAAATAATGTCTACAAATCCCAAAACAAAGGAAACAAGCAAAGTAATATAACCAACCGAACATATATCATACAGACACATCATGTATGACATTAAAATGCACTTTAAATCATTTAGTTTGTTTTCCACGTGCATCAATCACAAGCAATGCCTTGCTTAACAGTATTGCATGTACTTATATATGTTTGTAAGATAGCAAGGTACAGACTTTTAGCTGATAAAGCCCCATGTTTTATTCGGTTACAAAGCATGCTGTAAAAGTGACATTGGCACACAAAATGTATGAAATGCAAAACAAAGAAATACTGGCTTTGGTCCCAGTTAGGGTCTACTCCATACAACAATGGATCTGGCAGTCTATAAATTAATTACCGGGCCAATAAAATAGAGATTTTTTATAATACTAATTTCAATGTTTACACTAAACATTATCTGTTACAATAAATAAATATAATTTGAATTAGAAAATATTAAATTCGGTATGCAATTTTACAAACTACCACTGAGTGCCAACCTTCAATAATCAATTAACCACAAAATGCCAGCCTATATTATTGTACCAGATGGTGTGAAGTGCACCCCATATTTGACAAACTCAAGAGCCTTCCTTGCAGCTTGGCATGTTTTGCACAAACACATCCAGTCTGGTGGCCCTGTCACAACTAAACTTCCAATTGCACTTGTATGTAGACACTTTGAAGTAAATATTCAAAATGAATTTCTTTAAATTAATTATATGTACCCAAAACACATTTCTTTAACAGTATAAACATTGCATTATTGTAACTTGTAAACTGTTACTGCAGGTCACAAATTGTAGTTACCATAATCACCACACATTGTCACTATCATTGGTCTTTAAAAAAAAAAAAAAAAAAGAACATTCTGATGTACTTAGCAGTAGCTGTTTGCCATATAAGTTATAAGATGTATGTGGAATTACAGAAATTATCTAAACTTTTATTTAAAAAACACATCCAATAAAATTTAGAGTTACATTTACATCTCAGTAAACAGAGGTAAACTAGTCTATACTTAATACCTCTTTTTAAACTGGCTGACTTGATTTTTGACTAGGTAATCCAATCTAAGACATGTTCTGTCACATTATGGTCCCTAAACACTGTGCTTAACCCTTTACTCCATTAAACAACCGAGGAATGTTTTACAACCAATGCTAATGATTTTGAGTAATACCTCATTCCTGGTTTACAAACCTCAAAGCCAGTGAAATTGGGAATTTATATTGTACATTCATCTTGCCTGTCTTTTTTGTCCTCTTTGATAAATGGGCATGGTACCCTCTTGAAATAATCGTTTAAATTATCTTAAAAATTGCATCCTCTCCAAACTGAAATGGACTATGATAAAAAAAAATCTGAGTCTACTTTTTTATCACAGTGTATGTCACAAGATTTTTTTTCTACTTGCTTAAATAGTAGCACTTATATTTCCAATCTTCAAAAAGCAGAGATTTCAATGACATTACAGCTTTTCACATAGTAACACACCCAAGTGTTTTAAGGATATATGTGTCACTTACCAGTTGCATCCCACAGATAAATATCAGTGTGCACCTGCCACTGCAATAGCCCATTTTTTCCAAAAGCCTGATCTCCAAGAAGACTCTGTTTCAGCCGCCTCCCAGAAAAGTCAGGTAGCTGATGGGCTGAAGAAATGCTTTGTAAGTGGCTTGGATTTCGTTTTTAGTCCAAGGCAAGAAAACGGTCGGCATTAGGACCTAGCAGCTCACCTGCAGCATCAGCATACCTTTACTGGTATAAGAAAGAGCAGCCAGCCAAAGGGTTTGGGAAATGGACACAAGGGGATGATCTCTACAGCTGTTCACATATCCCTGTGCTGCAGGCAGATAACAGAAGCAGTCTGACTGCATCTCACTACCCCTGCATGCAGCAAGCAATGAGAGCTCCTGAGCATGGCTTACACACAGCTTAGGAGGGATGCTCTCACATCCATACAGGGGGAAGGAGGAGGTGTGAGAGGAGAAAGAGGAGGGGAGATTAGGGGGAATCCTCTCTCAGTGTCTTTGCCACCTCTTTTTCATCCTTGTCTTCTTAGTTCAGTCATCTGCCATTCATATATCCTACTCTGGAACACCTTGTGGAGAAAATACACAATACAAAAGTTTAACCTCTGCACTCCTGGATAGAAAATGACTGTACTAGAGTAGACACTCAGAGGGACACAGTTAGGAATTGTTCATTCTTTGGCATTCTGTTACTGATGAAAAAATGATGAAAAAATCTGTTCATTTTGAACGATCAGTTTCTTGGACACACTTTAGCTTAGTTCCTGCAATATTCAGCTGGTATTTAGAGTGCTGACCAGGTTTTAAACTGAGTAGTTCCCCTCTTTGATACATATACAGGGTTTGTCACTAACTAGAAACGGAGTTTGTCTGGATGGACAGAATCCGGTTAAAATGACCAGATTCCGAACTCAAAGGAAATTCCTGTAAGCCGTTGGAATTTGGTAGGTTTGGGCTAATCTGCTACAATCACCCGAATGCATTCAGGATCTGGATTAAACGGTTTTTTGGTTTTACGTGTGACCAAAAGCATTAAGTAGAATGCACATTTGCTAAATATCATTCACTTGATTTTGCAAGTGAATGATAATTTCAAGTATTATTTGCAGTGCTAGCAGCCAGTGTCAAATAGTTATAAAAACCATTTGCTATGTGAGGGTTAACTATGTGGAGGTTGACCAGCCACCAAATGAAAATTATTATTATTATTATTATATTTAAATAGCGCCATCAAATTCCGCAGCGCTTTACAATGGGTGGATGAACAGACATGTAGTTGTAACCAGACAAGTTGGACACACAGGAACAGAGGGTTGAGGGCCCTGCTCAATGAGCTTACATGCTAGAGGGAGTGGGTAAAATGACACAAATAGGTAAGGATAGTATTAGACTAGTGACAGTTGCAGAAGAGGAATCAGTCAGGAGCTATTAACAGTTTAATTGATACGCTTTTATGAAGAAGTGGGTTGAAGTGACAGTAGCAGAAGAGGATATTTATATGTATATTTATAAAAAAAAACATGAGGGGTGGGGCAATATTACTATAAAATATTTAAAATTAATGACTGGGCAGTCATTGCAACTGGGGAACCCAAGCCAATAGCACTCACCTTAAATTAAATTAACTCTACCTAGACCCCTTTGCTAATGATAGTAATGATAGGGAGTCTATTAAATTAATACCTGAGAAATTGAAAAAATCACTAGTGTTATCACTAGGGGCTTAAAAAGTCCCAGGTGATCCTGCGGGGGTAAAAGTCAATAATAATCCAGTGGGGGAGCATTTCCTCTGCACCTTAGGCATGTGTAAACGATAAGTATTTCTCACTTGCAATTCTAGTGCATATTAAGTCAGAGTGCATGCTGGAGATCCTGGCAGCTCCACTGTAACACATTAGTGAGAGCCAGACTGAAGAGAGTGATTAGCATGGTCTGCACCCACTGGGGGGTGCAGATCACATGCTCTTTAACCTGGAACTGATGCTCTCATGTCCCCTGTAGCAGCCTGCTGCTTACCTGTGTCAGGACTAGCGGCCAAAACTACATGTCCTAAGAGTTGGGCGATAGAAATTCCACTCCCCTGTAACTATGATATGGATATATGAAACATGGGACAAAGTGTAACTTTATGAGAATGGAGGAGTACCTGTGATATGAGAATTGAAAGGGCAGCATATTTGAGTAACTGTTGTAAGGAAACCGTAATGGAACATGTGGCTGACTCCGGTCAGCCTCTGTTTAGCAAGGTATGTTAACAGGCTACACATATAAAAATGATGACATTTATGTGTGTGTCAGTTTGTGTGTCCATGTGTCAGTGTGTGTTTCTGTCTGTCAAAGGGTGTGTATGTGCCAGTATGTGTTTCTGTACCAAAGTGTGTGTATGTGTCAAGTTGTGTGTATGTGTCTATAAAAAAAGCCTACATTCAGATGCACAAACACTGCTCACAAATACAGCCCAGTAAGAATGGGCAAATGGTAAATCCCCAGATGGCACAGCATTGTGGGAGGTCAACAGATGGAAAACTACGTTATGGCCACCCAAGTGCTAGTAAGGGCCCAAACAAATGCTTGCATAACGACCCTCTCTACATTAGTTTCACCACTGTGTGGGTGACTGAGGAAAGAAAGAAGAAGATGGTGGAAGTGATTGCTTAAAAATGGAGGGTTAGTAAGAGGGACATATGTCTGAATAAGAAGAGGAGGGTAGGAAGTAATAATGTTTTATTTATTAAAAATATCCAATTTAGTGTTTTTCTGATGACAAACGCTATTAAAATGTTCATCTCCAGGCCAAAGAATGAAGATTTCAATAGAAATTTACAGTTTTTTATTATATGTTAAGGGTAAGTCTCTACTCAAAAATCATATGGGAGAACAGATATACTATTAACATATAATAATATTTCTGTTAAATGCTCCCTAAGACCTTATGATCTGTATAATTGTTTGTCCAAATCTGTTTGTCTTTTTGTATAAACTTGTTAATTTAAAACTAAAATAAAGATTAAAAAGGAAAAAAATGCAGGGAAAAGAAATAACTGATGATGATTTGGTTTTTTACTTTGATGCCCCCAAATTATGAGCGAACATGCAATATTAAATACCAATTTCTGATAAAAAAAAAAAAGAAAATGGAATTTTTAGAAATTAACTTTGTTAATCGTCGGCCCTTCTAATGCTGCAGCCGCTGAGCACTCTATAGAGAGCCTAAGGCGGCTGCAGCACTGTCTCTCTCTCCTCACCTCCCCTTCCCTGTAGCTTGGCCGAGCTTCTCTCCGGTCCGCGGTACAGGAACATTTGTTTCATGTACCCGGCCAGACTGATAGGAAGTGTACAGTCAGTGTGCACTTCCTGTCAGTCCGGCCGTGTACAGGAAAGAGAAGCTCTTGTACCGCGGAACGAAGAGGAGCACTGCCATGCTATAAGGAAGGGGAGGTGGTGGGGGGTGAGTAGGAAGACCACATGGCGGGGCAGTAAGGAGACCACAAGGAGGGGGGGTGAGTAAAGAGACCACAGGGACGGGGGGAGTAAAGAGAGAACAGGGGTAAAGAGACTCACAGGAGGGAAAGGGGGGAGAAGTAAAGAGAAATCACAGGGAGGGGAGGGGGAGCAAAGAACACAGGGAGGAGGGGGGTGAGTAGCAGACCACAGGGAAGGGGAGTAAAGAGAACACAGGGAGAGGGGAGTAAGGAGACCACAGGGAGGGGGGAGTAAGGAGAACACAGGGAGGGGTGAGTAAGGAGAACACAAGGAGAGGGCAGGTGAGTAAGGAGAACACAGGGAGAGGGGGGTGAGTAAGTGAGTAGAACACAGGAAGGGGAGGAGTAAGTGAGAACACAGGAGGGGGGAGTAAGGAGAACAGGAGAGGGGGGAGTAAAGAGAACACAGGGAGGGGTGTAAGTGGAGAACACAGGAGGAGGAGGTAAGGAGAAATGCTGGTGGGAGGGAGGAGTAAGGGAGGTCAAAAGGGGAGAGGGAGTAAGTGGAGAACAAGCAGGAAGGGGGGGGGAAGAAAAACATGTACAGGGGGGGTAAGGGAGAGCAGGGAGAGGGAGTAAGGAAGGGGGGAGTAAGGAGAACACAGGGAGAGGGTAAGGAGAACACAGGGAGAAAGTGGGGAGTAAAAGAGAAATACAGGAGGTGGAGTAAGGAGAACAATACAGGGAGGTGGAGTAAGGAGAACACATGGAGGGGGAGTAAGGAGAACACATGGAGAGGGGGGAGTAAGGAGAACACATGGAGGGGGAGTAAGGAGAACACATGGAGAGGGGGGAGTAAGGAGAACACATGGAGATGGGGGAGTAAGGAGAACACAGGGAGAGGGGGGAGTGAGGAGAAGACAGGGAGAGGGGGGAGTAAGGAGAACACATGGAGGGAGGGGGTGAGACCACTAAGGGGCAGGGGAGAGCTCTAAGGGACGGAAGGGATAGCTCTATAGGACAGGGGCACACACGCACACAATGCATCCCTATACATACACAGAAACACACAATGCATACCTACACACACATGCAAACACACACTGCATCTTACATACACACAGAACACAATGCATCTCTTACACTTAATGAACCCCTTACAGACACACACACTGCATTATTTACATACACAGAAACACACCTTATGCATACAAACACAGAGTCACACAATGCATCCCTTACATACAACCAGAAACACACAATACATCCCTTATACACAAACACACACTGCTTTCTATCCCTTACACAAAAACACAGCTTCCACTACACACAAACACACTGCATCACCTACACAAACTGGTATCCCAATACACTACATTCCATAAGCACACACATTAGATCCTCTACAATAACACATAACACATCCCCTACACACTCCACTCCCTGCAATGACAGGAGATAAAAATCCTGCCTCCAACCCCTGTCAAGGCCCTATTCCACTTATGTTGCTCAAGTTCCATGGGGCTACAAAACCGTTTATGACATCATTTATATCCATTGATATGAAATCAAAAGTAGTCATAGCAACATCAGAATGCTCAAATCAACTAGAGTTGTCTTGTTTACAGCTGGTGTCAAGGGCCAAGGAGGACAACGTAAAACCAGGCTTGATAAAATGTTTAAAAACACCAATCAGAGGGTCCTACATGTTCATCAAAATCTGGGCCAAAGAGAGACTGGAGGATCAAGAAGAAGGGGAAGGATATTACGTGGATCCATTTTCAAGATGGTCTCATATATGAAGAGCTTAAGTGCGTTCAGGATGCGAGAAAGATTGATAAGAGAAGGTAAGGAAAGTGCATTGTGGGTGTTTCCCACCTTCTTAATTAAGAATATAATGCAGACTTTCCTTACTGCATTGCTATATGGAGAATATAATTATACACAATTATGTATGTGTGTATACCGTTTACATTGTATATATAGTAAATATGTATAAAGTTAATTGAGAGTGTATATATATATTTATAAACTATAAAGAGTATAAATACATAAAGTCAATGGTGTTAAAAGTGTATATATGTGCGTTGAAGAAATATTTATATAGTGTAGAATATATAGTGCATTTATGTATTTTTATTGTATATATAGTTTAAAGTTTGCCAAAATTCAGAGTTGGGTTTGAGGGGTGAATAACTGTTTTTTATGAATGAACCAATTTCAATGATATTACATACAATGAATGATCAGCATATGAAGATTTGCTTGACTATGTACGGAAGATGACATCTATTAAATGAGTTCCATTATCGCCGCGCAAAGTTGGACGCTTTCGATTGCATTGTTCATTGCAAAAGCGAATGTTAGAGACTTGAATTTATGCACGGATATTCTCCTTGATCTGCTCAAGTGTACGCGGTGTGAAAGATTTCATGCACTTACGTGTATGCCTTCAATTGTACCTTCTCCCTGCTGTTGAAATACTTGTAATAGGTTGTTAAGTATGTGTTGAATAATTGTATTCGTCTACCGAACGAGAGACCACCTACCCTGGGTAGCAAACAGCATTAGAATGGGGAGAAAAACACAACTTTATTACTCCTGGGTGGCCGCCATTCGGCATATGAACACATGGCGAGAACAAAGGATGGCGGCCATCTTAAAACTCACAAACGCGGTCAGCGGGGCGTACGCATGAATTGCCTGGAACTATTTTCGGCAAGGCAAACATGCGAACGCCCGGTCTTCATGGAACTCCTGGATGTATATGTTCCCCTCCACGAATCAAACTGGTATTCGGTAGATAGAATCAAACGAACGAGGGGAACATTCGTATGTAACCAGCTATACCATACGAACGGTGGTTTTCGTGTAGTTGGACACGAACAGAGACCGGCTCTTGCTACTTACTTTATGGAACTCTCGCTCGGATACCTCCAAATGGCGAGCCGGTCAAAACATCTACATGATGCGACACGGAAACTACCGAACGGAAATTCGTGAGATTTGGATATTTGAATACCAGTATCCTCAGCTACCCAGGGATGTTAAAATTATAGTTGTAGGTGTTATGGAAAGTACTTTTCTGAAAATTTTTAAAATGTATAATATTTCTGGCCAGCAGATAATTGAGCTTTGTGCATTGTTAAAACTCAATTATCTAGCCTGGCCCAGAGGAGGAGTTTTGTATCACATAAATTGTGTGTCCTGTGTGCCAGTAAAATCAGTCTTGTTCCAGCATTAAGCTTTGGCTCATGTGTGGATTATTCGGTGATTCCAGGGATATTTCTACCTGTGGAGTATTGGGTGATTTTCTTTTATGGGAAGAAGGGAATGCTTGATGGTGATACCGTATACCACCGTCACACACGGATTATTAATATACACCAACAATTCAGATATCCCCATAGGAAGTATTTAGCAGCTCAAAGGATGGAGATTGTATATAGAGTATAGTGCCTGTAGAGTGTATAGTTCATTTAAGCATAACAAGAACATATAGAGTATATAACTATTGAATGTAGTATATATATTGTATATTAGGTGTATACCTCTATAGATTTCAGATTGTATATAGAATAAACAGGATATATGGTGTATATATGTATATAGTGTATGTAGTGTTTGTAGAGTGTATAGTGCATTTAAGCATAACAAGTATTTACAGTGTATGTAACTATTGAATGTAGTATATATATTGTATATTTGGTGTATACCTGTGTACACTGCAGATTGTATATAGAATACACAGGATATATGGTGTATATATGAACATAGTGCATGTAGAGTGTGTAGTGCATTTAAGCATAACAAGTATATAATGAGTATATAACGAATGAATGTAGTACAGTATATATATTGTATACTCGGTGTATACCTATGTACATTGCAGATTGTATATAGAATACACAGGATATATGGTGTATATATATAGCACATGTAAAATATATAGTGCATTTAAGCATAACAGGTATATAGAGTATATAATCTACATATACATGAGTATAGAGTGCACACAATGTATACAGCTTGTGTAGTTTTTATATCGAGTATATGACTAGAGTAAATCATTAGCATATAAGAGTTATATATTATTTACGTATACAGTGTGTATGTGTAAACAGTATTTTTAATATAGTGTTGCATAGTTACATAATACGTATTATGTGGACAGTTAAGTATATAATGCATATAGATAGATATACATATTTTCCATGATAGCAAAGAGCAATTTTTTTTTTTTTTTTCATTTTTTTGAATTAGGGATACATAATTTTGGTGAATGGAATGGAGATTTCATATCCAAACAACTGGACAACTGAAGAAAAAAAGGAGAAAAAATAAAAGCCAGGATATGAGGAAATAAATGACAAATGGGTCAGCAATACCAGAAGGAGCCACCAGAACCGCAGCCACAGAAAATCTTGCAAAATCAAGGATTCCACTACAGCTTTAAATGGAGGGGAATACATCACTAAATTTGTGGAAGCACAAACAACAGTACGACTCTTGAAAGAATGTTCCAGGCATACGTAGGGCAACAAACCAATTTAAAGGGACACGGAAAGCACCAGAACCACTACAGCTTAATGGAGAAGCATTTGATTGCTTCATCTGTAAAGATATTTTTAGCCGGAGAGAGAATTGGCATCTGCGGTGAAAACAGAAACCATCACATTATGGAACTAAAGCTAAGAAAATCTTATTACTTTTAAAATGTAGAGTTTTTTTTAGAGTGGCGGGAATGGAGATAAATCTATATAGTGAGAAAAATGTTTGTATCCTTAATGTTAGAGTGTTTCTTTAAGTACATTTGATATGTTTTGACCTCATATTAATGTTAATGTGTGTCTGATGGGAAGTTTCTTGGATGACACCATTGTCGGGTCACATTATATTCTGGTAGAGTGTAACGGATCACCTGGCACCCCGACTGGGTACCTCCGTTGAAGGATGCTCCTAGCGCTTCCTGAGGACTCCAAGCACTCTGGCAGACACCACAATCACCGAACCGGAGAAACAAATAAATTCTCCCAAGCATTTGAATGCTGTAGACAGTTGAATAGGAACCATATGAATAGGTTTACTCTCCTAGCAGTCAAACTGGAACAGCATACAATAAATCCTTCCCCCAATAATGAGACGACACTTCACTTTGAGGGTTAAAACAGGAACTCTCTGTACTGTCACATACAGTCTCTTTTATTCCCAATCCACAAACATAGTACAGCCCACAGGGCGTTACAAAACAACCAATCAATCCGTACAATACACCCAGACACTCCCACACAAAATCCTCCCCTCTGCCTGTGATATGATTACTGAACACAATGGGTAATCTCATTATCACCGGCAGAGGAATACAGTTTTTACACAATATTTATAACTTCTAAAATATACATGTCACAAACATAAAACATACATTTTCATAATCAATCCATTCAGGGGAACAACATATTAAAAAATGGCACGAATCAGACCAGTGGTTCAAAAGTTAAGGGAAAGTCCTTTGTGACTAAATGAAGCATGGCTTTCCGGCCCAAACCAGTTTCAGAGTCTTCTATCCTGGAGATTGAATTGAGAAGTAATTCAATTATCTCCCAGGACAGACACAAGACTCCATTATGCACATGGTGAGCACAAAGCATTAAAATATTATAAAATACACAAAGTCACATTTTATACATAAAACACAGACATGTCACATATCCCCAGATAGCTGGGATCTGAGCGCACAAAACTACCGAATAGCGCTCAGATCCTATTCACACAGTTCAATTGCCATGGAGCCGAAGTCTTTAACTACACGAATGGGCTCCATGGCATAGCTATCTGGGTTAATACATTCACATAAAGTCTGGTCCATAGTCCAAAGGCAAGAGGCGGGCAAGCAGCCCCCTCCAAGGACACGTGGCGAGGCCGGTTTCGCCACACAGAGTATTTAAAGTTATAATCTATTCCCAGTATAAATGTAAGAAGCAGTATTTATTTAGATGAATGTGAAACACTACTACTGTAGTAAAAAAACAACAACAACTATTGTTTGATATGAAATCAGTACGTGGGATCGATTTAGGAATCTATCAATCAATGCTACATTGATATCATTCATTGCAGATTGATTGAGTGAGTGAGTGAGTGAGTGAGGGAGTGACTGTTAATAGACTGCAAATTTTGCATGCTTGACACTGAAGCATTGACTTTCCCTGTGCAACACAAAACCGTTTATGACATCATTTATATCCACTGATATGAAAGCAAAAGTAGTCATAGCAACATCAGAATGCTCAAATCAACTAGAGTTGTCTTGTTTACAGCTGGTGTCAAGGGCCAAGGAGGACAACCTAAAACCAGGCTTGATGAAATGTTTAAAAACACCAATCAGAGGGTCCTACATGTTCATCAAAATCTGGGCCAAAGAGAGACTGGAGGATCAAGAAGAAGGGGAAGGGTATTACATGGATCCATTTTCAATATGGTCTCATGTATGAAGAGCTTAAATGCGTTCAGGATGCGAGAAAGATTAATAAGAGAAGGTAAGGAAAGTGCATTGTGGGTATTTCC
Organism: Pelobates cultripes; assembly: GCA_933207985.1. Lineage (NCBI taxonomy): Eukaryota > Metazoa > Chordata > Amphibia > Anura > Pelobatidae > Pelobates > Pelobates cultripes. The sequence continues at coordinate 251,358,582 of OW240913.1, forward strand.
CACCTTCTTAATTAAGAATATAATGCAGACTTTCCTTACTGCCTTGCTATATGGAGAATATAATTATTTAGCATTACGTATGTGTGTATACCGTTTACATTGTATATATAGTAAATATGTATAAAGTTAATTGAAAGTGTATATATATATATTTATAAACTATAAAGAGTATAAATACATAAGGTCAATGGTGTTAAAAGTGTATATATGTGTGTTGAAGAAATATTTATATAGTGTAGAGTATATAGTGCATTTATGTATTTTTATTGTATATATAGTTTAAAGTCTGCCAAAATTCAGAGTAGGGTTTGAGGGGTGAATAACTGTTTTTTATGAATGAACCAATTTCAATGATATTACATACAATGAATGCTCAGCGTATGAAGATTTGCTTGACTATGTACGGAAGATGACATCTATTAAATGAGTTCCATTACCGCCGCACAAAGTTGGACGCTTTCGTTTGCATTGTTCATTACAAAAGCGAATGTTAGAGACTCGAATTGATGCACAGATTTTCTCCTTGATCTGCTCAAGTGTACGCGGCTTGTAAACATACAGCAACAACTTCAGATATCCCCACAGTAAGTATTTAGCAGCTCAAAGGATGGACAAAGGATGACAGCTTACATTGAAGTGACGGTGGTAAGCTCTTTGCGTTAAAATAATGGACCTGCCATTTTGAGATTTAAATTCCACTACTTTTTCTCATTGTAACTCCATGAAATTACCCATGATGAATTAACCAAGACTCATTTATAATATGTACCTGCAAGTGAAAAATTCAACTACTAACAAGTTATTTACCTGTCAAATCCTACTCTTAATATTGGCCCACCCTTTATATTATACATAACATAACTATTGAATGTAGTATATATATTGTATATTCAGTGTATACCTGTGTACACTGCAGATTGTATATAGAATACACAGGATATATGGCGTATATATGTGTATAGTGCATGTAGAGTGTATAGTGCATTTAAGCATAACAAGTATAGATAGAGTATATAACGATTGAATGAAGTACAGTATACATATTGTATACTCAGTGTATACCTGTGTACATTGCAGATTGTATATAGAATACACAGGATACATGGTGTATATATGTATGTTGTGCATGTAGAGTGTATAGGGAATCTAAGCATAACAAGTATATATAGAGTATATAACCATTGTATGTAGTATATATATTGTATATTAGGTGTATACCTCTATAAATTTCAGATTGTATATAGAATAAACAGGATATATGGTGTATATATGTATATAGTGTATGTAGTGTTTGTAGAGTGTATAGTGCATTTAAGCATGACTGGTGTATAGTCGCTTTATGGGCAGTCGGAACCTTGGACAACAACCTCCCCACATACCCATCCCCAATAACACGCTGACACTAGGGTATATGGGTCAAATTGTCCACAGCTTTATTACTGGATAAAATAATACGATAAACTTATGATAACAATCATAATAATGATACTAATAATTTAACATATATAATATAAAACATGGGTCATTGCCCCCATACTCCGCCCTCGCATCTATACCTTCTTTAATATCAAGGCAATGACCCCAACATAACCAACACATAATATATATATATAATGCTTTAACCTTACTCCAACATGAACCGATTTAAGTGCCAACCATAAGTAACCACGGCAGGGGTATACCCGGATACCCCTACCCCACCAGGTTCTGAGCCACCTCCAGCACTCGAAACCCACCATCCACCAGTGACCACAATTCTTCATGTTCCTCACGTTCCTCATGGGGAGCCTATTTTGTCTTCCTTAGCTCCCTATCCCGCCGCTGTGACAAAATGGGATCATACAGGAAAACCCATTCTAGGGAGGGAGGGTGGGACAAACACAGCTAGGTAGGAGATTAATATGCACATTTTAAGACGGCTGCCTATTAAATAGCCAGCCCCCATCCCATAATCCCACAGTCCTGCCCGGTCCCTCCTACGCCCGCCTCCTAACCCCTGTCAAGGCCCTTTTCCACTAAGCTGCGCTCTGGCTACATGGGGCTACATGACTGGTGCATAGTCGCCATATGGGCAGTCGGAACCTTGGACAACAACCTCCCCACATACCCATCCCCAATAACACGCTGACACTAGGGTATATGGGTCAAATTGTCCACAGCTTTATTACTGGATAAAATAATACGATAAACTTATGATAACAATCATAATAACGATACTAATAATTTAACATATATAATATAAAACATGGGTCATTGCCCCCATACTCCGCCCTCGCATCTATACCTTCTTTAATATCAAGGCAATGACCCCAACATAACCAACACATAAATATATATATAATGCTTTAACCTTACTCCAACATGAACCGATTTAAGTGCCAACCATAAGTAACCACGGCAGGGGTATACCCGGATACCCCTACCCCACCAGGTTCTGAGCCACCTCCAGGACTCGAAACCCACCATCCACCAGTGACCACATTTCTTCATGTTCCTCACGTTCCTCATGGGGAGCCTATTTTGTCTTCCTTTGCTCCCTATCCCGCCACAAGCTCGGACCTTGACCCCTCAAGCAGTCCGAGCTCCGCCACCCGGGAGAAAGAGAGCCCTCTGCATCCCCTCCTGCAAACCTAAGTTCAGCAAATCCAGACCCACCGCCGAGAGATGAATGCCATCCGTGTGGTAATAACCAGGCAACCCGCCTTCCAATTCTACGTGCCGCACTACCACGCCCCCCAACTTCCTCACGAAGCTTGCCATCAAGCTGTTAACTTTTCCCCTGCATCTGTCGATGGCCACCGGATCCCGTGCGTGCTGCCACCGACGCCTTGGAACGATCTCGGACCACACCAGCATCACCCCGGGAAGCAGATCGATCAATCTATTTAGGTCCTGCTTCATCCATTTAACTAACCTACGTTGCGGAATGAGGCCTAGGTCATTGCCCCCCGCGTGAAGAACCAGCATATCCGGTCTCGCCCCGCCTGCCACCATCCGAATTATCACCCTGCACACGTCGCCCCAACCAAATCCCCTAAATCCTAACCATCGTACTGCTAGCTGGTCCTTCGGGAAGCCCAGCTGTTGGCCCTGGGCTCGAGCTGCAGCCCTCCGTCCGGCCCAGACGATGAAGGAATGGCCCACGATCCATGCAACATAGCCTGGGGAAGAAGGAAAACAACATAAAAACACCCAAACCCAGACCGGGGCCCCCCCCCCTTTACGGCCTGCATTACTGATCCAATAAACCCAAGTGTACATACGAGCGTAACCGAGCAGATTCCCATCTCCCAATCCTTTTAACTAACTCGTCCCCCATGCCCAGGCGCGCGGCTTCTGTGGCCGCCCCTATGCAAAAGGAATGAGTCCCGTAGACCGCAGCACTCAACCCCAACGCCCCCAGGCCCGATCGGAAAACCTTAGTAAATTGAAAACGAGAGAGCGAGGAGCCATCTGCATGAACCAACAAAGACCCCCCAACTGCCGGTCTCATTTCCAAGAACCGTGCTACCGCCGCCACCGGACACAGTGATGACCCGGGCAGGGGACCCAGCGTCACATCCCGGCCCTTACCCATGACGTCCATCTTGGACGTAGCCAGGTATACTACCAGGTTCCCTGCGAGCACGCGAACACCAGACACCTGCAGACCCCCCGCCGCTGACCTGGAAGCACTCACCAATTCCCCTATCCTGAATGTCCCGAAGAAGGCCAAGAGAAATGCTGCCCGGAACAGGGCTACCTCAAACCCGTCGAAGCAGATTTCCGGCAGCACTTGGAGTAAGTCTCCAAGCACCCGCACCGATACCAGGCGCCTAGCATCAGAAGCCCTCCGCCCCTTCCGGTACCCCTTGAGCGCTTGCCTGATGACAAATGCTTTGGTGAGGTCCTCCCATCCGTGGAATTTAAACCAAAAGGCCATCGCCGCCATGGTCCTGTCAACCATTGCGGGGGATACACCTTTTGCCAATAAATGAAAGGTGAACCACAGGAAGGCGTCCAGCAACGGTTCCCCCTGCCACCCCTGGCCCAGCCCTTCCCAGGAACGTTCCCAGGCACCCCAAACCTTACTGTAGGCGGTCCAGGTGGCTGGTGCCAGCGAAGCCCTCACAAGTCCCCCAAGCATGATGCTCCGAGTTGCCACATTTCTTCCGGGCACGCCTGGCCCGTCTCTGGAGCCGCCGCCCGGAACCGGGACCACTGAAAGCGAGACAAAGCATCAGCAACTTCATTCAAATAACCGGGCACGAGGCGCGCGCAAAAGACTACATTAAGGGACATGCACAGCAAAACAAATCGCCGCAATAGCTTCACCACCGGTTTGGATGCCGCCGACTGGTTATTGACGGCATGCACCACCGACATGTTGTCCGAGAAAAAGACCACCTTCCGGTCCCGAAGCCGATCCCCCCATAGGGCCAATGCCACCACCAATGGGAACAGCTCCAGAAAGGCCAAGTTCCGTATGATGGGGCTTTGCCCCCACGCCTCTGGCCACCTCTGTGCACACCATCTCCCCCCGAAGTAGGCCCCAAAACCCACGCTACCCGATGCATCGGTGAACAGCTCCAATTCGGCTGTAGACACACCCTCCTGACGGAAGAACACCGTCCCGTTAAAGTCTCGCAAAAAGACATTCCATACGTCCAAGTCAGCCCTCATCGAGGAAGAGACCCGAACGAAATGGTGTGGGGAATGGATCCCCGCGGTGGCTGCCGACAGGCTGCGGCTGAACACCCTACCCATTGGTATCACCCTGCAGGCGAAATTGAGCATCCCGATCAGCGATTGCAGCTGCCGCAGGGTCACTTTACGTGCCCGCTGCACCGCGGCCACTGCACTGCGCAGTCCCCCCAACTTAGCCGGAGGCAGTCGACATTCCCCGAGCACCGAGTCTATCTCCAAACCCAAGAAGCTGAGGCACTCGGTCGGGCCCTCAGTCTTATCCGCTGCCAACGGCACCCCAAAGTGGCCCGCCACCCACTCGACGGTCCGCAACAGGTGCCGGCACGCGGGAGAGCCCGCCGGCCCCACGCAGAGGAAGTCATCCAAGTAATGCACCACCGCTTTGTTCCTCGACTCCACCCGCACTACCCATTCGAGAAAGGTACTGAACTTCTCAAAGTAGGAGCACGAAATGGAGCAGCCCATCGGGAGACATAAGTCCACGAAGTAACCCCCTTCGAAGAAGCACCCCAGCAGGTGGTGACAAGCCGGATGAACCGGAAGCAATCGAAAAGCAGCTTCGATATCAACCTTGGCCAGTAAAGCCCCGCGCCCGGCCCTCTTTACCAGCTCGACCGCTTGGTCGAATGATGCATAAGAGACCGAGCACAAGTCCCCATCGATATCGTCATTCACTGACGCTCCCCTAGGATAGGACAGGTGGTGAATGAGCCGAAACTTACCTATCTCCTTCTTGGGAACCACCCCTAGTGGGGAAACCCTAAGGCCCTCCAGCGGCGGTGCCGGGAACGGACCCGCCATCCTGCCCAACCGTACCTCCTTGCTAAGTTTCTCCCGGACCACATCCGGAAATTCCCCCACCGACTTAAGATTACACGGACAAACTGTACCACCCCTCACCCGGAAGAGGATGAAGAACCCCTGTCCAAACCCCGACCTGAGCAGCTCCGCGTCCGCCCTATTACCGTAGCGGCTTAGCCAGGGCTCCATCGCGTCGAGCCTCACCAGGGTTAGGCCCCGGGGCAGTAGCTGTCCCCCCGCCCCCGGCCGCGGAAGGAGTCCCGGCTCCACCCGACTTTCCCTTCTTATAGCATCTCTGGAGCCCGTGGGTCCCACCACAGCCCACGCACTCATGCTTAAAGCGGCAGGACGCCCCCCACTTGCACCGACCTTCATTGAACAACCAGCATAAGCCCTTCTGCAAGGCGGCCGACGAGGCGGACTGTCCCTTTGCGCCAGCCGCGTGCTGAAAGGGCTGCGCCTTCTGCGCCATCATCAGCTTCATCCACAGGGGCATGTCCATTTGGTCCCACCTCATCCCCGGATTGGCTGCCAAGTGCTGCCGGAACTGCTCATCGTACCGCCACCAGGCCAGCCCGCCATAGGTGCGATACGCTTCCCAGATCCCGTCTAAGTAACAGAACAGGGAAGAGCAAGAACTCGGCGATTTTTCCCCTATCACACTGGCCAGGACGCAGAACGCCCTCAGCCAGTTCCCAAAGGACTTCGGTATCTTGCGATACCGCTTCCGCTTTTCCTCCTCCTCCTTCTTTTCATCTTTCTTATCCTCCTCCTTGAGGTCAATGAAGTCCTCCAGAGGAAGAAGGGAGAATATCTCACAGAACTCCCCCTTCAAAATTTTCTCTTTCACCTCCTGCTTGAGGTGTAACCCAACCGTTTTTTTTAGAGTGGCGGGAATGGAGATAAATCTATATAGTAAGAAAAATATTTGTATCCTTAATGTTAGAGTGTTTCTTTAAGTACATTTGATATGTTTTGAACTCATATTAATGTTAATGTGTGTCTGATGGGGAGTTTCTTGGATGACACCATTGTCGGGTCACATTATATTCTGGTAGAGTGTAACGGATCACCTGGCACCCCGACTGGGTACCTCCGTTGAAGGATGCTCCTAGCGCTTCCTGAGGACTCCAAGCACTCTGGCAGACACCACAATCACCGAACCGGAGAAACAAATAAATTCTCCCAAGCATTTGAATGCTGTAGACAGTTGAATAGGAACCATATGAATAGGTTTACTCTCCTAGCAGTCAAACTGGAACAGCATACAATAAATCCTTCCCCCAATAATGAGACGACACTTCACTTTGAGGGTTAAAACAGGAACTCCCTGTACTGTCACATACAGTCTCTTTTATTCCCAATCCACAAACATAGTACAGCCCACAGGGCGTTACAAAACAACCAATCAATCCGTACAATACACCCAGACACTCCCACACAAAATCCTCCCCTCTGCCTGTGATATGATTACTGAACACAATGGGTAATCTCATTATCACCGGCAGAGGAATACAGTTTTTACACAATATTTATAACTTCTAAAATATACATGTCACAAACATAAAACATACATTTTCATAATCAATCCATTCAGGGGAACAACATATTAAAAAATGGCACGAATCAGACCAGGGGTTCAAAAGTTAAGGGAAAGTCCTTTGTGACTAAATGAAGCATGGCTTTCCGGCCCAAACCAGTTTCAGAGTCTTCTATCCTGGAGATTGAATTGAGAAGTAATTCAATTATCTCCCAGGACAGACACAAGACTCCATTATGCACATGGTGAGCACAAAGCATTAAAATATTATAAAATACACAAAGTCACATTTTATACATAAAACACAGACATGTCACATATCCCCAGATAGCTGGGATCTGAGCGCACAAAACTACCGAATAGCGCTCAGATCCTATTCACACAGTTCAATTGCCATGGAGCCGAAGTCTTTAACTACACGAATGGGCTCCATGGCATAGCTATCTGGGTTAATACATTCACATAAAGTCTGGTCCATAGTCCAAAGGCAAGAGGCGGGCAAGCAGCCCCCTCCAAGGACACGTGGCGAGGCCGGTTTCGCCACACAGAGTATTTAAAGTTATAATCTATTCCCAGTATAAATGTAAGAAGCAGTATTTATTTAGATGAATGTGAAACACTACTACTGTAGTAAAAAAACAACAACAACTATTGTTTGATATGAAATCAGTACGTGGGATCGATTTAGGAATCTATCAATCAATCAATGCTACATTGATATCATTCATTGCAGATTGATTGAGTGAGTGAGTGAGTGAGTGAGGGAGTGACTGTTAATAGACTGCAAATTTTGCATGCTTGACACTGAAGCATTGACTTTCCCTGCGCAACACAAAACCGTTTATGACATCATTTATATCCACTGATATGAAAGCAAAAGTAGTCATAGCAACATCAGAATGCTCAAATCAACTAGAGTTGTCTTGTTTACAGCTGGTGTCAAGGGCCAAGGAGGACAACCTAAAACCAGGCTTGATGAAATGTTTAAAAACACCAATCAGAGGGTCCTACGTGTTCATCAAAATCTGGGCCAAAGAGAGACTGGAGGATCAAGAAGAAGGGGAAGGGTATTACATGGATCCATTTTCAATATGGTCTCATGTATGAAGAGCTTAAATGCGTTCAGGACGCGAGAAAGATTAATAAGAGAAGGTAAGGAAAGTGCATTGTGGGTATTTCCCACCTTCTTAATTAAGAATATAATGCAGACTTTCCTTACTGCCTTGCTATATGGAGAATATAATTATTTAGCATTACGTATGTGTGTATACCGTTTACATTGTATATATAGTAAATATGTATAAAGTTAATTGAAAGTGTATATATATATATATTTATAAACTATAAAGAGTATAAATACATAAAGTCAATGGTGTTAAAAGTGTATATATGTGTGTTGAAGAAATATTTATGTAGTGTAGAGTATATAGTGCATTTATGTATTTTTATTGTAAGTCTGCCAAAATTCAGAGTAGGGTTTGAGGGGTGAATAACTGTTTTTTTTATGAATGAACCAATTTCAATGATATTACATACAACGAATGCTCAGCGTATGAAGATTTGCTTGACTATGTACGGAAGATGACATCTATTAAATGAGTTCCATTACCGCCGCACAAAGTTGGACGCTTTCGTTTGCATTGTTCATTACAAAAGCGAATGTTAGAGACTCGAATTTATGCACAGATTTTCTCCTTGATCTGCTCAAGTGTACGCGGCTTGTAAACATACAGCAACAACTTCAGATATCCCCATAGGAAGTATTTAGCAGCTCAAAGGATGGACAAAGGATGACAGCTTACATTGAAGTGACGGTGGTAAGCTCTTTGCGTTAAAATAATGGACCTGCCATTTTGAGATTTAAATTCCACTACTTTTTCTCGTTGTAACTCCATGAAATTACCCATGATGAATTAACCAAGACTCATTTATAATATGTACCTGCAAGTGAAAAATTCAACTACTAACAAGTTATTTACCTGTCAAATCCTACTCTTAATATTGGCCCACCCTTTATATTATACATAACATAACTATTGAATGTAGTATATATATTGTATATTCAGTGTATACCTGTGTACACTGCAGATTGTATATAGAATACACAGGATATATGGCATATATATGTGTATAGTGCATGTAGAGTGTATAGTGCATTTAAACATAACAAGTATAGATAGAGTATATAACGATTGAATGAAGTACAGTATATATATTGTATACTCAGTGTATACCTGTGTACATTGCAGATTGTATATAGAATACACAGGATATATGGTGTATATATGTATGTTGTGCGTGTAGAGTGTATAGGGAATCTAAGCATAACAAGTATATATAGAGTATATAACCATTGTATGTAGTATATATATTGTATATTAGGTGTATACCTCTATAGATTTCAGATTGTATATAGAATAAACAGGATATATGGTGTATATATGTATATAGTGTATGTAGTTTTTGTAGAGTGTATAGTGCATTTAAGCATAACAAGTATTTACAGTGTATGTAACTATTGAATGTAGTATATATATTGTATATTTGGTGTTTACCTGTGTACACTGCAGATTGTATATAGAATACACAGAATATATGGCATATATATGTGTTTAGTGCATGTAGAGTGTATAGTGCATTTAAGCATAACAAGTAAATATAGAGTATATAACTATTGAATGTAGTATATATATTGTATATTCAATGTATACCTGTGTGCATTGCAGATTGTATAGTTGCATAATACGTATTATGTGCAGAGTAAGTGTAGAGTATATAGTGTATTTATGTATTTTTATTGTATATATAGTTTAAAGTCTGCCAAAATTCAGAGTAGGGTTTGAGGGGTGAATAACAGTTTTTTTTTTATGAATGAACCAATTTCAATGACATTTCATACAATGAATGCTCAGCGTATGAAGATTTGCATGACTATGTACGGAAGATGACATCTATTAAATGAGTTCCATTACCGCCTCGCAAAGTTGGACGCTTTCAATTGCATTGTTCATTAAAAAAGCGAATGTAAGAGACTCAAATTTATGCACGGATATTCTCCTTGATCTGCTCAAGTGTACGCGGCTTGTTAATATACACCAACAACTTCAGATATCCCCACAGGAAGTATATAGCAGCTCAAAGGATGGACAAAGGATGGCAGCTTACATTGAAGTGACGGTGGTAAGCTCTTTGCGTTAATATAACCATGGACTTTCTGTTTGAGATTTAAATTCCACTACTTTTCTCATGTAACTCATGAAATTACCCATGATGAATTATTAATACTCAGTTATAATATATGTACCTGAAAGTGAAAAATTCAACTACTAACAAGTTATTTACCTGTCAAATCTACTCTTAATATTGGCCCACCCTTTATATTATACATAACGTAACTATTGAATGTAGTATATATATTGTATATTCGGTGTATACCTCTATACATTGCAGATTGTATATAGAATACACAGGATATATGGTGTATATATTCATAGATGTATATAGTGTATGTAGAGTGTATAGTGAATTTAAGCATAACAAGTATATATAGCATATGTAACTATTGAATGCAGTATATATATATATATATTGTATATTCGGTGTTTACCTGTGTACACTGCAGATTGTATATAGAATACACAGAATATATGGCATATATATGTGTTTAGTGCATGTAGAGTGTATAGTGTATTTAAGCATAACAAGTAAATATAGAGTATATAACTATTGAATGTAGTATATATATTGTATATTAGGTGTATACCTGTGTACATTGCAGATGGTATATAGAATACACAGGATATATGGCGTATATATGTGTATAGTGCATTTAAGCATAACAAGTATAGATAGAGTATATAACGAATGAATGTAGTACAGTATATATATTGTATACTCGGTGTATACCTATGTACATTGCAGATTGTATATAGAATACACAGGATATATGGTGTATATATATAGCACATGTAAAATATATAGTGCATTTAAGCATAACAGGTATATAGAGTATATAATCTACATATACACGAGTATAGAGTGCACACAATGTATACAGCTTGTGTAGAGTTTTTATATCGAGTATATGACTAGAGTAAATCATTAGCATATAAGAGTTATATATTATTTACGTATACAGTGTGTATGTGTAAACAGTATTTTTAATATAGTGTTGCATAGTTACATAATACGTATTATGTGGACAGTTAAGTATATAATGCATATAGATAGATATACATATTTTCCATGATAGCAAAGAGCAATTTTTTTTTTTTTTTTCATTTTTTTGAATTAGGGATACATAATTTTGGTGAATGGAATGGAGATTTCATATCCAAACAACTGGACAACTGAAGAAAAAAAGGAGAAAAAATAAAAGCCAGGATATGAGGAAATAAATGACAAATGGGTCAGCAATACCAGAAGGAGCCACCAGAACCGCAGCCACAGAAAATCTTGCAAAATCAAGGATTCCACTACAGCTTTAAATGGAGAGGAATACATCACTAAATTTGTGGACGCACAAACAACAGTACGACTCTTGAAAGAATGTTCCAGGCATACGTAGGGCAACAAACCAATTTAAAGGGACACGGAAAGCACCAGAACCACTACAGCTTAATGGAGAAGCATTTGATTGCTTCATCTGTAAAGATATTTTTAGCCGGAGAGAGAATTGGTGTAGCGGAGAGGCAGTATGATCCACGATATCTCCGCTGGGTAACAGGAACAACAAAGGATAATCCAGGGAATCAGCATACAATAATCCAAACAGCACTGCAGTAACCCTTCCTTCCCAAGAACTAGACGACACATAGGCTGGGAGTCAACTGAGGTTTTAATCACAGGTCACAGTATTTATGCAATTCCCCATGCAAGGGGTTTCCAAACAGACATTACAGGGGTTGTACAGGAGGGGACTACATGGGGGACTTACTGTACCTACATATTTCTCCCATCAGGCACCGCTGCACGAGAGGGATCATCCTCCCAGAATGCACCGTTAAGGGGATTATCCCCTCGTGCAGCAGAACCGGCAATTCACACAAAAATCCACAGTTGGTACAATATACGGTGGATTTACACGAATTCGGTAGATAGCTGGGGTCTGGGCGCATCATTCGTGAGATTGCCGCTCAGATCCCAGCTAAAATAACCGAACGCCGCACAGAAAACAACTTTCTTTCAAAACACATGAAAAGAACCGATTGTCTTTAATGAACCTGGTCCTGAAACTCCCGAACGTCCTGGAGGCTTAACGGTGTTCGTGCCGTCGAATAACTGTAGGGAATGCTATGCGTTCGACGACACGAACCCGCTGATGAACCAGGGATCCAAGATGGCCGCCCGCCGCATGGTCGGTAGTCGAACGACGGCCACCCAGGAGAGCCTCTAATAACCGATTGCAACAATGTTGCAATCGGTTAACTAGCGCCACACGCCTCTAAGTGTGTGGGCTATTAGGGGGTATCGTATTCGTTTCACGAACGGCCCTCCAAAGTGCCGTTCGCGAAACGAACGGGAATCCCCATACAAACCACCATTTGCATTCGGCGGAACAGATAGTACAGGCAATGCAGGAAATACATGAAACAGGCACATACAGGTACAATGCATCTCTCTCCAGACCTATAGGCAACCCTTAAAGGCATAGTGTCCAGTTATAATCCGAGTGGCTAGGTTTGCCACAATGCTCCCCCAGAACCAAGCCGGCATACACAGTCTGATCCCAACGGATCGGCTTGGGGATGTCCGGAGGAGTACTCACGGATCACGGCTCCAAGTCGGTTTGTCTAGACAACCCGTCGGCGTTGCCATTCTGCTTCCCAGGGCGGTAGTGGATAGTAAAGTCAAAAGGCTGCAGCGCCAAACTCCAGCGCAGCAGCCTGGCATTGTCTCCGGACACCCTGTTCAGCCACACCAACGGGTTGTGATCCGTGAGTAAAGTGAAGGGTTGCCCGTATAAGTAGGGTTGCAACTTCTTGAGGGCCCACACCACAGCCAGGCACTCCTTTTCAATGGCGGCGTAGCTTACTTCCCTGGGTAAAAGTTTTCGGCTTAGGTAAGCTACGGGGTGCTCGCCGCCATCGGGTCCAACTTGGCTCAGTACTGCTCCCAATCCAAACATAGAAGCGTCTGTGTGAACGAGAAAGCGTTTAGTTGGATCAGGAGCAGAAAGTACAGGAGAATTAACCAGCGCCGTCTTGAGCTGTTGGAACGCCTGCTCACACTCTGGGGCCCAGACTACTAACTTAGGGAGGTTCTTGCGGGTCAGGTCGGTGAGGGGTTTGGCGAGGGCGCTATAGTTGGCCACAAACTTCCGGTAATACCCGGCGGTCCCTAAAAAGGCGAGCACTTGGGTCTTGGTGCGAGGGGTAGGCCATTGGGCGACTGCCTCTATTTTAGCAGGTTCGTGTTTCTGTTGCCCACTCCCTACCCGGTGTCCCAGATACTGGACTTCCGCCATACCGATATGGCATTTGCTGGGTTTTAGGGTCAGTCCGGCCTCTCGGATTCGGTCTAGAATGGCTCCTATGTGAACCAGATGTTCATGCCAGGAGTGGCTGAATATGGCGATATCATCTAGATACGCGCAGGCATACTCCTGGAACCCATCTAACAGTCTGTCCACCATTCTCTGGAAGGTAGCTGGAGCGTTTTTCATCCCGAATGGCATGACCTTAAACTGATACAGGCCAAACGGGGTGACAAAAGCCGACTTAGGGATGGCGTCGTCCGCTAAGGGAATCTGCCAGTACCCCTTGCACAAGTCTATAGTGGTTAGGTACTGACCCCTGGCCATTTTGTCAAGGAGTTCGTCTATTCGGGGCATGGGATATGCGTCAGAGGTCGTTTGATCGTTGAGCCGTCGGTAGTCTACGCAGAAACGGGTCGTCCCGTCCCGTTTCGGCACCAGTACTACCGGGGAGGCCCAGGGGCTGTCCGAGTGCTCTATTACTCCTAGCTGGATCATCTCCTCAATTTCCTTGCGCATATTCTCCTTGACTGCTTCTGGAGTGCGGTAGGGGGGTTGGCGCAAGGGGGTCGAATCTAACGTTTCTACCTTATGGGTAGCCAACGGGGTATAGCCGGGTAAATTGGAAAACGTCGCCTTCTTTTCCCGAAGCAACTTTTGTACCTGGGCCCGTTCTTGGGTATTTAATCTTTCTCCTAACTGTACCTCTCCCAGATCTCCGCTCTGGCCCTCTTGGTCTAGGAGATCGGGTAGGGGTAGGTTATCAAAATCTTCGGTGGCAGGGGCACAGATTGCGGTAACTTCCTCCGTCCGTTCGTGGTACGGCTTGAGCATGTTCACATGGAGCATGCGTTTGCCTCCCACGCCGGTAACCGGGCCGATCACATAGGTGGTGTCACAGATCTGTTCCACCACCTTGTATGGGCCCTGCCAGGAAGCCTGCAGCTTATCTTTGTGGGCGGGTCGCAGGATTAGGACTTTCTGCCCCACCTGAAAGCTGCGGTCCCTGGCTCCCTTATCATACCATCGGCGCTGTCGTTGTTGCGCTACCTGGAGATTGTCTCGGACGGTCTGGGTTAGCCTCTCCAGGCGTTCCCGGAACTCGAGCACATATGGTAAGATAGGGGTGCCATTAATGGTTTCGTCTCCCTCCCAGTGTTCCCGTATCAAGTCAAGAGGTCCCCTCACTCTCCTCCCGAATAATAATTCGAACGGAGAGAATCCGGTGGATTCTTGTGGCACTTCTCGTTATGCGAACAGTAGGTGGGGTAAAAACCGCTCCCAGTCCTTTTGGGTGTCCATGAACGTGCGGATCATTTGTTTCAGGGTTCCGTTAAACCGTTCACAGAGCCCATTGGACTGGGGGTGATATGGGGAGTTGAGGATTTGTTGTATCCCACATATTTTCCAGAGCTGATGGGTCACGTCCGCAGTAAACTGGGTGCCTCTATCGGAGATAATCTCCTGGGGGAATCCTACCCGGGTGAATATCCTCATCAGGGCCTCGGCTACCGTTTCTGCGTGTACGTTCGTTAGGGCCACTGCCTCGGGGTACCGGGTGGCGTAGTCCACCACAGTTAGGACATACTTCTTGCCGGAGGGGCTGGGTTTTGCGAGGGGACCTATAATGTCTACTGCCACCCTACTGAATGGTTCTTCAATGATGGGCAGAGACCGTAGTCGGGCTTTGTATCTGCCCCCCCTCTTGCCTACCCTTTGGCAGGTATCGCAGGTCTGACAATACCGCTTAATATCCTGGGAAATACCTGGCCAAAAGAAATTTTGGGTCAGCCGGTGCTTGGTCCGACTGATGCCTAGGTGTCCAGACAGGGGGATATCATGGGCTATGCGTAATAGCTCTAACCTATACTTTCGAGGCACTATTAGCTGTTTAATGGGCAACGGTATCGACCCGGACACTACCTTCTCTGCGTGCCGATATAGTAGCCCCTTGTCCCAGATATATCTTTCCCCCTCTAACCCAGCTTGATTTTTATCTATGCGGTCTTTGTACACCTGTAACGAAGGGTCTAGGGCTACTTCGGCCCCGAACTCTAGGGAATTGGCCCAGGGCAGGGTAGGGGGTAGGGGAGGGTCATTGCTTACCTGAGCCTCAGAGTGTTCGAATGGGGCCGTGGTGCGGGCCTGTTGCCGGGTCACAACCGGGTATGCTTCTTGTACGGTGGGTTGGGGAACAAAAGCCGAAGTCAGCTCCCCCAAATCGTTGCCCAAAATCACATCCGCTGGCAAGTCTTGCATCATCCCCACATATACATTCCCGTGCCCCGCTCCCCAATTCAAGTGCACCTTGGCCGTGGGTACTTTGTAAATGGCTCCCCCAGCCACCCGCACAGCCACACAGTCCCCCGTGAGCTTGGGCTTTGGTACCAGATGACTGCGTACTAGAGTTAGGGTGGCTCCCGAGTCACGAAGTCCTTGTACTTTCCTCCCTTCCATGTGTACTTCCTGGCGGTGCCCTTGGCGGTTATCGGAGGCGGCCTGGATAGGGTTCACCTCGTGTAGAGTACCGAGAGGTTCCTCCCGGGTCGTCCCCAACTCCAGATTTTGGTCGGATTCGGCCTGTAGGCAGTGGACTGCGGCACGGTTGCTCGGGGCGGCGTTATTCCAGCTAGGTCGAGGCCGGTTCCGTGGGCAGTCTCTCTGGATGTGCCCCTGTTGGTTGCAGGTATGGCACCGGATTGGTGGGCGTGCTGAATATCTGGGGGGGTAGGAATTCTGGTTTACCCCTGGCCGCTGGTACGTTGCGGGGCCCCCTGGAGGGCTGGCCGTTGTAGGGGGGATGGTGGCTCGGGTTGGTATGGGTTGATCTCTCCGATTGTCCTGGAAATCGTCTGCCATATTAGCCGCTTCCTGCAGGGTGTGTGGTTTCCTGTCCCGGATCCAGTTTTGTAGGTAGATCGGGACGCCATTGAAGAATTGTTCCAGTACCATTAGCTGGAACAGACCCTCCAATGTATCAACTTGGGCGGCCTCCAGCCACCCTTTGGCAGCTCGTTGTAGCTGGTGCGCCCACTCCACATGGGTGTCCTTACTGGGTTTTTTAATGTCCCGAAACTTCTTTCGGTATGCCTCTGAGGTGATGGCATACCGGGCTAGGATGGCCCGTTTTACTTTAGCGTAGTCTCTACTATCCTCGTCTGGTACTGCCCGGTACGCTTCGGCGGCTCGCCCAGATAATCTCCCTGCTAGTAGGGGTACTCTGTCTGCATCATTAATCTCGTGCAGCAAACACAGTCTCTCGAAATCCTGTAGATAGTCGTCAACGCCACCCTCTGTCTCCACATAGCTTTTGAAGGCTTGATATGGGATTTTGGTTTTCCCTGGGAAACTATGGATTGGCGTTGCGGCTTTTTCTCTGGCTTGCTGGTTTCCTGGCGGCCCCCTAGCCATAATGTACTCCTGTACATCGGCGAACAGCCGGTTAAACATTTCTGTAGATGGTGGTTCAGGAAATAAAGCCAGTCGTGCTCGGAATTCCGCTGTAAATTCGTTGTTTTGTCCCTCCATTTGAGGTGCTGCAGCAGCTGCGGCTCTGTCTCCTTCCATGAGCTCCGTAATTAGGACAGCCTTTGCCTTGTTACTGGCGATTGCTCCTCTTGCTTCCAGCAGCTCCTTTAATGTGCTCCGTTTTAGCAGGGTGTAATCTGTTCCCATTCACCTGCTGTTCGTGAGGTTTATTCGAATGCGCTGATTCCCGAATGCTTGTTCCTTGATTCGTTTAAAAATCTGCCGAACGTTGCTTTGCTGTGTAAATTCAATCCCGTCGCTTGCCACCAATTGTAGCGGAGAGGCAGTATGATCCACGATATCTCCGCTGGGTAACAGGAACAACAAAGGATAATCCAGGGAATCAGCATACAATAATCCAAACAGCACTGCAGTAACCCTTCCTTCCCAAGAACTAGACGACACATAGGCTGGGAGTCAACTGAGGTTTTTAATCACAGGTCACAGTATTTATGCAATTCCCCATGCAAGGGGTTTCCAAACAGACATTACAGGGGTTGTACAGGAGGGGACTACATGGGGGACTTACTGTACTACATATTTCTCCCATCAGGCACCGCTGCACGAGAGGGATCATCCTCCCAGAATGCACCGTTAAGGGGATTATCCCCTCGTGCAGCAGAACCGGCAATTCACACAAAAATCCACAGTTGGTACAATATACGGTGGATTTACACGAATGGACGTTCGGTAGATAGCTGGGGTCTGGGCGCATCATTCGTGAGATTGCCGCTCAGATCCCAGCTAAAATAACCGAACGCCGCACAGAAAACAACTTTCTTTCAAAACACATGAAAAGAACCGATTGTCTTTAATGAACCTGGTCCTGAAACTCCCGAACGTCCTGGAGGCTTAACGGTGTTCGTGCCGTCGAATAACTGTAGGGAATGCTATGCGTTCGACGACACGAACCCGCTGATGAACCAGGGATCCAAGATGGCCGCCCGCCGCATGGTCGGTAGTCGAACGACGGCCACCCAGGAGAGCCTCTAATAACCGATTGCAACAATGTTGCAATCGGTTAACTAGCGCCACACGCCTCTAAGTGTGTGGGCTATTAGGGGGTATCGTATTCGTTTCACGAACGGCCCTCCAAAGTGCCGTTCGCGAAACGAACGGGAATCCCCATACAAACCGCCATTTGCATTCGGCGGAACAGATAGTACAGGCAATGCAGGAAATACATGAAACAGGCACATACAGGTACAATGCATCTCTCTCCAGACCTATAGGCAACCCTTAAAGGCATAGTGTCCAGTTATAATCCGAGTGGCTAGGTTTGCCACAATTGGCATCTGCGGTGAAAACAGAAACCGTTACATTATGGAACTAAAGCTAAGAAAATCTTATTACTTTTAAAATGTAGAGTTTTTTTTAGAGTGGCGGGAATGGAGATAAATCTATATAGTGAGAAAAATGTTTGTATCCTTAATGTTAGAGTGTTTCTTTAAGTACATTTGATATGTTTTGACCTCATATTAATGTTAATGTGTGTCTGATGGGAAGTTTCTTGGATGACACCATTGTCGGGTCACATTATATTCTGGTAGAGTGTAACGGATCACCTGGCACCCCGACTGGGTACCTCCGTTGAAGGATGCTCCTAGCGCTTCCTGAGGACTCCAAGCACTCTGGCAGACACCACAATCACCGAACCGGAGAAACAAATAAATTCTCCCAAGCATTTGAATGCTGTAGACAGTTGAATAGGAACCATATGAATAGGTTTACTCTCCTAGCAGTCAAACTGGAACAGCATACAATAAATCCTTCCCCCAATAATGAGACGACACTTCACTTTGAGGGTTAAAACAGGAACTCTCTGTACTGTCACATACAGTCTCTTTTATTCCCAATCCACAAACATAGTACAGCCCACAGGGCGTTACAAAACAACCAATCAATCCGTACAATACACCCAGACACTCCCACACAAAATCCTCCCCTCTGCAGGTGATATGATTACTGAACACAATGGGTAATCTCATTATCACCGGCAGAGGAATACAGTTTTTACACAATATTTATAACTTCTAAAATATACATGTCACAAACATAAAACATACATTTTCATAATCAATCCATTCAGGGGAACAACATATTAAAAAATGGCACGAATCAGACCAGGGGTTCAAAAGTTAAGGGAAAGTCCTTTGTGACTAAATGAAGCATGGCTTTCCGGCCCAAACCAGTTTCAGAGTCTTCTATCCTGGAGATTGAATTGAGAAGTAATTCAATTATCTCCCAGGACAGACACAAGACTCCATTATGCACATGGTGAGCACAAAGCATTAAAATATTATAAAATACACAAAGTCACATTTTATACATAAAACACAGACATGTCACATATCCCCAGATAGCTGGGATCTGAGCGCACAAAACTACCGAATAGCGCTCAGATCCTATTCACACAGTTCAATTGCCATGGAGCCGAAGTCTTTAACTACACGAATGGGCTCCATGGCATAGCTATCTGGGTTAATACATTCACATAAAGTCTGGTCCATAGTCCAAAGGCAAGAGGCGGGCAAGCAGCCCCCTCCAAGGACACGTGGCGAGGCCGGTTTCGCCACACAGAGTATTTAAAGTTATAATCTATTCCCAGTATAAATGTAAGAAGCAGTATTTATTTAGATGAATGTGAAACACTACTACTGTAGTAAAAAAACAACAACAACTATTGTTTGATATGAAATCAGTACGTGGGATCGATTTAGGAATCTATCAATCAATGCTACATTGATATGATTCATTGCAGATTGATTGAGTGAGTGAGTGAGTGAGTGAGGGAGTGACTGTTAATAGACTGCAAATTTTGCATGCTTGACACTGAAGCATTGACTTTCCCTGCGCAACACAAAACCGTTTATGACATCATTTATATCCACTGATATGAAAGCAAAAGTAGTCATAGCAACATCAGAATGCTCAAATCAACTAGAGTTGTCTTGTTTACAGCTGGTGTCAAGGGCCAAGGAGGACAACCTAAAACCAGGCTTGATGAAATGTTTAAAAACACCAATCAGAGGGTCCTACATGTTCATCAAAATCTGGGCCAAAGAGAGACTGGAGGATCAAGAAGAAGGGGAAGGGTATTACATGGATCCATTTTCAATATGGTCTCATGTATGAAGAGCTTAAATGCGTTCAGGATGCGAGAAAGATTAATAAGAGAAGGTAAGGAAAGTGCATTGTGGGTATTTCCCACCTTCTTAATTAAGAATATAATGCAGACTTTCCTTACTGCCTTGCTATATGGAGAATATAATTATTTAGCATTACGTATGTGTGTATACCGTTTACATTGTATATATAGTAAATATGTATAAAGTTAATTGAAAGTGTATATATATATATTTATAAACTATAAAGAGTATAAATACATAAGGTCAATGGTGTTAAAAGTGTATATATGTGTGTTGAAGAAATATTTATATAGTGTAGAGTATATAGTGCATTTATGTATTTTTATTGTATATATAGTTTAAAGTCTGCCAAAATTCAGAGTAGGGTTTGAGGGGTGAATAACTGTTTTTTTGTGAATGAACCAATTTCAATGATATTACATACAACGAATGCTCAGCGTATGAAGATTTGCTTGACTATGTACGGAAGATGACATCTATTAAATGAGTTCCATTACCGCCGCACAAAGTTGGACGCTTTCGTTTGCATTGTTCATTACAAAAGCGAATGTTAGAGACTCGAATTTATGCACAGATTTTCTCCTTGATCTGCTCAAGTGTATGCGGCTTGTAAACATACAGCAACAACTTCAGATATCCCCACAGGAAGTATTTAGCAGCTCAAAGGATGGACAAAGGATGACAGCTTACATTGAAGTGACGGTGGTAAGCTCTTTGCGTTAAAATAATGGACCTGCCATTTTGAGATTTAAATTCCACTACTTTTTCTCGTTGTAACTCCATGAAATTACCCATGATGAATTAACCAAGACTCATTTATAATATGTACCTGCAAGTGAAAAATTCAACTACTAACAAGTTATTTACCTGTCAAATCCTACTCTTAATATTGGCCCACCCTTTATATTATACATAACATAACTATTGAATGTAGTATATATATTGTATATTCAGTGTATACCTGTGTACACTGCAGATTGTATATAGAATACACAGGATATATGGCATATATATGTGTATAGTGCATGTAGAGTGTATAGTGCATTTAAACATAACAAGTATAGATAGAGTATATAACGATTGAATGAAGTACAGTATATATATTGTATACTCAGTGTATACCTGTGTACATTGCAGATTGTATATAGAATACACAGGATATATGGTGTATATATGTATGTTGTGCATGTAGAGTGTATAGGGAATCTAAGCATAACAAGTATATATAGAGTATATAACCATTGTATGTAGTATATATATTGTATATTAGGTGTATACCTCTATAGATTTCAGATTGTATATAGAATAAACAGGATATATGGTGCATATATGTATATAGTGTATGTAGTTTTTGTAGAGTGTATAGTGCATTTAAGCATAACAAGTATTTACAGTGTATGTAACTATTGAATGCAGTATATATATTGTATATTTGGTGTATACCTGTGTACACTGCAGATTGTATATAGAATACACAGGATATATGGTGTATATATGAGCATAGTGCATGTAGAGTGTGTAGTGCATTTAAGCATAACAAGTATATACAGAGTATATAACTATTGAGTGTAGTATATATATATATATATATATATATATATATATATATATATAAAAATATATATTGTATATTCGATGTATACCTGTGTGCATTGCAGATTGTATAGTTGCATAATACGTATTATGTGCAGAGTAAGTGTAGAGTATATAGTGTATTTATGTATTTTTATTGTATATATAGTTTAAAGTCTGCCAAAATTCAGAGTAGGGTTTGAGGGGTGAATAACAGTTTTTTTTTATGAATGAACCAATTTCAATGACATTACATACAATGAATGCTCAGCGTATGAAGATTTGCTTGACTATGTACGGAAGATGACATCTATTAAATGAGTTCCATTACCGCCTCGCAAAGTTGGACGCTTTCAATTGCATTGTTCATTAAAAAAGCGAATGTAAGAGACTCGAATTTATGCACGGATATTCTCCTTGATCTGCTCAAGTGTACGCGGCTTGTTAATATACACCAACAACTTCAGATATCCCCACAGGAAGTATATAGCAGCTCAAAGGATGGACAAAGGATGGCAGCTTACATTGAAGTGACGGTGGTAAGCTCTTTGCGTTAATATAACGGACCTGCCATTTTGAGATTTAAATTCCACTACTTTTTCTCATGTAACTCCATGAAATTACCCATGATGAATTGACCAATACTCAGTTATAATATGTACCTGAAAGTGAAAAATTCAACTACTAACAAGTTATTTACCTGTCAAATCCTACTCTTAATATTGGCCCACCCTTTATATTATACATAACGTAACTATTGAATGTAGTATATATATTGTATATTCGGTGTATACCTCTATACATTGCAGATTGTATATAGAATACACAGGATATATGGTGTATATATTCATAGATGTATATAGTGTATGTAGAGTGTATAGTGAATTTAAGCATAACAAGTATATATAGCATATGTAACTATTGAATGCAGTATATATATATATATATATATATATTGTATATTCGGTGTTTACCTGTGTACACTGCAGATTGTATATAGAATACACAGAATATATGGCATATATATGTGTTTAGTGCATGTAGAGTGTATAGTGCATTTAAGCATAACAAGTAAATATAGAGTATATAACTATTGAATGTAGTATATATATTGTATATTAGGTGTATACCTGTGTACATTGCAGATTGTATATAGAATACACAGGATATATGGCGTATATATGTGTATAGTGCATTTAAGCATAACAAGTATATAATGAGTATATAACGAATGAATGTAGTACAGTATATATATTGTATACTCGGTGTATACCTATGTACATTGCAGATTGTATATAGAATACACATGATATATGGTGTATATATATAGCACATGTAAAATATATAGTGCATTTAAGCATAACAGGTATATAGAGTATATAATCTACATATACATGAGTATAGAGTGCACA
The DNA here is from genome assembly GCA_933207985.1 of Pelobates cultripes. NCBI lineage: Eukaryota > Metazoa > Chordata > Amphibia > Anura > Pelobatidae > Pelobates > Pelobates cultripes. Next base: position 251,381,745 of record OW240913.1, read on the forward strand.
CAATGTATACAGCTTGTGTAGAGTTTTTATATCGAGTATATGACTAGAGTAAATCATTAGCATATAAGAGTTATATATTATTTACGTATACAGTGTGTATGTGTAAACAGTATTTTTAATATAGTGTTGCATAGTTACATAATACGTATTATGTGGACAGTTAAGTATATAATGCATATAGATAGATATACATATTTTCCATGATAGCAAAGAGCAATTTTTTTTTTTTTTTCATTTTTTTGAATTAGGGATACATAATTTTGGTGAATGGAATGGAGATTTCATATCCAAACAACTGGACAACTGAAGAAAAAAAGGAGAAAAAATAAAAGCCAGGATATGAGGAAATAAATGACAAATGGGTCAGCAATACCAGAAGGAGCCACCAGAACCGCAGCCACAGAAAATCTTGCAAAATCAAGGATTCCACTACAGCTTTAAATGGAGGGGAATACATCACTAAATTTGTGGACGCACAAACAACAGTACGACTCTTGAAAGAATGTTCCAGGCATACGTAGGGCAACAAACCAATTTAAAGGGACACGGAAAGCACCAGAACCACTACAGCTTAATGGAGAAGCATTTGATTGCTTCATCTGTAAAGATATTTTTAGCCGGAGAGAGAATTGGCATCTGCGGTGAAAACAGAAACCGTCACATTATGGAACTAAAGCTAAGAAAATCTTATTACTTTTAAAATGTAGAGTTTTTTTTAGAGTGGCGGGAATGGAGATAAATCTATATAGTGAGAAAAATGTTTGTATCCTTAATGTTAGAGTGTTTCTTTAAGTACATTTGATATGTTTTGACCTCATATTAATGTTAATGTGTGTCTGATGGGAAGTTTCTTGGATGACACCATTGTCGGGTCACATTATATTCTGGTAGAGTGTAACGGATCACCTGGCACCCCGACTGGGTACCTCCGTTGAAGGATGCTCCTAGCGCTTCCTGAGGACTCCAAGCACTCTGGCAGACACCACAATCACCGAACCGGAGAAACAAATAAATTCTCCCAAGCATTTGAATGCTGTAGACAGTTGAATAGGAACCATATGAATAGGTTTACTCTCCTAGCAGTCAAACTGGAACAGCATACAATAAATCCTTCCCCCAATAATGAGACGACACTTCACTTTGAGGGTTAAAACAGGAACTCCCTGTACTGTCACATACAGTCTCTTTTATTCCCAATCCACAAACATAGTACAGCCCACAGGGCGTTACAAAACAACCAATCAATCCGTACAATACACCCAGACACTCCCACACAAACTCCTCCCCTCTGCCTGTGATATTATTACTGAACACAATGGGTAATCTCATTATCACTGGCAGAGGAATACAGTTTTTACACAATATTTATAACTTCTAAAATATACATGTCACAAACATAAAACATACATTTCCATAATCAATCCATTCATAATCATATTAAAAAATGGCACAAATCAGACCAGGGGTTCAAAAGTTAAGGGAAAGTCCTTTGTGACTAAATGAAGCATGGCTTTCCGACCCAAACCAGTTTCAGCAGTCTTCTATCCTGGAGATTGAATTGAGAAGTAATTCAATTATCTCCCAGGACAGACACAAAGACTCCATTATGCACATGGTGAGCACAAAGCATTAAAATATTATAAAATACACAAAGTCACATTTTATACATAAAACACAGACATGTCACATATCCCCAGATAGCTGGGATCTGAGCGCACAAAACTACCGAATAGCGCTCAGATCCTATTCACACAGTTCAATTGCCATGGAGCCGAAGTCTTTAACTACACGAATGGGCTCCATGGCATAGCTATCTGGGTTAATACATTCACATAAAGTCTGGTCCATAGTCCAAAGGCAAGAGGCGGGCAAGCAGCCCCCTCCAAGGACACGTGGCGAGGCCGGTTTCGCCACACAGAGTATTTAAAGTTATAATCTATTCCCAGTATAAATGTAAGAAGCAGTATTTATTTAGATGAATGTGAAACACTACTACTGTAGTAAAAAAACAACAACAACTATTGTTTGATATGAAATCAGTACGTGGGATCGATTTAGGAATCTATCAATCAATGCTACATTGATATCATTCATTGCAGATTGATTGAGTGAGTGAGTGAGTGAGTGAGGGAGTGACTGTTAATAGACTGCAAATTTTGCATGCTTGACACTGAAGCATTGACTTTCCCTGCGCAACACAAAACCGTTTATGACATCATTTATATCCACTGATATGAAAGCAAAAGTAGTCATAGCAACATCAGAATGCTCAAATCAACTAGAGTTGTCTTGTTTACAGCTGGTGTCAAGGGCCAAGGAGGACAACCTAAAACCAGGCTTGATGAAATGTTTAAAAACACCAATCAGAGGGTCCTACATGTTCATCAAAATCTGGGCCAAAGAGAGACTGGAGGATCAAGAAGAAGGGGAAGGGTATTACATGGATCCATTTTCAATATGGTCTCATGTATGAAGAGCTTAAATGCGTTCAGGATGCGAGAAAGATTAATAAGAGAAGGTAAGGAAAGTGCATTGTGGGTATTTCCCACCTTCTTAATTAAGAATATAATGCAGACTTTCCTTACTGCCTTGCTATATGGAGAATATAATTATTTAGCATTACGTATGTGTGTATACCGTTTACATTGTATATATAGTAAATATGTATAAAGTTAATTGAAAGTGTATATATATATATTTATAAACTATAAAGAGTATAAATACATAAGGTCAATGGTGTTAAAAGTGTATATATGTGTGTTGAAGAAATATTTATATAGTGTAGAGTATATAGTGCATTTATGTATTTTTATTGTATATATAGTTTAAAGTCTGCCAAAATTCAGAGTAGGGTTTGAGGGGTGAATAACTGTTTTTTTTATGAATGAACCAATTTCAATGATATTACATACAACGAATGCTCAGCGTATGAAGATTTGCTTGACTATGTACGGAAGATGACATCTATTAAATGAGTTCCATTACCGCCGCACAAAGTTGGACGCTTTCGTTTGCATTGTTCATTACAAAAGCGAATGTTAGAGACTCGAATTTATGCACAGATTTTCTCCTTGATCTGCTCAAGTGTACGCGGCTTGTAAACATACAGCAACAACTTCAGATATCCCCATAGGAAGTATTTAGCAGCTCAAAGGATGGACAAAGGATGACAGCTTACATTGAAGTGACGGTGGTAAGCTCTTTGCGTTAAAATAATGGACCTGCCATTTTGAGATTTAAATTCCACTACTTTTTCTCGTTGTAACTCCATGAAATTACCCATGATGAATTAACCAAGACTCATTTATAATATGTACCTGCAAGTGAAAAATTCAACTACTAACAAGTTATTTACCTGTCAAATCCTACTCTTAATATTGGCCCACCCTTTATATTATACATAACATAACTATTGAATGTAGTATATATATTGTATATTCAGTGTATACCTGTGTACACTGCAGATTGTATATAGAATACACAGGATATATGGCATATATATGTGTATAGTGCATGTAGAGTGTATAGTGCATTTAAGCATAACAAGTATAGATAGAGTATATAACGATTGAATGAAGTACAGTATATATATTGTATACTCAGTGTATACCTGTGTACATTGCAGATTGTATATAGAATACACAGGATATATGGTGTATATATGTATGTTGTGCATGTAGAGTGTATAGGGAATCTAAGCATAACAAGTATATATAGAGTATATAACCATTGTATGTAGTATATATATTGTATATTAGGTGTATACCTCTATAGATTTCAGATTGTATATAGAATAAACAGGATATATGGTGCATATATGTATATAGTGTATGTAGTTTTTGTAGAGTGTATAGTGCATTTAAGCATAACAAGTATTTACAGTGTATGTAACTATTGAATGCAGTATATATATTGTATATTTGGTGTATACCTGTGTACACTGCAGATTGTATATAGAATACACAGGATATATGGTGTATATATGAGCATAGTGCATGTAGAGTGTGTAGTGCATTTAAGCATAACAAGTATATACAGAGTATATAACTATTGAGTGTAGTATATATATATATATATATATATATATATATAAAAATATATTGTATATTCGATGTATACCTGTGTGCATTGCAGATTGTATAGTTGCATAATACGTATTATGTGCAGAGTAAGTGTAGAGTATATAGTGTATTTATGTATTTTTATTGTATATATAGTTTAAAGTCTGCCAAAATTCAGAGTAGGGTTTGAGGGGTGAATAACAGTTTTTTTTTATGAATGAACCAATTTCAATGACATTACATACAATGAATGCTCAGCGTATGAAGATTTGCTTGACTATGTACGGAAGATGACATCTATTAAATGAGTTCCATTACCGCCTCGCAAAGTTGGACGCTTTCAATTGCATTGTTCATTAAAAAAGCGAATGTAAGAGACTCAAATTTATGCACGGATATTCTCCTTGATCTGCTCAAGTGTACGCGGCTTGTTAATATACACCAACAACTTCAGATATCCCCACAGGAAGTATATAGCAGCTCAAAGGATGGACAAAGGATGGCAGCTTACATTGAAGTGACGGTGGTAAGCTCTTTGCGTTAATATAACGGACCTGCCATTTTGAGATTTAAATTCCACTACTATTTCTCATGTAACTCCATGAAATTACCCATGATGAATTGACCAATACTCAGTTATAATATGTACCTGAAAGTGAAAAATTCAACTACTAACAAGTTATTTACCTGTCAAATCCTACTCTTAATATTGGCCCACCCTTTATATTATACATAACGTAACTATGGAATGTAGTATATATATTGTATATTCGGTGTATACCTCTATACATTGCAGATTGTATATAGAATACACAGGATATATGGTGTATATATTCATAGATGTATATAGTGTATGTAGAGTGTATAGTGAATTTAAGCAAACAAGTATATATAGCATATGTAACTATTGAATGCAGTATATATATATATATATATATTGTATATTCGGTGTTTACCTGTGTACACTGCAGATTGTATATAGAATACACAGAATATATGGCATATATATGTGTTTAGTGCATGTAGAGTGTATAGTGCATTTAAGCATAACAAGTAAATATAGAGTATATAACTATTGAATGTAGTATATATATTGTATATTAGGTGTATACCTGTGTACATTGCAGATTGTATATAGAATACACAGGATATATGGCGTATATATGTGTATAGTGCATTTAAGCATAACAAGTATATAATGAGTATATAACGAATGAATGTAGTACAGTATATATATTGTATACTCGGTGTATACCTATGTACATTGCAGATTGTATATAGAATACACAGGATATATGGTGTATATATATAGCACATGTAAAATATATAGTGCATTTAAGCATAACAGGTATATAGAGTATATAATCTACATATACATGAGTATAGAGTGCACACAATGTATACAGCTTGTGTAGAGTTTTTATATCGAGTATATGACTAGAGTAAATCATTAGCATATAAGAGTTATATATTATTTACGTATACAGTGTGTATGTGTAAACAGTATTTTTAATATAGTGTTGCATAGTTACATAATACGTATTATGTGGACAGTTAAGTATATAATGCATATAGATAGATATACATATTTTCCATGATAGCAAAGAGCAATTTTTTTTTTTTTTATTTTTTTGAATTAGGGATACATAATTTTGGTGAATGGAATGGAGATTTCATATCCAAACAACTGGACAACTGAAGAAAAAAAGGAGAAAAAATAAAAGCCAGGATATGAGGAAATAAATGACAAATGGGTCAGCAATACCAGAAGGAGCCACCAGAACCGCAGCCACAGAAAATCTTGCAAAATCAAGGATTCCACTACAGCTTTAAATGGAGGGGAATACATCACTAAATTTGTGGACGCACAAACAACAGTACGACTCTTGAAAGAATGTTCCAGGCATACGTAGGGCAACAAACCAATTTAAAGGGACACGGAAAGCACCAGAACCACTACAGCTTAATGGAGAAGCATTTGATTGCTTCATCTGTAAAGATATTTTTAGCCGGAGAGAGAATTGGCATCTGCGGTGAAAACAGAAACCGTCACATTATGGAACTAAAGCTAAGAAAATCTTATTACTTTTAAAATGTAGAGTTTTTTTTAGAGTGGCGGGAATGGAGATAAATCTATATAGTGAGAAAAATGTTTGTATCCTTAATGTTAGAGTGTTTCTTTAAGTACATTTGATATGTTTTGACCTCATATTAATGTTAATGTGTGTCTGATGGGAAGTTTCTTGGATGACACCATTGTCGGGTCACATTATATTCTGGTAGAGTGTAACGGATCACCTGGCACCCCGACTGGGTACCTCCGTTGAAGGATGCTCCTAGCGCTTCCTGAGGACTCCAAGCACTCTGGCAGACACCACAATCACCGAACCGGAGAAACAAATAAATTCTCCCAAGCATTTGAATGCTGTAGACAGTTGAATAGGAACCATATGAATAGGTTTACTCTCCTAGCAGTCAAACTGGAACAGCATACAATAAATCCTTCCCCCAATAATGAGACGACACTTCACTTTGAGGGTTAAAACAGGAACTCCCTGTACTGTCACATACAGTCTCTTTTATTCCCAATCCACAAACATAGTACAGCCCACAGGGCGTTACAAAACAACCAATCAATCCGTACAATACACCCAGACACTCCCACACAAAATCCTCCCCTCTGCTGTGATATGATTACTGAACACAATGGGTAATCTCATTATCACCGGCAGAGGAATACAGTTTTTACACAATATTTATAACTTCTAAAATATACATGTCACAAACATAAAACATACATTTTCATAATCAATCCATTCAGGGGAACAACATATTAAAAAATGGCACGAATCAGACCAGGGGTTCAAAAGTTAAGGGAAAGTCCTTTGTGACTAAATGAAGCATGGCTTTCCGGCCCAAACCAGTTTCAGAGTCTTCTATCCTGGAGATTGAATTGAGAAGTAATTCAATTATCTCCCAGGACAGACACAAGACTCCATTATGCACATGGTGAGCACAAAGCATTAAAATATTATAAAATACACAAAGTCACATTTTATACATAAAACACAGACATGTCACATATCCCCAGATAGCTGGGATCTGAGCGCACAAAACTACCGAATAGCGCTCAGATCCTATTCACACAGTTCAATTGCCATGGAGCCGAAGTCTTTAACTACACGAATGGGCTCCATGGCATAGCTATCTGGGTTAATACATTCACATAAAGTCTGGTCCATAGTCCAAAGGCAAGAGGCGGGCAAGCAGCCCCCTCCAAGGACACGTGGCGAGGCCGGTTTCGCCACACAGAGTATTTAAAGTTATAATCTATTCCCAGTATAAATGTAAGAAGCAGTATTTATTTAGATGAATGTGAAACACTACTACTGTAGTAAAAAAACAACAACAACTATTGTTTGATATGAAATCAGTACGTGGGATCGATTTAGGAATCTATCAATCAATCAATGCTACATTGATATCATTCATTGCAGATTGATGAGTGAGTGAGTGAGTGAGTGAGGGAGTGACTGTTAATAGACTGCAAATTTTGCATGCTTGACACTGAAGCATTGACTTTCCCTGCGCAACACAAAACCGTTTATGACATCATTTATATCCACTGATATGAAAGCAAAAGTAGTCATAGCAACATCAGAATGCTCAAATCAACTAGAGTTGTCTTGTTTACAGCTGGTGTCAAGGGCCAAGGAGGACAACCTAAAACCAGGCTTGATGAAATGTTTAAAAACACCAATCAGAGGGTCCTACATGTTCATCAAAATCTGGGCCAAAGAGAGACTGGAGGATCAAGAAGAAGGGGAAGGGTATTACATGGATCCATTTTCAATATGGTCTCATGTATGAAGAGCTTAAATGCGTTCAGGATGCGAGAAAGATTAATAAGAGAAGGTAAGGAAAGTGCATTGTGGGTATTTCCCACCTTCTTAATTAAGAATATAATGCAGACTTTCCTTACTGCCTTGCTATATGGAGAATATAATTATTTAGCATTACGTATGTGTGTATACCGTTTACATTGTATATATAGTAAATATGTATAAAGTTAATTGAAAGTGTATATATATATATATTTATAAACTATAAAGAGTATAAATACATAAAGTCAATGGTGTTAAAAGTGTATATATGTGTGTTGAAGAAATATTTATATAGTGTAGAGTATATAGTGCATTTATGTATTTTTATTGTATATATAGTTTAAAGTCTGCCAAAATTCAGAGTAGGGTTTGAGGGGTGAATAACTGTTTTTTTTGTGAATGAACCAATTTCAATGATATTACATACAACGAATGCTCAGCGTATGAAGATTTGCTTGACTATGTACGGAAGATGACATCTATTAAATGAGTTCCATTACCGCCGCACAAAGTTGGACGCTTTCGTTTGCATTGTTCATTACAAAAGCGAATGTTAGAGACTCGAATTTATGCACAGATTTTCTCCTTGATCTGCTCAAGTGTATGCGGCTTGTAAACATACAGCAACAACTTCAGATATCCCCACAGGAAGTATTTAGCAGCTCAAAGGATGGACAAAGGATGACAGCTTACATTGAAGTGACGGTGGTAAGCTCTTTGCGTTAAAATAATGGACCTGCCATTTTGAGATTTAAATTCCACTACTTTTTCTCGTTGTAACTCCATGAAATTACCCATGATGAATTAACCAAGACTCATTTATAATATGTACCTGCAAGTGAAAAATTCAACTACTAACAAGTTATTTACCTGTCAAATCCTACTCTTAATATTGGCCCACCCTTTATATTATACATAACATAACTATTGAATGTAGTATATATATTGTATATTCAGTGTATACCTGTGTACACTGCAGATTGTATATAGAATACACAGGATATATGGCATATATATGTGTATAGTGCATGTAGAGTGTATAGTGCATTTAAACATAACAAGTATAGATAGAGTATATAACGATTGAATGAAGTACAGTATATATATTGTATACTCAGTGTATACCTGTGTACATTGCAGATTGTATATAGAATACACAGGATATATGGTGTATATATGTATGTTGTGCATGTAGAGTGTATAGGGAATCTAAGCATAACAAGTATATATAGAGTATATAACCATTGTATGTAGTATATATATTGTATATTAGGTGTATACCTCTATAGATTTCAGATTGTATATAGAATAAACAGGATATATGGTGTATATATGTCTATAGTGTATGTAGTTTTTGTAGAGTGTATAGTGCATTTAAGCATAACAAGTATTTACAGTGTATGTAACTATTGAATGTAGTATATATATTGTATATTTGGTGTATACCTGTGTACACTGCAGATTGTATATAGAATACACAGGATATATGGTGTATATATGAGCATAGTGCATGTAGAGTGTGTAGTGCATTTAAGCATAACAAGTATATACAGAGTATATAACTATTGAGTGTAGTATATATATATATATATATATATATGTATATATATATAAAAATATATATTGTATATTCGATGTATACCTGTGTGCATTGCAGATTGTATAGTTGCATAATACGTATTATGTGCAGAGTAAGTGGAGAGTATATAGTGTATTTATGTATTTTTATTGTATATATAGTTTAAAGTCTGCCAAAATTCAGAGTAGGGTTTGAGGGGTGAATAACAGTTTTTTTTTATGAATGAACCAATTTCAATGACATTACATACAATGAATGCTCAGCGATAGTGAATTTAAGCATAACAAGTATATATAGCATATGTAACTATTGAATGCAGTATATATATATATATATATTGTATATTCGGTGTTTACCTGTGTACACTGCAGATTGTATATAGAATACACAGAATATATGGCATATATATGTTTTTAGTGCATGTAGAGTGTATAGTGCATTTAAGCATAACAAGTAAATATAGAGTATATAACTATTGAATGTAGTATATATATTGTATATTAGGTGTATACCTGTGTACATTGCAGATTGTATATAGAATACACAGGATATATGGCGTATATATGTGTATAGTGCATTTAAGCATAACAAGTATATAATGAGTATATAACGAATGAATGTAGTACAGTATATATATTGTATACTCGGTGTATACCTATGTACATTGCAGATTGTATATAGAATACACAGGATATATGGTGTATATATATAGCACATGTAAGATATATAGTGCATTTAAGCATAACAGGTATATAGAGTATATAATCTACATATACATGAGTATAGAGTGCACACAATGTATACAGCTTGTGTAGAGTTTTTATATCGAGTATATGACTAGAGTAAATCATTAGCATATAAGAGTTATATATTATTTACGTATACAGTGTGTATGTGTAAACAGTATTTTTAATATAGTGTTGCATAGTTACATAATACGTATTATGTGGACAGTTAAGTATATAATGCATATAGATAGATATACATATTTTCCATGATAGCAAAGAGCAATTTTTTTATTTTTTTTTAATTTTTTTGAATTAGGGATACATAATTTTGGTGAATGGAATGGAGATTTCATATCCAAACAACTGGACAACTGAAGAAAAAAAGGAGAAAAAATAAAAGCCAGGATATGAGGAAATAAATGACAAATGGGTCAGCAATACCAGAAGGAGCCACCAGAACCGCAGCCACAGAAAATCTTGCAAAATCAAGGATTCCACTACAGCTTTAAATGGAGGGGAATACATCACTAAATTTGTGGACGCACAAACAACAGTACGACTCTTGAAAGAATGTTCCAGGCATACGTAGGGCAACAAACCAATTTAAAGGGACACGGAAAGCACCAGAACCACTACAGCTTAATGGAGAAGCATTTGATTGCTTCATCTGTAAAGATATTTTTAGCCGGAGAGAGAATTGGCATCTGCGGTGAAAACAGAAACCGTCACATTATGGAACTAAAGCTAAGAAAATCTTATTACTTTTAAAATGTAGAGTTTTTTTTAGAGTGGCGGGAATGGAGATAAATCTATATAGTGAGAAAAATGTTTGTATCCTTAATGTTAGAGTGTTTCTTTAAGTACATTTGATATGTTTTGACCTCATATTAATGTTAATGTGTGTCTGATGGGAAGTTTCTTGGATGACACCATTGTCGGGTCACATTATATTCTGGTAGAGTGTAACGGATCACCTGGCACCCCGACTGGGTACCTCCGTTGAAGGATGCTCCTAGCGCTTCCTGAGGACTCCAAGCACTCTGGCAGACACCACAATCACCGAACCGGAGAAACAAATAAATTCTCCCAAGCATTTGAATGCTGTAGACAGTTGAATAGGAACCATATGAATAGGTTTACTCTCCTAGCAGTCAAACTGGAACAGCATACAATAAATCCTTCCCCCAATAATGAGACGACACTTCACTTTGAGGGTTAAAACAGGAACTCTCTGTACTGTCACATACAGTCTCTTTTATTCCCAATCCACAAACATAGTACAGCCCACAGGGCGTTACAAAACAACCAATCAATCCGTACAATACACCCAGACACTCCCACACAAAATCCTCCCCTCTGCATGTGATATGATTACTGAACACAATGGGTAATCTCATTATCACCGGCAGAGGAATACAGTTTTTACACAATATTTATAACTTCTAAAATATACATGTCACAAACATAAAACATACATTTTCATAATCAATCCATTCAGGGGAACAACATATTAAAAAATGGCACGAATCAGACCAGGGGTTCAAAAGTTAAGGGAAAGTCCTTTGTGACTAAATGAAGCATGGCTTTCCGGCCCAAACCAGTTTCAGAGTCTTCTATCCTGGAGATTGAATTGAGAAGTAATTCAATTATCTCCCAGGACAGACACAAGACTCCATTATGCACATGGTGAGCACAAAGCATTAAAATATTATAAAATACACAAAGTCACATTTTATACATAAAACACAGACATGTCACATATCCCCAGATAGCTGGGATCTGAGCGCACAAAACTACCGAATAGCGCTCAGATCCTATTCACACAGTTCAATTGCCATGGAGCCGAAGTCTTTAACTACACGAATGGGCTCCATGGCATAGCTATCTGGGTTAATACATTCACATAAAGTCTGGTCCATAGTCCAAAGGCAAGAGGCGGGCAAGCAGCCCCCTCCAAGAACACGTGGCGAGGCCGGTTTCGCCACACAGAGTATTTAAAGTTATAATCTATTCCCAGTATAAATGTAAGAAGCAGTATTTATTTAGATGAATGTGAAACACTACTACTGTAGTAAAAAAACAACAACAACTATTGTTTGATATGAAATCAGTACGTGGGATCGATTTAGGAATCTATCAATCAATCAATGCTACATTGATATCATTCATTGCAGATTGATTGAGTGAGTGAGTGAGTGAGTGAGTGAGGGAGTGACTGTTAATAGACTGCAAATTTTGCATGCTTGACACTGAAGCATTGACTTTCCCTGCGCAACACAAAACCGTTTATGACATCATTTATATCCACTGATATGAAAGCAAAAGTAGTCATAGCAACATCAGAATGCTCAAATCAACTAGAGTTGTCTTGTTTACAGCTGGTGTCAAGGGCCAAGGAGGACAACCTAAAACCAGGCTTGATGAAATGTTTAAAAACACCAATCAGAGGGTCCTACATGTTCATCAAAATCTGGGCCAAAGAGAGACTGGAGGATCAAGAAGAAGGGGAAGGGTATTACATGGATCCATTTGCAATATGGTCTCATGTATGAAGAGCTTAAATGCGTTCAGGATGCGAGAAAGATTAATAAGAGAAGGTAAGGAAAGTGCATTGTGGGTATTTCCCACCTTCTTAATTAAGAATATAATGCAGACTTTCCTTACTGCCTTGCTATATGGAGAATATAATTATTTAGCATTACGTATGTGTGTATACCGTTTACATTGTATATATAGTAAATATGTATAAAGTTAATTGAAAGTGTATATATATATATATTTATAAACTATAAAGAGTATAAATACATAAAGTCAATGGTGTTAAAAGTGTATATATGTGTGTTGAAGAAATATTTATGTAGTGTAGAGTATATAGTGCATTTATGTATTTTTATTGTATATATAGTTTAAAGTCTGCCAAAATTCAGAGTAGGGTTTGAGGGGTGAATAACTGTTTTTTTTGTGAATGAACCAATTTCAATGATATTACATACAACGAATGCTCAGCGTATGAAGATTTGCTTGACTATGTACGGAAGATGACATCTATTAAATGAGTTCCATTACCGCCGCACAAAGTTGGACGCTTTCGTTTGCATTGTTCATTACAAAAGCGAATGTTAGAGACTCGAATTTATGCACAGATTTTCTCCTTGATCTGCTCAAGTGTACGCGGCTTGTAAACATACAGCAACAACTTCAGATATCCCCATAGGAAGTATTTAGCAGCTCAAAGGATGGACAAAGGATGACAGCTTACATTGAAGTGACGGTGGTAAGCTCTTTGCGTTAAAATAATGGACCTGCCATTTTGAGATTTAAATTCCACTACTTTTTCTCGTTGTAACTCCATGAAATTACCCATGATGAATTAACCAAGACTCATTTATAATATGTACCTGCAAGTGAAAAATTCAACTACTAACAAGTTATTTACCTGTCAAATCCTACTCTTAATATTGGCCCACCCTTTATATTATACATAACATAACTATTGAATGTAGTATATATATTGTATATTCAGTGTATACCTGTGTACACTGCAGATTGTACATAGAATACACAGGATATATGGCATATATATGTGTATAGTGCATGTAGAGTGTATAGTGCATTTAAACATAACAAGTATAGATAGAGTATATAACGATTGAATGAAGTACAGTATATATATTGTATACTCAGTGTATACCTGTGTACATTGCAGATTGTATATAGAATACACAGGATATATGGTGTATATATGTATGTTGTGCATGTAGAGTGTATAGGGAATCTAAGCATAACAAGTATATATAGAGTATATAACCATTGTATGTAGTATATATATTGTATATTAGGTGTATACCTCTATAGATTTCAGATTGTATATAGAATAAACAGGATATATGGTGTATATATGTATATAGTGTATGTAGTTTTTGTAGAGTGTATAGTGCATTTAAGCATAACAAGTATTTACAGTGTATGTAACTATTGAATGTAGTATATATATTGTATATTTGGTGTATACCTGTGTACACTGCAGATTGTATATAGAATACACAGGATATATGGTGTATATATGAGCATAGTGCATGTAGAGTGTGTAGTGCATTTAAGCATAACAAGTATATACAGAGTATATAACTATTGAGTGTAGTATATATATATATATATATATATATGTATATATATATAAAAATATATATTGTATATTCGATGTATACCTGTGTGCATTGCAGATTGTATAGTTGCATAATACGTATTATGTGCAGAGTAAGTGTAGAGTATATAGTGTATTTATGTATTTTTATTGTATATATAGTTTAAAGTCTGCCAAAATTCAGAGTAGGGTTTGAGGGGTGAATAACAGTTTTTTTTAATGAATGAACCAATTTCAATGACATTACATACAATGAATGCTCAGCGTATGAAGATTTGCTTGACTATGTACGGAAGATGACATCTATTAAATGAGTTCCATTACCGCCGCACAAAGTTGGACGCTTTCAATTGCATTGTTCATTAAAAAAGCGAATGTAAGAGACTCGAATTTATGCACGGATATTCTCCTTGATCTGCTCAAGTGTACGCGGCTTGTTAATATACACCAACAACTTCAGATATCCCCACAGGAAGTATATAGCAGCTCAAAGGATGGACAAAGGATGGCAGCTTACATTGAAGTGACGGTGGTAAGCTCTTTGCGTTAATATAATGGACCTGCCATTTTGAGATTTAAATTCCACTACTTTTTCTCATGTAACTCCATGAAATTACCCATGATGAATTGACCAATACTCAGTTATAATATGTACCTGAAAGTGAAAAATTCAACTACTAACAAGTTATTTACCTGTCAAATCCTACTCTTAATATTGGCCCACCCTTTATATTAAACATAACATAACTATTGAATGTAGTACACGGCTTGTAAACATACAGCAACAACTTCAGATATCCCCACAGGAATTATTTAGCAGCTCAAAGGATGGACAAAGAATGGCAGCTTACATTGAAGTGACGGTGGTAAGCTCTTTGCGTTTGTAGCAGAGTGCTGGTCTTCCACAGACTATCTCCACTAATATTCCAAATAAGGCTCAGGAACAAGTAATAAAACCCAAGAGAATAATATCCACGATTAGTGTGGCAAAACTGGCCACTTAAGACTATCCATATATGAATATGTTTATAACCCTGTTTCAGTACTGAGAACCAAGTGTATTGCTATATTTTCATTACAGGTGAATGAAGGGCATTCGTATGCTGGCGGCATGAAAACCCAGCATTCAGACTGTAGTTTCACGAACAGTGAGTTTCAACACTGTTCGTGAAACGAATCAACTACCGAATGCACGACCACACACAGGAGGTCGTGTGGTGCCCATTAACCGATTGCAACATTGTTGCAATCGATAGTTAAAGGCTTTCCCAGGTGGCCGTCGTTCGGCTACCGACCACGCGGCAGTCGGCCATCTTGGTTCCTTTGTTAGCCCAGCGGTGTTTGGTTGTTGAGCGCCTGGAATTAAAATCGGCTACTCGACGGCGCAAACACCGCTGGACTTCCAGGCCGTTCGAGAGCCCCGGGCATTCGGTAGTTTGTTCCCCTAATACCAGTCGGTACTTTAACAGTGTTTTGGAAATAATGTGTATTTCGTACGGCGTTCGGTTAGTTAGGCTGGGAGCTGAGCGGTATTCTCACGAACTGTGCGCTCAGCCTCCAGCTATCTACTGAACGTCCATTTGTTTAAATTAAGGGAATATTATGAAAGTTATGCATTTTAATGTGAAATGTAAGTTCTGCTGTACGGAGGGATAATCCACTTAACTGTATATTCTGCTCTTGTACAGCAGTGCATGGTGGGAGAAATGTATGTGTTGTTCAGTTCCCCATGTAGTCCCCTACTGTACCACCTCTGGAATGTCAGTAGGGAAACCACTTGCATGGGGAATCCCATAAAGCTCAGTTGACTCCCAGCCTATGTGTCGTCTAGTTCTTGGGAAGGAAGGATTCTTATAACGCTACTGGGATTATTGTATGCTGTATTCATTTCCTTGGATTATTTTATGTTGTTCCTGTTACCCAGTGGAGATACTGTGAATTATACTACCTCTCCGCTACAATTAGTGGCAAGCGACGGGATTGAAACTACACAGCAAAGCAACGGTCAGCAGAAATTTAAACGAATAGAGGAGAAAGAGCAGCAATTTGGGAGGTAACCCATTCGGATGAAACCGGAACCAGGAACACGTGGAAACCCGCGAACGGCCGGTGAATGGGTACCTCTCCGCTACAATTAGTAAAGACATCCAAAAGTGCCCCACATGTTTCCCAATGACTGGACGACACACAGCATCAGGAGCAGAACTGAACTAAGGTTTAATTTCACATGCCTGATTTTAAGCAATTCTCCCAGTAATTTTTACAGTAACCAATAAAAGATATGTTATCTCCCACACATCTCCTCCCCTCAGCATGACACATAATCCACTTAATCCATGTACAGTATTTCCCCAGTTCCTGGATGTACCCCAAATTCAAGCCCGCCCACAGGGCCCTCCTCCAAAGCCCGCCCACAGGAATACACACACACTAACAGATACAAATACTGAAACAGACATAGGGAGATACTGACATACACAAACATATACATGCAGACATACATACTGACAAACATACATACATATACTGCATTCAACAGACACACGCTGGCATACATACAGACAGACACACACTGGCATACATACATACAGACACACACTGACATACATACATACATACTGGCATACATACATACACACTGGCATACATACATACACACTGGCATACTGGCATACATACAGACAGACACACACTGGCATACATACATACATACATACTGGCATACATGCATACATACCGGCATACATACAGACAGATACACACTGGCATACATACAGACAGACACATACTGGCATACATACAGACAGACACACACACACTGGCATACATACAGACAAACACATACTGGCATACATACTGGCATACATACAGACAGACACACACTGGCATACATACATACACACATATACTGGCATACATACACTGGCATACATACATACATACATACACTGGCATACACACATACACTGGCATACATACATACACTGGCATACACACACTGGTATACATACACTGGCATACATACATTCATACACACATACACTGGTATACATACATACACTGGCATACATATATATACACATACACTGGCATACATACATACACACATACACTGGCATACATACATACACTTGCATATAAACATACATACACACATACACTGGCATACATACACTGGCATACATATATAGACACATACACTGGCATACATACATACACTGGCATACATACATAGACACATACACTGGCATACATACATACATACACTGGCATACGTACACTGGCATACATACATACATACATACACACATACACTGGCATACATACATACATACACTCAGGGGCGTACCTAGAGCATTTGGCACCCGGGGCGGATCCTGTGCTTGGCACTCTCACCCACCCCAAAAAACCTATAAAAAATGTTAAAGGTTTTCTTTTCTTTTTTTTTACAATTTGTAAACTTTGACAAACTGCTGTCAGCCTCTCCTACAAAACCCTTGTCCTGCCCTTCCCCCTCCTACAAAACCCCTGTCCTGACCCCTTCTACAAATCCTGTACTGCCCCTGTCTACAAAACCCCCGCAACCCCCTTCCACAAATCCCCTGCTTATCCCCCTTATAAAGACTCCTGTCCCAATACAAAACCCCTGCCCCTTCTACAAAATCCCTGCAGCCCCACACACACATTTACAGGCAGACAGTCACACACTCAGTTACAGACAGACAGTCAAACACTCAGTTACAGGCAGACAGTCACACACAGTCACAGGCAGACAGTCACACATACACATTTCCTCCGTACGGCCAGTTTATCAGCTGTTTGCTTGTGTGAGCTGTACTGGCCGCACGGCACCCTAACTACCATGGGACACTGTGCGGCCACAGCTCACACAGCCCCCTCCAGCCAGGGCCGGTGCAAGGATTTTTGCCGCCCTAGGCAAAAGTAAAGTTTGCTGCCCCCCATGTGACATCACAATGCCCCACCCATATGATCTGCCATGTTAACTAACACAGTGCTGCAGTGCCGCCGTAAGCTTACCTTCCTTAAAAAGGCCTGCAGGGACAGGCTATAGACACCAGAACCACTACATTAAGCTGAAGTGGTTCTGGGGACTATAGTGTTTTTTTAATGTGAGGTAAATTAGAGCTTAGTGCCACGAATAATATACTAGATTGCTTACTTACAACCAGATGAGGATGATGATGGGCTCTAGCTGCAGTCTGGCTCCACTGGTCTGGTGCAGAACAGGCTCTCTGGAGGCGGTTTGTAATTGTGGTCACAAAAATCAATGTTCTGG
>OW240913.1:251400537-251416400 GCA_933207985.1 Pelobates cultripes
TGTGTATACCGTTTACATTGTATATATAGTAAATATGTATAAAGTTAATTGAAAGTGTATATATATATATTTATAAACTATAAAGAGTATAAATACATAAGGTCAATGGTGTTAAAAGTGTATATATGTGTGTTGAAGAAATATTTATATAGTGTAGAGTATATAGTGCATTTATGTATTTTTATTGTATATATAGTTTAAAGTCTGCCAAAATTCAGAGTAGGGTTTGAGGGGTGAATAACTGTTTTTTATGAATGAACCAATTTCAATGATATTACATACAATGAATGCTCAGCGTATGAAGATTTGCTTGACTATGTACGGAAGATGACATCTATTAAATGAGTTCCATTACCGCCGCACAAAGTTGGACGCTTTCGTTTGCATTGTTCATTACAAAAGCGAATGTTAGAGACTCGAATTTATGCACAGATTTTCTCCTTGATCTGCTCAAGTGTATGCGGCTTGTAAACATACAGCAACAACTTCAGATATCCCCACAGGAAGTATTTAGCAGCTCAAAGGATGGACAAAGGATGACAGCTTACATTGAAGTGACGGTGGTAAGCTCTTTGCGTTAAAATAATGGACCTGCCATTTTGAGATTTAAATTCCACTACTTTTTCTCGTTGTAACTCCATGAAATTACCCATGATGAATTAACCAAGACTCATTTATAATATGTACCTGCAAGTGAAAAATTCAACTACTAACAAGTTATTTACCTGTCAAATCCTACTCTTAATATTGGCCCACCCTTTATATTATACATAACATAACTATTGAATGTAGTATATATATTGTATATTCAGTGTATACCTGTGTACACTGCAGATTGTATATAGAATACACAGGATATATGGCATATATATGTGTATAGTGCATGTAGAGTGTATAGTGCATTTAAGCATAACAAGTATAGATAGAGTATATAACGATTGAATGAAGTACAGTATATATATTGTATACTCAGTGTATACCTGTGTACATTGCAGATTGTATATAGAATACACAGGATATATGGTGTATATATGTATGTTGTGCATGTAGAGTGTATAGGGAATCTAAGCATAACAAGTATATATAGAGTATATAACCATTGTATGTAGTATATATATTGTATATTAGGTGTATACCTCTATAGATTTCAGATTGTATATAGAATAAACAGGATATATGGTGCATATATGTATATAGTGTATGTAGTTTTTGTAGAGTGTATAGTGAATTTAAGCATAACAAGTATTTACAGTGTATGTAACTATTGAATGCAGTATATATATTGTATATTTGGTGTATACCTGTGTACACTGCAGATTGTATATAGAATACACAGGATATATGGTGTATATATGAGCATAGTGCATGTAGAGTGTGTAGTGCATTTAAGCATAACAAGTATATACAGAGTATATAACTATTGAGTGTAGTATATATATATATATATATATATAAAAATATATATTGTATATTCGATGTATACCTGTGTGCATTGCAGATTGTATAGTTGCATAATACGTATTATGTGCAGAGTAAGTGTAGAGTATATAGTGTATTTATGTATTTTTATTGTATATATAGTTTAAAGTCTGCCAAAATTCAGAGTAGGGTTTGAGGGGTGAATAACAGTTTTTTTTTTTTGAATGAACCAATTTCAATGACATTACATACAATGAATGCTCAGCGTATGAAGATTTGCTTGACTATGTACGGAAGATGACATCTATTAAATGAGTTCCATTACCGCCTCGCAAAGTTGGACGCTTTCAATTGCATTGTTCATTAAAAAAGCGAATGTAAGAGACTCGAATTTATGCACGGATATTCTCCTTGATCTGCTCAAGTGTTCGCGGCTTGTTAATATACACCAACAACTTCAGATATCCCCACAGGAAGTATATAGCAGCTCAAAGGATGGACAAAGGATGGCAGCTTACATTGAAGTGACGGTGGTAAGCTCTTTGCGTTAATATAACGGACCTGCCATTTTGAGATTTAAATTCCACTTCTTTTTCTCATGTAACTCCATGAAATTACCCATGATGAATTGACCAATACTCAGTTATAATATGTACCTGAAAGTGAAAAATTCAACTACTAACAAGTTATTTACCTGTCAAATCCTACTCTTAATATTGGCCCACCCTTTATATTATACATAACGTAACTATGGAATGTAGTATATATATTGTATATTCGGTGTATACCTCTATACATTGCAGATTGTATATAGAATACACAGGATATATGGTGTATATATTCATAGATGTATATAGTGTATGTAGAGTGTATAGTGAATTTAAGCAAACAAGTATATATAGCATATGTAACTATTGAATGCAGTATATATATATATATATATATATATAGTATATTCGGTGTTTACCTGTGTACACTGCAGATTGTATATAGAATACACAGAATATATGGCATATATATGTGTTTAGTGCATGTAGAGTGTATAGTGCATTTAAGCATAACAAGTAAATATAGAGTATATAACTATTGAATGTAGTATATATATTGTATATTAGGTGTATACCTGTGTACATTGCAGATTGTATATAGAATACACAGGATATATGGTGTATATATGTGTATAGTGCATTTAAGCATAACAAGTATATAATGAGTATATAACGAATGAATGTAGTACAGTATATATATTGTATACTCGGTGTATACCTATGTACATTGCAGATTGTATATAGAATACACAGGATATATGGTGTATATATATAGCACATGTAAAATATATAGTGCATTTAAGCATAACAGGTATATAGAGTATATAATCTACATATACATGAGTATAGAGTGCACACAATGTATACAGCTTGTGTAGTTTTTATATCGAGTATATGACTAGAGTAAATCATTAGCATATAAGAGTTATATATTATTTACGTATACAGTGTGTATGTGTAAACAGTATTTTTAATATAGTGTTGCATAGTTACATAATACGTATTATGTGGACAGTTAAGTATATAATGCATATAGATAGATATACATATTTTCCATGATAGCAAAGAGCAATTTTTTTTTTTTTTTTAATTAGGGATACATAATTTTGGTGAATGGAATGGAGATTTCATATCCAAACAACTGGACAACTGAAGAAAAAAAGGAGAAAAAATAAAAGCCAGGATATGAGGAAGTAAATGACAAATGGGTCAGCAATACCAGAAGGAGCCACCAGAACCGCAGCCACAGAAAATCTTGCAAAATCAAGGATTCCACTACAGCTTTAAATGGAGGGGAATACATCACTAAATTTGTGGACGCACAAACAACAGTACGACTCTTGAAAGAATGTTCCAGGCATACGTAGCGCAACAAACCAATTTAAAGGGACACGGAAAGCACCAGAACCACTACAGCTTAATGGAGAAGCATTTGATTGCTTCATCTGTAAAGATATTTTTAGCCGGAGAGAGAATTGGCATCTGCGGTGAAAACAGAAACCGTCACATTATGGAACTAAAGCTAAGAAAATCTTATTACTTTTAAAATGTAGAGTTTTTTTTTAGAGTGGCGGGAATGGAGATAAATCTATATAGTGAGAAAAATGTTTGTATCCTTAATGTTAGAGTGTTTCTTTAAGTACATTTGATATGTTTTGACCTCATATTAATGTTAATGTGTGTCTGATGGGGAGTTTCTTGGATGACACCATTGTCGGGTCACATTATATTCTGGTAGAGTGTAACGGATCACCTGGCACCCCGACTGGGTACCTCCGTTGAAGGATGCTCCTAGCGCTTCCTGAGGACTCCAAGCACTCTGGCAGACACCACAATCACCGAACCGGAGAAACAAATAAATTCTCCCAAGCATTTGAATGCTGTAGACAGTTGAATAGGAACCATATGAATAGGTTTACTCTCCTAGCAGTCAAACTGGAACAGCATACAATAAATCCTTCCCCCAATAATGAGACGACACTTCACTTTGAGGGTTAAAACAGGAACTCCCTGTACTGTCACATACAGTCTCTTTTATTCCCAATCCACAAACATAGTACAGCCCACAGGGCGTTACAAAACAACCAATCAATCCGTACAATACACCCAGACACTCCCACACAAAATCCTCCCCTCTGCCTGTGATATGATTACTGAACACAATGGGTAATCTCATTATCACCGGCAGAGGAATACAGTTTTTACACAATATTTATAACTTCTAAAAATATACATGTCACAAACATAAAACATACATTTTCATAATCAATCCATTCAGGGGAACAACATATTAAAAAATGGCACAAATCAGACCAGGGGTTCAAAAGTTAAGGGAAAGTCCTTTGTGACTAAATGAAGCATGGCTTTCCGGCCCAAACCAGTTTCAGAGTCTTCTATCCTGGAGATTGAATTGAGAAGTAATTCAATTATCTCCCAGGACAGACACAAGACTCCATTATGCACATGGTGAGCACAAAGTATTAAAATATTATAAAATACACAAAGTCACATTTTATACATAAAACACAGACATGTCACATATCCCCAGATAGCTGGGATCTGAGCGCACAAAACTACCGAATAGCGCTCAGATCCTATTCACACAGTTCAATTGCCATGGAGCGAAGTCTTTAACTACACGAATGGGCTCCATGGCATAGCTATCTGGGTTAACACATTCACATAAAGTCTGGTCCATAGTCCAAAGGCAAGAGGCGGGCAAGCAGCCCCCTCCAAGGACACGTGGCGAGGCCGGTTTCGCCACACAGAGTATTTAAAGTTATAATCTATTCCCAGTATAAATGTAAGAAGCAGTATTTATTTAGATGAATGTGAAACACTACTACTGTAGTAAAAAAACAACAACAACTATTGTTTGATATGAAATCAGTACGTGGGATCGATTTAGGAATCTATCAATCAATGCTACATTGATATCATTCATTGCAGATTGATTGAGTGAGTGAGTGAGGGAGTGACTGTTAATAGACTGCAAATTTTGCATGCTTGACACTGAAGCATTGACTTTCCCTGCGCAACACAAAACCGTTTATGACATAATTTATATCCACTGATATGAAAGCAAAAGTAGTCATAGCAACATCAGAATGCTCAAATCAACTAGAGTTGTCTTGTTTACAGCTGGTGTCAAGGGCCAAGGAGGACAACCTAAAACCAGGCTTGATGAAATGTTTAAAAACACCAATCAGAGGGTCCTACATGTTCATCAAAATCTGGGCCAAAGAGAGACTGGAGGATCAAGAAGAAGGGGAAGGGTATTACATGGATCCATTTTCAATATGGTCTCATGTATGAAGAGCTTAAATGCGTTCAGGATGCGAGAAAGATTAATAAGAGAAGGTAAGGAAAGTGCATTGTGGGTATTTCCCACCTTCTTAATTAAGAATATAATGCAGACTTTCCTTACTGCCTTGCTATATGGAGAATATAATTATTTAGCATTACGTATGTGTGTATACCGTTTACATTGTATATATAGTAAATATGTATAAAGTTAATTGAAAATGTATATATATATATATATATATATATATATTTATAAACTATAAAGAGTATAAATACATAAAGTCAATGGTGTTAAAAGTGTATATATGTGTGTTGAAGAAATATTTATATAGTGTAGAGTATATAGTGCATTTATGTATTTTTATTGTATATATAGTTTAAAGTCTGCCAAAATTCAGAGTAGGGTTTGAGGGGTGAATAACTGCTTTTTTTTGTGAATGAACCAATTTCAATGATATTACATACAACGAATGCTCAGCGTATGAACATTTGCTTGACTATGTACGGAAGATGACATCTATTAAATGAGTTCCATTACCGCCGCACAAAGTTGGACGCTTTCGTTTGCATTGTTCATTACAAAAGCGAATGTTAGAGACTCGAATTTATGCACAGATTTTCTCCTTGATCTGCTCAAGTGTACGCGGCTTGTAAACATACAGCAACAACTTCAGATATCCCCACAGGAAGTATTTAGCAGCTCAAAGGATGGACAAAGGATGAAAGCTTACATTGAAGTGACGGTGGTAAGCTCTTTGCGTTAAAATAATGGACCTGCCATTTTGAGATTTAAATTCCACTACTTTTTCTCGTTGTAACTCCATGAAATTACCCATGATGAATTAACCAAGACTCATTTATAATATGTACCTGCAAGTGAAAAATTCAACTACTAACAAGTTATTTACCTGTCAAATCCTACTCTTAATATTGGCCCACCCTTTATATTATACATAACATAACCATTGTATGTAGTATATATATTGTATATTAGGTGTATACCTCTATAGATTTCAGATTGTATATAGAATAAACAGGATATATGGTGTATATATGTATATAGTGTATGTAGTTTTTGTAGAGTGTATAGTGCATTTAAGCATAACAAGTATTTACAGTGTATGTAACTATTGAATGTAGTATATATATTGTATATTTGGTGTATACCTGTGTACACTGCAGATTGTATATAGAATACACAGGATATATGGTGTATATATGAGCATAGTGCATGTAGAGTGTGTAGTGCATTTAAGCATAACAAGTATATACAGAGTATATAACTATTGAGTGTAGTATATATATATATATATATATATATATATATAAATATATATGGTATATTCGATGTATACCTGTGTGCATTGCAGATTGTATAGTTGCATAATACGTATTATGTGCAGAGTAAGTGTAGAGTATATAGTGTATTTATGTATTTTTATTGTATATATAGTTTAAAGTCTGCCAAAATTCAGAGTAGGGTTTGAGGGGTGAATAACAGTTTTTCTTTATGAATGAACCAATTTCAATGACATTACATACAATGAATGCTCAGCGTATGAAGATTTGCTTGACTATGTACGGAAGATGACATCTATTAAATGAGTTCCATTACCGCCTCGCAAAGTTGGACGCTTTCAATTGCATTGTTCATTAAAAAAGCGAATGTAAGAGACTCGAATTTATGCACGGATATTCTCCTTGATCTGCTCAAGTGTACGCGGCTTGTTAATATACACCAACAACTTCAGATATCCCCACAGGAAGTATATAGCAGCTCAAAGGATGGACAAAGGATGGCAGCTTACATTGAAGTGACGGTGGTAAGCTCTTTGCGTTAATATAACGGACCTGCCATTTTGAGATTTAAATTCCACTACTTTTTCTCATGTAACTCCATGAAATTACCCATGATGAATTGACCAATACTCAGTTATAATATGTACCTGAAAGTGAAAAATTCAACTACTAACAAGTTATTTACCTGTCAAATCCTACTCTTAATATTGGCCCACCCTTTATATTAAACATAACATAACTATTGAATGTAGTACACGGCTTGTAAACATACAGCAACAACTTCAGATATCCCCACAGGAATTATTTAGCAGCTCAAAGGATGGACAAAGAATGGCAGCTTACATTGAAGTGACGGTGGTAAGCTCTTTGCGTTTGTAGCGGAGTGCTGGTCTTCCACAGACTATCTCCACTAATATTCCAAATAAGGCTCAGGAACAAGTAATAAAACCCAAGAGAATAATATCCACGATTAGTGTGGCAAAACTGGCCACTTAAGACTATCCATATATGAATATGTTTATAACCCTGTTTCAGTACTGAGAACCAAGTGTATTGCTATATTTTCATTACAGGTGAATGAAGGGCATTCGTATGCTGGCGGCATGAAAACCCAGCATTCAGACTGTAGTTTCACGAACAGTGAGTTTCAACACTGTTCGTGAAACGAATAAACTACCGAATGCACAACCACACACAGGAGGTCGTGTGGTGCCCATTAACCGATTGCAACATTGTTGCAATCGATAGTTAAAGGCTTTCCCAGTTGGCCGTCGTTCGGCTACCGACCACGCGGCAGTCGGCCATCTTGGTTCCTTTGTTAGCCCAGCGGTGTTTGGTTGTTGAGCGCCTGGAATTAAAATCGGCTACTCGACGGCGCAAACACCGCTGGACTTCCAGGCCGTTCGAGAGCCCCGGGCATTCGGTAGTTTGTTCCCCTAATACCAGTCGGTACTTTAACAGTGTTTTGGAAATAATGTGTATTTCGTACGGCGTTCGGTTAGTTAGGCTGGGAGCTGAGCGGTATTCTCACGAACTGTGCGCTCAGCCTCCAGCTATCTACTGAACGTCCATTTGTTTAAATTAAGGGAATATTATGAAAGTTATGCATTTTAATGTGAAATGTAAGTTCTGCTGTACGGAGGGATAATCCACTTAACTGTATATTCTGCTCTTGTACAGCAGTGCATGGTGGGAGAAATGTATGTGTTGTTCAGTTCCCCATGTAGTCCCCTACTGTACCACCTCTGGAATGTCAGTAGGGAAACCACTTGCATGGGGAATCCCATAAAGCTCAGTTGACTCCCAGCCTATGTGTCGTCTAGTTCTTGGGAAGGAAGGATTCTTATAACGCTACTGGGATTATTGTATGCTGTATTCATTTCCTTGGATTATTTTATGTTGTTCCTGTTACCCAGTGGAGATACTGTGAATTATACTACCTCTCCGCTACAATTAGTGGCAAGCGACGGGATTGAAACTACACAGCAAAGCAACGGTCAGCAGAAATTTAAACGAATAGAGGAGAAAGAGCAGCAATTTGGGAGGTAACCCATTCGGATGAAACCGGAACCAGGAACACGTGGAAACCCGCGAACGGCCGGTGAATGGGTACCTCTCCGCTACAATTAGTAAAGACATCCAAAAGTGCCCCACATGTTTCCCAATGACTGGACGACACACAGCATCAGGAGCAGAACTGAACTAAGGTTTAATTTCACATGCCTGATTTTAAGCAATTCTCCCATGCAAGGGAGACACCCACAGTAATTTTTACAGTAACCAATAAAAGATATGTTATCTCCCACACATCTCCTCCCCTCAGCATGACACATAATCCACTTAATCCATGTACAGTATTTCCCCAGTTCCTGGATGTACCCCAAATTCAAGCCCGCCCACATGGCCCTCCTCCAAAGCCCGCCCACAGGAATACACACACACTAACAGATACAAATACTGAAACAGACATAGGGAGATACTGACATACACACACACACATATACATGCAGACATACATACTGACAAACATACATACATATACTGCATACAACAGACACACGCTGGCATACATACAGACAGACACACACTGGCATACATACATACAGACACACACTGACATACATACATACATACTGGCATACATACATACACACTGGCATACATACAGACAGACACACACTGGCATACATACATACATACATACTGGCATACATACATGCATACATACCGGCATACATACAGACAGATACACACTGGCATACATACAGACAGACACATACTGGCATACATACAGACAGACACACACACACTGGCATACATACAGACAAACACATACTGGCATACATACTGGCATACATACAGACAGACACACACTGGCATACATACATACACACATATACTGGCATACATACACTGGCATACATACATACATACATACACTGGCATACACACATACACTGGCATACATACACTGGCATACATACATACACTGGCATACACACACTGGTATACATACACTGGCATACATACATTCATACACACATACACTGGTATACATACATACACTGGCATACATATATATACACATACACTGGCATACATACATACACACATACACTGGCATACATACATACACTTGCATATAAACATACATACACACATACACTGGCATACATACACTGGCATACATATATAGACACATACACTGGCATACATACATACACTGGCATACATACATAGACACATACACTGGCATACATACATACATACACTGGCTTACGTACACTGGCATACATACATACATACATACACACATACACTGGCATACATACATACATACACTGGTATACATACACCGGCATACATACATAGACACATACACTGGCATACATACATACACTAGCATACATACATACACTGGCATACATACATACACTGGCATACATACATAGACACATACACTGGCATACATTCACTGGCATACATGCATACACACATACACTGGCATACATACATACATACACTGGCATACATACACTGGCATACATACATACATACATACACACATACACTGGCATACATACATACGTACATACATTGGCATACATACACTGGCATACATACATACACACATACACTGGCATACATATATACACTTGCATATAAACATACATACACACATACACTGGCATACATACACTGGCATACATATATAGACACATACACTGGCATACATACATACACTGGCATACATACATAGACACATACACTGGCATACATACATACATACACTGGCATACGTACACTGGCATACATACATACATACATACACACATACACTGGCATACATACATACACATACATACACTGGTATACATACATAGACACATACACTGGCATACATACATACACTGGCATACATACATACATAGCATACATACATACACTGGCATACATACATACACTGGCATACATACATAGACACATACACTGGCATACATACACTGGCATACATGCATACACACATACACTGGCATACATACATACATACACTGGCATACATACATACATACACTGGCATACATACACTGGCATACATACATACATACATACACACATACACTGGCATACATACATACGTACATACATTGGCATACATACACTGGCATACATACATACACACATACACTGGCATACATATATACACTGGCATACATACACTGGCATACATACATACACTGGCATAGATACATATATACACACATACATATATATATATACACACACACACCTTATTTTCAGCCTTACCATTTCGTCACAGGAGGGTGGCTGGGGATGATGTGAGTCGGCTGCCTCTCCTCTCGGCCTTTCTCTCCTCCTTCCTGCGCGGAGTAAACTGGGAGGAAGTGACCGGACGTCACTTCCTCCCAGCAGCACTTGCTTTCCAGCTGCATTTTTTTTTTTTTTTAAAAGGGGCCGGTCACGCTATAACAGCGCTGACCGGGTCCCTGAAGATAATAGGACCCATTGGGTGGCCCTAAATGCTTACGCCACCTGATGGGCCCAATCAGCGTGTGGTCCCCGGTGCAGATGCACTGGCGGCAGTTCCGCTGTTACACGTTGGGCCCGGGCGGCCGGGCCCCCCAGGGCCGCCAGGCCCGTGACAGCCGTCATGGTTGTCACCCCCTGATGGCGGCCCTGACTGGACAGTCTTAATCCATGTCAGTTTAGCAACTTCTGTTCCTGTACATGCAACTTGTCTTGTTGCAACTACTTCTTTGTTGATCCACCTATTGTACAATGCTGCATAATTTATTGTCACTTTAAAAACAAATGATAATAATGATAATTCATTATAATAAATCCAGTTTACCTTCATCTTAGTTCCAGTTGAGGTCCTTCCATCTCTTGAAAAGAAAAGGGGCAATGATCATTGTGCTTAACTGCACTCGGAGTCATAATTAAAAAAACAAGTTTTTTTTTTTTATCTAAAGCAGATGGTCAGACAATTGTAAAGTATTTTTAAAGCGGCAATGTCATGCTGAACTTACCTTTCTCCTATTGGTTCCTCTTTCTTCCTCTCTCAGGATCTGTTCTTCTATTAGTGCTAACTGATCTAGTTTTCTGTAAAACATAAGACAAAGTAGGGACTACTTTGTCTTTTGTATTTTTCCTGCGCTTGACCAGCTTTGACCCAAGAAGGAGCTTAAGTCCACTCCATTTTCTGTAGTCAAAGAAATTTTCCAACAATACTCACCCTTTCCTCCATGATCTCACACTGCTTTATATACTGTTCGAATGTCCTATCATATAGACTGGGCGCCGGCAAAACTACCGTATGTAGTCCTAACAGAATGAGTACAGTTTGTCCGTTCTTGTTAGGACAAACTTTGTGCATTTTGTTCAGTTCAAATTCCGATGAGATTCATGTCGCAGCTGCATCTTGCAGCCACTTAGTAGATAGCTTCCAAAAGGTCCCCCTCATTGTAACTTAGGGCCCCCACCCACCGCTTATGGGTGGGGACCGGGGGGGACAAGACAATAGGTCCCCTCCATTGTAACTTTAGGCCCCCATTGTCATTTAGGGCCCCCACCTGCCGTTCATGGGTGAGGCTGTGGGGGAACAATAGGTCCTCCCCTATTGTCATTTAGGCCCCCCACCCACCGCTTATTAGTGCGGGCCGGGGGGTGGGACAATAGGTCCCTCCATTGTCATTTAAGGCCCCCACCAATAGCTCACATGGGTGGGGACGAGGGATTGTAGGTCCTCTTCCCATTGTCATTAGAGCCCCCACCTACCGTTCATGGATATAGGATGGGTAATAGGTCCTCTCCCATAGTCATTTGCCTCCTATTGTAACTTAGGGACCCTGTGACGAAGTGCCCTTTGTCACTTGTGCCTGGAGAGGACTGCTTGCCCGCCTCTTGCCCTGTGACTATGGCCCCTGGGATGTATTGCCCTTTAAAGACATGATTTGGGCATAATGGATTTGTGTTGTGCTGCTGCTAGCCCTTTTAAGAACCATCTGGGGACATACTGTGGAGTTACTGGGTGGCCACCATTTCCTGTATCAGAAGCACATGGTGAGAACAATGGATGGCAGCCATTTTAACTCACAGACACTGTTTGGACTTTTCAACACGGTGCCATCTTGCCAGTATTTGGTGCACAGAGACATTGTGCAGTGGTTTTGGACTATACAGCAGGGGACACATTATAAAGTGATTGTTTTTCATTTATCCTGTATATGTTCTGCAGAATCTGCATTAAACTGTATTTTCCAAAGTACTGAACAGATTTTTATGGGGTTATTGCATGTTTTGGGGTCCCTGTGTGTTTTATGAAACTGTATTATTTCTGGCCAGCAGATAATTGAGCTTTGTGTATTGTAGAAACTCAATTATCTAGCCTGGCCCAGAGGAGGAGTTTTGTGTTGCATAAATTGTGAGTTCTGTGTGCCAGTAAATCAGTCTTGTTCCAGCATTAAGCCTTGGCTCATGTTTGGGGGAAGGGATACCTACACTCTGGGGATTGCTATAATCACTTACTCCCCAGAGGAAGCTCTTGCAATAGCTTGATTTGTTCCTGTTCCTGCTCTCTGGGAAAGAGAGGTTCACCCACTGGAAGCTGGATCCTGGCCTTGGGTCCAGGGTGGGTGGAAACAGCAGAGACCCCGGCGCAGTTGCATCGCTGGAAGTGGGGTCTGCAGTGCTGATGGTGTCGGTTGGAGTGCTTGGAGTCCTCAGCGAGCACTAGGAGCATCGATTGGCGGAGGTACTCAGTCGGAGTGCCAGCGTTCCGTCACAGACCCCATCCGCTGCGCATTGGTTATCCCCCCATTGTCATTTAGGGCCCCCACCAATTAGTGGTGGCCCTAAGTTACAATAAGGGGGCCTGTTGTCCCGGCCCCTTTGGTCCCCACCAATGAGCGTCGGGAAGGGACAATAGGCCCTCCCATTGTCATTTAGGGCTCCCACCCGCCACTCATGGGTGGAGGCCAGGGGGATGACAATTGTTCCTCCCCGCTATTGTCATTTAGGGCTCCCACCCAACACTCATTGGGGGCAAAGGGGGATGGGGCAACAGTTCCCCCTTCCTTTGTAGCTTTGGGCCCCCACCCACCGCTCATGAGGGGGACAACTGCTCATCGATGAAGACCAGAGGGCGCAATAGATCATCCCTCAATTGTCATTTAGGGCCCTGATCCACCACTCATGGGTGGGGTATGGAGGGGGACAATAGGTCCTCACCCCTTTTGTTATTTAGGGCCCCCACCTGTTGTTAATTGGTGGGGACCAGGTGGGACAGGATAAGAGGTCCCCTCATTGTCATAGGACCCCCACCCACTGCTCATGGGTGGGGGGCAGGGGCAGGACTATAGGTCCTCCACTCCCATTTGTTATTTAAGGCCATCACCTGTTGCTCAATGGACTAAAAATAGTTCTGTTATGGCACGTGGGGAGGAGTTGGCACCAGAGAAGGAAACACTAAGCGAGAGTTGAGAAAGTATTGGATGAAAACCAGGAAAGAACAGAGTCCAAGATTGTGGATGGTTTGAAGAAGAGAGTGGTCAACAACATCAAAAGCAGCAGCGAGACTGAGGAGAATTAAGAGAGAGTAATGACCTTTAGATTTAACAGTGATTCAGTCATTAGTCACTTTGGTGAGGGCAATTTCAAAAGAATGGAGCTAGTAGAAGCC
The DNA here is from genome assembly GCA_933207985.1 of Pelobates cultripes. NCBI lineage: Eukaryota > Metazoa > Chordata > Amphibia > Anura > Pelobatidae > Pelobates > Pelobates cultripes. The sequence continues at coordinate 251,414,812 of OW240913.1, forward strand.
AGATTAAAGTGGGTCAAGGAGAAAGTTAGTGTTGAAAAGTGAGTTAGACAGGTAACACAAGCATCTATCTATCTATCTATCTATCTATCTATCTATTTATCTAAACATGCACACGTTTGTGAATTAAATTAGATTTTTTTAAATTATTTAATTAATCTAACATGCTATTTATGCTTTGTATACTATCCAACAATCAGCATATAAACTAAAATACAATTATTGTTACATAAAATGTGATAAAATGTGATAAATAGAAATGGTCAAAGGTCCTTCATATGGATATTTATAAACAACCGTGTAGCTTCCTAAAATTCTTCTTTATTGAACGATAATGAATATAAGAATTGTTAGCAGAATGTAAAAAAAAAAAATATCTATATGTAGGTATAATGTAATCTTTATGAGACCCTGGGGAATAGTGATGTACCGAACGGTTCGCCGGCGAACGGTTCCTGGCGAACATAACATGTTCGCGTTCGCCACGGCGGGCGAACATATGCGCGGTTCGACCCGCCCCCTATTCGTCATCATTGAGTAAACTTTGACCCTGTACCTCACAGTCAGCAGACACTTTCCAGCCAATTAGCAGCACACCCTCCCTAGCAGACCCTCCCACCTCCTGGAAGGCATCCATTTTAGATTCATTCTCAAGCTGCATGCTTAGTAAGAGGAGGGAAAGTGTAGCTGCTGTTCATAAGATAGGGAAAAGCATAGCTAGGTTAGGGATAAGGGTATGCTTTTTTTTTATTTATTTTTTCTATGTAATGTAAATGCACTTAGTTGTCTGCCACTGCTGCCAGCTTCTGTGTCAGGCTCACAGTACCCATTTCCCCAGTCAGTGCCACCAATTACATCTGGTGTCACAATAGCTTGGATTTAAAAACAAAAAACTTTTTTCACTGTTATAGATTGAATAGCAGTCAGTTGTCTACCACTGCTGCCAGCTTCTGTGTCAGGCTCACAGTGCATACTGTGCCCATTTCCCCAGTCAGTGCCACCACTTACATCTGGTGTCACAATAGCTTGGATTTAAAAACAAAAAACTTTTTTCACTGTTATAGATTGAATAGCAGTCAGTTGCCTTACACTGCTGCCAGCTTCTGTGTCAGGCTCACAGTGCATACTGTGCCCATTTCCCCAGTCAGTGCCACCAATTACATCTGGTGTCACAATAGCTTGGATTTAAAAACAAAAAACTCTTTTTTCACTGTTATAGATTGAATAGCAGTCAGTGTCCTTAAAGCGGGTGTGTTACGCTAACAGTGGATATAGTGACCAGTGCCACCACTTATATATGGTGTCACAATAGCTTGGATTTAAAAAAAAAAACACTTTTTTCACTGTTATAGATTGAATAGCAGTCAGTGTCCTTAAAGCGGGTGTGTTACGCTAACAGTGGATACGGTGACCAGTGCCACCACTTAGATCTGGTGTCACAATAGCTTGGATTTAAAAAAAACCCACTTTTTTCACTGTTATAGATGAATAGCAGTTAGTTATCTTCAAGCGGGTGTGTTACGCTAACAGTGGATACGGTGACCAGTGCCACCACTTAGATCTGGTGTCACAATAGCTTGGATTTAAAAAAA
>OW240913.1:251416500-251433039 GCA_933207985.1 Pelobates cultripes
AAACATTTTTTTAATTCATTGGCCTACAAAATGGTCAGACACATGGGTCCAAACATTCTGTATCGACACAGATGTCATAGGTTTCCATGGACATCTGTGTCGATACAGAATGTTTGGACCCATGTGTCTGACCATTTTGTAGGCCAATGAATGAAAAAAATGTTTTCCCTTTAACCACACATTATGTGCATTGCTTGATATTATGGCCCAGCACGCCTGCTGCAGGAAAAACCTCTTCATTGTCTTTGAGAATCTTTATCAAGATGACAGAAAATACATTTCTCCTGGAGTCACTATGGGACTTGAACAATGTCTGCATTATTGCAAGGTAATTAATCCAATCTGATCAAAGTTACCTATTCATGTGGACGGCCAGTGATCATCCATTTCTAGAACACGATTAATTAGTCTGGGACCACTAACCCCACAAGGGTGGTATGTTTTATAGCATATGCAAGAGAAAGATTTCTATAGATAAAATAGGAAATATAAGTAAATATTACATAGTCATATAGGCTAAAAATATCCTTCCTTCTCTACCCCAGAATGATCTTGGATCAGGAAGCTACTATACCACCTATAAAAAAAAATATAGGCCTACATATTATTTTTTTTGCAAGAATTCCTCTAGTTTCTATTTAAACATCTGAACAGACTCTGATAACACCACCTGTTTAGGCTGAGAATTCCATATTTTCTTTCCTTTGTCTTAAGCTAAATATCCTTTCTTCTGGTTTAATTGAGTGACCTTGTGTAATATGTATAATTCTGTTAAATATACTATGTAATACACTTTGTAAATTACAAGATGATATTAAAAGTAAGAGAAACATTCAGTGGAATTATGGTTACCAATCTCCATGGTTGCCAGGGTTGCCAATGTCTATTGTGTTTTTGTATTTCTCTTTTATATATTCAAAGAGTAAAATCCAAATCACTTATATCCTAGAGTGGGGAACATACTACTTTACTCGTTACTTCTGGAGCTCTATAATATGTGAGTGTACACATATATACATACCTACCCCTGCTTATTATCAACATCCTACACTATATACTTGTATTTTCTCTTTTATATATTATATGTGGATAACCATAGCTATAAGGACAACTTGAAGAATCTGCACCACAATATATCCATAGACGGGGATCATTTCACCCAGGCGTACAAGTTGGAGCTATATTTAAGCTCCCTGAGTGTGAATGTACTCTGTAAAGAACTTACTACACTATCAGTCTTTTTTGGTTTTCCTTTATTTGTCATTATATACATTCCCTAAAGGATACTTCAGGCTCTACACCTTCTTTTCCTGTTTTTTTCCATCCCCTATCGGACAAGAGAGACTCAATTTTTGGTGAATAAGCTGCCTTTGGACTATATCAGTATTGAAAAAGAAAGAACTGGCACCCCCTAGTTGGACTAGTTAAGCATGTGTCAGGGACAACCTAATAGGGGTTAACCCTCACTAACATGCTACTACAAAAGAAAAATAGGGATCCCAGGGGGAAACAACACCCCTGGAGTCACAAAACAAGAAGTCCCTTGAAAGTCCACATATGTGTGCTTAAAACATTACTTTTATTAATCGCTATTGAATAAAAGACCCATGCTGAAAGCTAAGAGTCTACTGACTAGAACGGACATAAAGATTAAAAAGTAAAAAGAGTGCAGACAGGAGAAAAAAAATGAATAATTCACCTGTATATAGGAAGGTTACCCTAATATTGTGGTCACTCGTGGACCCAATAACATCAAAGGGAAGTAACTCCTGTCCTATATATTAATGCCGTAATTAGATGTAGTGGGATAATCTAATATCTGCTGGGAGGCACATGCCCTGTATGAGTAATGTAAGTAGACATAAAATACAATTGCCCAAATGCCTCCACTTCAATTCTACAACCGTAAATAGAAGGTAGTAGTGATATCCTACTGGGTATCGGTTTCAAAATAGAATAACAACCAATAGTTACATGTAGCCAAAAAATACTTAGTGATCAGAGGTCCCTCATACCCTTGTGGCACTATATAAGGCTAAAGTACACTCTTGCCATAATAATAATACAGTCATGTGTGGGCTAAAGAGAGAATCACATTAGCTATCTAAAGGGAAAGATGAGAGCCTAGGGGGTACCTGTAAGGGGGAATGTTGGCCCTACAGATGTCAGTAATATCTGTGGACCCTAAATCCACTCCCCCCCTCCTTTTACCGGGATCCCCGTCAAATCAACTAATTGTCTCGGCTAAACTACGGTTCTTTAAAATAAAATAAAATTAAATCATAATTTGTCTGCTTTAAAGCTGCCTGACACGTGTTTCGGCGCTGCTACAGTACCTTCATCGGAGGCAAAACAGTGGAGCTTACCTGTCAGAGTCGAATATACGCGGAGAATGGACCAGTGAAAGCTGAGGGTGTGTACGCCCCGTTCGTGCCAAAACCGGCATTCAAACTGGCTACGCCCCCATAATTACGTATAGCTATACAATTGGTGGCCATTAAGTGAATGAGTGTGTGTGTGTATTAACCCTGTAAGTGCCATCCCAAACGGATGAATAAAGCTCTGTGGGGAGGGACCTAAAATGTAAATTAGCAATTTATGAGTTCAGCCCCTTACAGGTATATCAATATATATTTATGACAGGATATGTCTGCTGGTGGATTATAGGATGTGTGAAGATCCTATTTTGTCTCCACACATTCCACACTTCAAACCATTGAGGGGTGGGTAAGACCTGGGGAGATATGGTCCCTCTGGACACTGAAGGACCCCAATAAACCAGGCTTTTTCAGCCTATGGACTAGCAACGTTCCAAGATAGCCTTGTTATACAGTACTGATTGAACAAGAGTGTTACCCCTCTTATAACAATTATAACAACAATACTTTATTGTATACGGTAAATTGGTTATCAAAATCACATCCAGGTAAATGTTCACCTGTTAATAATAACATCCTGATTCTAAAATATTAGGAAACATATCCAGTACACCTCTTGGTAAAAACTCAAGCTCGTAAATAACCTTCCTCCATGCTATACATATGCACTCAATGACAGTCTATATAAAGTATATATATAAAGTTCCAATTGCTTGCACTCCTGGATTAATAGTAAAAAGCCTGGTGCTTAACAGACAAATAATAGAAATAAAGTAATGATAGCACTCCAAGGGCTTCGAAAATATTGTGAAAAAAACTTAGCTTTTTATTCAGGCATCTGCCACAGAAGATCAACGTTTCAGTTCTCTATCCTGATGAAAGTTCCTTAGAGAACTGAAACGTTGCTCTTCTGTGGCAGGTGCCTGAATAAAAAGCTAAGTTTTTTCACAATATTTTCGGAGTTCTTGGAGTGCTATCATTCTATCATTACTTTATATATATATATATATATATATATATATATATATATATAACAAAACCAATTCCTGCACTCCAACCTAAGTCTAATGGTACCTGGTGCTCTGGTTGCAATACTAACATATCCAAAGAAATACCGGCACTCAAGGCTTTTCAATCCAGACAAATTCTTTTTAATCCAAAATCACTGTCAACGTTTCAGGACATAAATCACAAATAATTAAAAAGCTTATATAGGAAACAATTAATAAGAGTACTTACAAAGCAGGTGATCCTCATTCACTCCTGCAGCCAAGCGTGCACCGGTCGCTAACACGGAAGTGTATTCACTTCCTGGTTTCTGCCCACGTGACCGGAGGAAAGGAGAGTTTCTACTGGTCGGCCGGACCTTGTTCCTAGGCAACTGGGGACTCATTTGTCTCCTTAGTACCTCCCATCTGTACGGGCACCGTTAAGGACCAAATCTCTTAACCCTCCATTATGTTAGGGCGTTACCATAGCAAACGGGCAACAGCCAGATCGGCAAGGAGGAGGAGGAGCATCTATAAAGTCATAGAAACAGGGACAAAACATTATACTTATCAAAAGACACATAAATAAATAACAATATTGTGCAAATAATCTAAGATCAATTTGGTAATATCCAAGAAAGGATGATTTTGGAACACAATGAGAGGAACTATCACCAGCTCCTGTACAATCATCATATATAAGTGCGCTTAATAAACACATATATTATAAAGTGATAATGTTCACCTATATACCATACTATAAATCAAATAAATAGTATGGAACCTAACATGTGCAATTCATTATTCATAAGATTAAAGTGCAAAAAGTGCCTAATACTGTACTGTCTGAATATGTTACAAATGCAGAGAAAAGTTTTTTGTGCAAATAATTAAGAGTGAAACTAAAGTGCATACGTGCCTAAATCAGTGTTAACTTTATATAATAAAAATTACCCATAAATGTGTCTGGACATTCTGTCTTCAAATGTAGTCCCTTTCATCTGTCATAATATCTTGTTAAACCATGTGTACTCAAAATTTAAAACAGTATAATAAGAATAAAAATAAATTACAACAGTATTACATATATATATATATATATATATCTGGGGATAAGCACCCTACTGCTATAATTATAAGCCACCTATCATATAAAGGCTGAAAAAAAAAAAATTCTCGTTCAGACCCCTAGGTGAAACGGTGTCAAACTGTACGATCCAGTAGGTTTCCCTCTGTAGAAGAAGTCTACCTCGGTCACCCCACGGATTGGTATCGGGACATGATCGAATGCAACACATCTTATGGATGAAAGCTGATGTTGTAATTCCAAAAAATGTCGGGCCACAGGCTTATCCGACTGGCCATCACGATAGGCCAGGCGGATACTAGACCTGTGGCCCCTAATTCTCTCACAGAGTGCTGTCTCCGTCTTGCCAATATAGTTAAGACCACAAGGGCAGGTCAATTTATAAATAACAAAATCACTCCTACAATGAATTCGGTGTTGAATTTTGTAGACCTTGCCCGTATATGGGTGGCTAAAGGTTTTGGAAGAGATTATGTGTCCACACGTGACACATCCCAAACACCTTACACACCCCACATTCCTACTATCACAAGTGGCAGTTCCATAACAATGTTGTGGGTCTGTTTTTATCAGCATGTCTCTCAAATCCCTATTCCGTCGATAACAGAACAGGGGTTTCTGGTGAAAGTTCTCTGGAAGAGTAGGATCCAATGCTAAAATATTCCAATTTTTTCGAATAAAAGAGGTGATCTCTGTGCTTGCAGTATTAAACTTCATCGGAAAAATAAGTCTAGCATTCGTTGCTCTGTCTGCTCATACCTCCGGTGTAATGTGAGTCATCTTTGCTCTCTTAAGAGCCTCTTCAAGTATGCTACGTGGATATCCTCTAGTCAAAAATTTCTTATACATAGCCTCCAATTGAAGATTGCATTGATGGCTTATGGAATTGTTGCGCAATACCCGCAAAAATTGTGAAAAGTGTAGTGATGTTTTGAAATGTCTGGGATGAAAACTGTCAAAATGCAATATAGTATTTCGATCTGTCGGTTTAGTGAAAAGTCTATATTCCAATTTTTGATCGATAATCATAATTTCAACGTCAAGAAACTGTACACTCTTTTCATTAATATGTGAAGTCATCTTCACCGGCGTCGGCAGTGCATTTAAATCCCGTGTAAACTGAAGCGCCTCTTCCTTAGAACCATTCCATAAAATGAGGATGTCATCAATGAACCTAAAATATCGAGTGATATATAGGTCATATCTTTGTAAAATGTATTGCATCTCATATTGGTACATGTAAGCGTTCGCATACATGGGGGCCATCGCTGCCCCCATTGATGTACCTGCTATCTGTAAATACCAATTCACTTCAAAATGGAAGTAGTTATTCTGTAAGGCAATGTCAAGCAGTTCCAGAGTAAATTCAACAGAAGGACCATGATAATACTGTGAGTGGGTGAGAAGATCTCTCTTTGCCTGTACCCCCTCTTCATGTGGGATGATGGTATACAAACTTCCGACGTCCATCGTGATCAGAATACCGTTGAAAGTTTCCACCTCATTCAAACGATGTATCAGGTCTGGAGTATCCTTTATGCATGTAGCCAGAGATGTGACTGGATCTTTAAATAAATAATCGAGATATTTGGCTATAGGTTCTAAAAGTCCTTGTACTGCTGAGACGATAGGACGTCCTGGAGGTTTTTCCAGGTTTTTGTGTACTTTAGGTAGTGTATAAATTATTGGAGTTCGTGGGTGTGTTTTCTGCAGATATTGAAATAACTCTAGATCAATGTGTCCCGCTTGAAGTTCATATTTCAGTATTTCCTCTATCTTTTTGGCAATTGAACTAGTGGGGTCCTTATCCAGTTTTCTGTAGGTCTTAGTATCATTAAGTTGCTGTCTAATTTCTGCCGCATACTCCTCATAATTTAAAACAAACCCCCCCCCCACCCTTATCGGCTGGTCGAATCACTATCGTTGGGTCTGTAGCCAGATTTTTAATCAAGGCGAGATCATCTCTAGAAAGATTATAGTGTTTAGGTCGATGGTTTTGTAAAACTGATCCCGTTTCGTATTTTACCGTTGAAAGAAAAGATTTAATTGCTACTTGATTTATTGGAGGATCAAACACACTTTGTGTTCTAAATTTATGCGTATTCTTTATATTGGAAGGGATTTCTGATCGAGATTTAGAGTTTTTAAAGAAGTCTTTTAATCTCATATTTCGGCCAAACTTAAACAATTCCACCTCCCATTGAAAACCATTGGGGGGGGGGTTGTAGGCATAAAGGAAAGACCTTTACTCAAAATGTTTGTTTCCGCAGGTGTGAGTTCTCGTTTTGAGAAATTAAAGATGGGAACTAATTGCGCCTCTGTGGTCTCCCTTTTGGACCAGTGGACACGTCCTTTTTGTCCACGCCGGGTATTGGATCTTTTCCTTGTTTGAACATACTCCGTGTGACCGTTGTGGGTGATTTCACCCTGTCTCGAGCTGGCCCCTCGTCTAAAAAATGGACTGATGTTCCAACTTGGGTTCCTTCTCCCTCTGACACAGATTCCCCTGATGTTATGTCCACAGTGGAAACATTCGGTCTCACTATTTTCTTGCGGAATCTTCTTGGTCTTCCCTTATGTTCCCCCGAAAGCCATCAATAGACTGAAAACTCTTGATAATCAAGCTGAACCCTTTCCATTTTTTGTCATTTAAACTTAATCAATTGGTTTTTATATTTAATTACTTCCTCATTTAATTTCAGAATTAAATTGTTACCCTCCTGTGTGTTAAGTTGTAGCGCATATTCAGTTTCCAGATTTTGAATTTTTTTCCCTAATTTCCACTACATCCTCTTTGACGTCTTGGATAGTTATTAACATAAGGTCCAGGGAACACTTATTAAGAACTGCTGTCCAATCTTTACAAACCCGGGCCTTAGTTCTGCCTGTGGTAGGGATATTTCTCACTCTGAAACCCCTAGGGATTTGTTTTGCTCTATGATAATCAGAGAGAAAAATTCCATGAAGGTCCAAATCCACTTCCTTCTTTTTCAATTTTAGAAGCTTAAAGTATATATCTCGTAATGTTGTAGTTGTGGGTAATTCCAGACTGGAAGTGCTCCACAATATCTCCTCAGCCTGTGCATCGCTGAATTGAAGTGTGGTAGCCTGAGAGGAGCATGCCCCTGCCTGAGACAAAAAATCCTCCATACTTCCCGTGTTGTAACAATCAATATGATGTGGTATTCCCAAATCTGCTTAGGGCTTTCCTCCAAAATATATACAGATTAAAAATTAACTTTTATTCCAATCAATTAAAAAAAGTGTACTGTTGCTTTAAAAACAAAGTATTGCCAGCAAAACAGTTTGCTGTGCTAATACAAAAGAAAGTTCCATTAGAAGCCTTAATCCCTTTAAATATTAGGGAAAATAATGTGCAACATCACTTAAATTACTGTGGGTGCATAGACAGAGTGCTTGCCAAACACTCTATATTTACAGAACAAAACCAATTCCTGCACTCCAACCTAAGTCTAATGGTACCTGGTGCTCTGGTTGCAATACTAACATATCCAAAGAAATACCGGCACTCAAGGCTTTTCAATCCAGACAAATTCTTTTTAATCCAAAACCACTGTCAACGTTTCAGCTCATGGAGCTTTCATCAGGACATAAATCACAAATAATTAAAAAGCTTATATAGGAAACAATTAATCAGAGTACTTACAAAGCAGGTGATCCTCATTCACTCCTGCCGCCAAGCGTGCACCGGTCGCTAACACGGAAGTGTATTCACTTCTTGGTTTCTGCCCACGTGACCGGAGGAAATGAGAGTTTCTATTGGTCAGCCGGACCTCGTTCCTAGGCAGCTGGGGACTCATTTGTCTCCTTAGTACCTCCCATCTGTACGGGCACCGTTAAGGACCAAATCTCTTAACCCTCCATTATGTTAGGGCATTACCATAGCAACCGGACAACAGCCAGATCGGCAAGGAGGAGGAGGAGCATCTATAAAGACATAGAACAGGGACAAAACATTATACTTATCAAAAGACACATAAATAAATAACAATATTGTGCAAATAATCTAAGATCAATTTGGTAATATCCAAGAAAGGATGATTTTGGAACACAATGAGAGGAACTATCACCAGCTCCTGTACAATCATCATATATAAGTGCACTTAATAAACACATATATTATAAAGTGATAATGTTCACCTATATACCATTTAAATAGGTTGGTTCTACCAATACAGTTCATTCTAGTTTATCTCACGCTGTTCGCGTGTTACACATGAACAATAAAGATGTATTTGAAATTGATGACGCAAGTACGCACGCAGCCGCCGAAACCCGGAAGTGGACTACAAGTTGGACGCGGCGGGAATTTGCCGCCGAGGACAGCGTATATAAATTGGTTTTATTTTTATTTTAAACAGATTGCAGGGGCCTTCGAAGGGACGTGGATGTCCTGAGCGCGCAGCCCATATACTGTGACGGCACACATACTGAAGCTATCTCCGATTTGAGGAATATAATTGACGGTCTTCAGGGGGATATATGAGGACAGCATTGATACCCCGGCCGAGTCTGTATTACAGCCTGCAATCACAGCAGGAATTCAGCAGGTTTTAAAGCTCACCAATTGATATACAGTCACCTTTTCATTCATTACAGATTCTCCACAAATTCAGTGGGTGAGATACACCTATTTATTACTTAAGTGCACTATTTTTTGGACTATTGTACATAAGGACATATATTATCTTTTTGATTTTCTTCATTTTTTAAATTTTTTGAATTTTTCATTTTTTAGTAAATTTTTTTCGTATTATTTATTTTTATTTTTTTCTTATTTTTTTTTCTTATTTTTTTCTTTTTTCTATGTACATAGATTACAACAGATCCAACCATTATCCATATGGATATGTTTTCCTTAGACCATTAAACAGGAATATTATTAGCTGTGTATATATACTTATTATGAATTTATACAATACCCATGGAGGTCATTCTGTAAATAGCTATTGAATATATGATGTAATATATTCTTTTGATCAAATCATAATCTCTTACATAAAGCTAAATACCTATGAATTTAAGAATTAGAGCATAATAAATTAAATTATATTACCTTTCACTATCGTTTGATTATTTTACTATATTGAGTGCGGTATTCATATTAATTTTTTTTGTATAATGTTCACCTATATGCCATACTATAAATCAAATAAATAGTATGGATCCTAACATGTGCAATTCATTATTCATAAGATTAAAGTGCAAAAAGTGCCTAATACTGTAGTCTGAATATGTTACAAATGCAGAGAAAAGTTTTTTGTGCAAATAATTAAGAGTGAAACTAAAGTGCATACGTGCCTAAATCAGTGTTAACTTTATATAATAAAAATTATCCATAAATGTGTCTGGACATTCTGTCTACCTCGGTCATCCCCGCGGATCAGTATCGGGACATGATCGATTGCAACACATCTTAAGGATGAAAGCTGATGTTGTAATTCCCAAAAATTGGAATATTTTAGCATTGGATCCTACTCTTCCAGAGAACTTTTGCCAGAAACCCCTGTTCTGCAATCGATCATGTCCCGATACCGATCCGTGGGGGTGACTGAGGTAGACTTCTTCTACAGAGGGAAACCTACTGGATCGTACAGCTCGACACCCTTTCACCTAGGGGTCTGAACGAGAAATGTTCTTTTTCAGCCTTTATATGATAGGTGGCTTATAATTATAGTAGTAGGGTGCTTATCCCCAGATATATATATGTCATACTGTTGTAATTAATTTTTATTCTTATTATACTGTTTTAAATTTTGAGTACACATGGTTTAACAAGATATTATGACAGATGAAAGGGACTACATTTGAAGACAGAATGTCCAGACACAATTATGGGTAATTTTTATTATATAAAGTTAACACTGATTTAGGCACGTATGCACTTTAGTTTCACTCTTAATTATTTGCACAAAAAACTTTTCTCTGCATTTGTAACATATTCAGACAGTACAGTATTAGGCACTTTTTGCACTTTAATCTTATGAATAATGAATTGCACATGTTAGGTTCCATACTTTTTATTTGATTTATAGTATGGCATATAGGTGAACATTATCACTTTATAATATATGTGTTTATTAAGCGCACTTATATATGATGATTGTACAGGAGCTGGTGATAGTTCCTCTCATTGTGTTCCAAAATCATCCTTTCTTGGATATTACCAAATTGATCTTAGATTATTTGCACAATATTGTTATTTATTTATGTGTCTTTTGATAAGTATAATGTTTTGTCCCTGTTTCTATGTCTTTATAGATGTTCCTCCTCCTCCATGCCGATCTGGCTGTTGCCCGGTTGCTATGGTAATGCCCTAACATAATGGAGGGTTAAGAGATTTGGTCCTTAACGGTGCCCGTACAGATGGGAGGTACTAAGGAGACAAATGAGTCCCCAGTTGCCTAGGAACGAGGTCCGGCCGTCCAATAGAAACTCTCCTTTCCTCCGGTCACGTGGGCAGAAACCAGGAAGTGAATACACTTCCGTGTTAGTGACCGGTGCACGCTTGGCGGCAGGAGTGAATGAGGATCACCTGCTTTGTAAGTACTCTTATTAATTGTTTCTTATATAAACTTTTTAATTATTTGTGATTTATGTCCTGATGAAAGCTCCATGGGGAGCTGAAACGTTGACAGTGGTTTTGGATTAAAAAGAATTTGTCTGGATTGAAAAGCCTTGAGTGCCGGTGAAATGGAAAAATCAATCAATACATTGATTATTTCTTTGTGTATCTGCCCCTGGCCAAATCAATGAAACAATGCGTGCACGCTCCCTGAAGTAATTCACACCAGACACAGGTTCCAGGTTGTTGAATAACTTGAGGAAAGTTTATTCAGAGGGGACGGCAGGTCCCTTTTAAAGCAAAATTACATCATAAGCATTGTCAGAGATAACATGGAATAATACATAAATAATTGGTTAAGTGTTAAGTGTTTTATTCAAAGCACGTCCTACAGGGTGTGCCTTCTTATGTCATTACTGTCGTCATGGAGTTCTCCCCCAGGATTCCAGCGCCATCTTGAAAATTAGTGTTTGGTTGATGGGTGGGGTACTCCTGAGTGACATCTAGTGGTCAGTTTAGTAATTTATTGAATAATATTGAGTATAACTAAATGGAGTAAATAGACATTTTACTAGCTAAAAATATGTCAATATTTCATGTCACCAGGTCCATGAGGGTCTCCCACGGTTTCCCGGCACCATCTTGCTGCACGAGGTAGTTAGTCGGTGTTTAAAGGGGCAGGGGGAGGAAGGGGTTAGAAGCTTCTAGCAGCCATCTTGATTAGAGCATGTGTGTATAGCTTTATATATGATATATCGTGGAATGAGTAAATAGACATTTTCACTAACTAGGAAATATGTGCAGACCTTATTTCCACAACAGTCCCCCCTAAAATGGCTATTTACCATAACAACTGCTACTGTCCCTAATATGTCCCTAGCTGCCTGCAGCTCATCTGTCTTAACAAGCATCGAATACTTCACTCCGTGGGTAACCCGCAGCGGCTAGTCCACCACATCTCCACACGTGAGACTCGCCTGTAGAGATAGACGCTTTCCCTATGCTATCCCTATGAGAATGCAGTTGTCTGTCTGACTTGGTGGGATTGGAGTGGTGTATGTGGTGTGTCACATTCTAGGTCAGTGACGTCTTAGTGTAGTAAAGTAGGGGTTACGTTGTCTATAGTCTTCCCTACTGTCTTCTGTAAATACTTTTGTATGCAAGGTAATACACAACAAGTTAGGATTAGAAAAATTATAAACACTATAAGGACTGCTGTCCCAACCTGGAAGAGGGTCCTTTGCCAACCATTCATCCATCCAAACCATCTGTCCCAAGTGTCAGTGACTCCTGAATTCTTCTTTAGCTCATCAGAAAGACTATCTAGCTTCTCTATGGCCATAGTCACCTTACCATTGGGCCCAGTATTGTCTGGAATGTATGTGCAGCATGTCATAGTCTCAGGGAGGATTTTACATACACCCCCTTTCTCAGCTAAAATCATATCTAGGGCCATTCTGTTCTGAAATGTCATTTGGGTAGTGGCTTGTAATTGCTCTGCCAGGCCCTGTAGGGCATCCCTTGTGTAGTTAACAAAGCGCTGCTGATTATAATAGATGTAATTGATCCAATTGACATTCTTATTAGCAGTTATCATTGGAATTAAGGATTCAAATCCTGCTGCCACTTCATCCCTTGCTTTGAACTCGCTAGGCACCCCCCTTGGCACACCTATGGCATCAATATACACATGGGGGTCGAAGCTCCCTCGGATGGGGGCCTCACGTCTGGTTCTAGAATGTATATGTGTAAGGTTTAATGTGTTATGACTACCATCTGGAATAATGTGGATAGGCATTATAACTTTGGCTAGGGCACACTCCCCCACCATTGCCCAGCTAGTTGGGCCCTCAATTGTCTGTCACCACATAACCAATAGATATCTCCAATGGTCTTTGCATGATTTATTAGCAGTGACACAGGTGGGCTATGGTAGGTTGAGCAATATCCAGATGGGAATCTGCCCAGATACACACCAGTATTCTTAGGTATAGCATAACATGTGTAATTACCTGGATACACGGTGACTCCATCAGGTGGCTTGACATATCCATGAGTTCACATGTTGAGGAATTTGTGGTGGACTGTGCATGGAGGCTTAGGACACATAATTCTACTTCGGGAGGTAAACTTAGAGGTGCCGTACCCAAATGGGGCCTAGCTCCTCCACATACATAGCAATTAGTCTTATTGTGTGAGTTGGCATTATACCTCATCCATTCTAGCCACAAATTAGTGTCTGAAAACCCAGTCTCTACTGCCATAGTGTCTTCAAAGGTGGGATTGGCTATAGCTACCATGTCATGTAGAGTCTTAATATGTGGTTTTAACGTGTTAATAGTCATGTGAGTGGTTCCTACCCAGTCTGGTGAGGTGAGCCTTTTTGCTAGGTATGTCTTTGTATATGGCTGCATATTGTGTTTGTGGAAACGGTGCAAACAACTATGTCACAGTAATCAAAGGTGTATGTAGCTACATCTGTGTTAGAAGAATTGTACCAGAAAGTGTAAACATGATTATCTTTGGTTATGGCCACTTGTTGGGCCCAGGCAAAGTGTAGCAGCATAAGAAAACACAAGACACATAATAAATTCATATTTCAGCAAGATTAGGCTCTTCTGGAGCAGGCACTTTTTTGCAATGTGAGGCGTGTATCCAAGAACTCTTCCCGGCTAGTTTAACTGACGTTGCTGTAATCAGGAGCACTTGATATGGGCCATCAAATCTTGGTTCTAGGGTGTGTTTCCTGAGAAACTTCTTGACCATAACCCAATCACCAGGAAGCAGCTTGTGTGTACCTGTATTCGACTCAGGATCTGGAATAGAAGAAAACACTTGGGCATGTATTTTGGTCAAGGCATGTGAGAGGGCAGTCACATAGTCTACCATAGCATCTGACTGAATCTGAAGCTGTTGGGGAAAGTAACAACCTAACCTGGGTGCTGTACCAAACAAAATCTCATAAGGTGATAGGCTATATTTTCCCCTAGGAGTGTACCTTACACTAAACAACGCTAATGGGAGACTCTCGGGCCAGGGCATGTTAGTTTCTTGTGACATTTTAAGCATTCTGGCTTTCAAAGTGCCATTCATGCGCTCTACCTTACCACTACTCTGTGGGTGATATGGTGTGTGGAATGCAAGGGTCACCCCCAGTGCTGACCAGACTTCCCGTGTTAATGAGGCAGTGAAGGAGGTCCCTTGGTCACTTTCAATCACTTCTGGAACTCCATATCGACAAACAATTTCCGTCAAAAGGTACTTGGCTGTAGTCCTCGTGGTGAGATTAGTCACTGGGAAGGCCTCTGGCCATCCTGAAAACATGTCCACTATGACCAATGCATATTCATAACGTCCACTCTTTGGCATCTGAATGTGATCAATCTGGATCCTCTGAAAGGGGTATTGTGGCTTGGCGATTAGGTGCGGTCTTTATAATCTTTCCAGGATTGCATTTAGCACATATAGTACAAGATTTACAGTAATTCTGTGTTAAGGTAGTGATGCCTGGTGCTTCAAAATACTTGTCAATCAATGAGTTCATCAGATGTTTTGACAGGTGGGCTGGCCCATTGGACCACTGCTGGATACATATTTCTGGTTAGGCAAAACTTGAGATTGATAGTGTAAACATCATCACGGAGTACAGCTCCTTTGTTCTTCCAACTTTGTTTCTCCTGGGGAGTAGCAGTAGCTGGTTGTTCCTTTAGAAGCCTAAGATCCGTAGGCTGTGTCTGCATGGTGTAGATGGGCACTGCGTCTGTGGCCACTCTTCTGTCCACTTCCCATCCTTGTCGTGCTGCTTCCTTAGCAGCCTGATCAGCTAAGTGGTTGCCCCGTGCTTCTTCTGAGTCTAGCCTTCCGTGTGCTTTTACTTTTAATACTGCTACCAAATTAGACCAAAGTCATGTGCTACTCCCAGAGCATATCTTGAGTCTGTATAGATGTTGACACGTAGGCCTTCAGACAATTTACAGGCCACAGTTAAGGCTGTTAACTCTGCTTCTTGAGCAGACTTGGTTGGTTGTAGGGCAGCTGCTTGTAATACTTGACATCCATGACTGCATACCCAGTGTGATATTGTCCCTGTTCATCAGCGAATCTTGACCCATCCACAAATAGTGTTTGATCCGGGTTGAGTAATGCAGCTTCATAGACAGTTGGTAGGTGTGTAGTTTCCATTTTCATTTGTTCAAAACAATCATGAGGAATATCTAGGTCACAGTCTGTGATGAGTGGGTCTTCACGGGCTTCTGTGTGGTACTTTGGGTACCCTGCTGTACAGTAATTAATAGTCTTTTTGTTGATCCCCGTAGAAGTCAGTTGTTCTTGGTTCATTTGACTCCAGGTCTTGGCCATCGGGCCTAGGTCTTTCCATGAGGTGTCAGGTGAAGAAGCAATAGCTCTTTTCAGATTTTGGAAACAGGTAATAGCTTCTTCGGTGAGATGAAAGGGCTCACACCTGAGGGAGTCCGAGTGGCTGCATGAGCTTTGAGGCTTCCGGTATCCAGGACCTGCAGTATGTAATGAGACCCAAGAAGGCATGAAGAGTCTGATGTGTTGCAGGTAATGGGAGTTGCAAAATAGCTTATACACGCTGAGAAGTTAGATGTCTGGTGCCATGGGAAAGACAATGTCCCAAGAAGACCACAGAGGGCCGGCACCATTGCAGCTTGGATTTGGAAGCTTTGCAACCGGCTTCAGCGAGAAAACATAGGAGATCTTCTGAGTCACGTTCAGCAATAAGTGAATCATGAGCACAGAGAAGGAGGTCATCAACATATTGAAGTAGGACAACATCAGAGTGAGTTTTCTGCCAGGGTTCTAGTACCAAAGACAAGGCACGGGCAAACTGAGTGGGGGAATTCTGGGCCCCCTGAGGTATGACAGTCCAGGTGTATTGTTGTCCTTCATGGGTAAAAGCGAAGAGGGAGCAACAGGAGGGGTCTAGTGGCACACTGAAAAATGCATTAGCCAGATCTACTACAGTGAATACCGTGGCTGTAGGTGGGACCTGAGATAGGAGAATATGTGGATTTGGAACAATGGCAGTATCATTGACAGTCACTTCATTGACTGCACGAAGGTCCTGGACCATCCTGTACTGGTCAGGTTGTCCTTTAGCAGTTCTCTTCTTGACAGGGAAAAAGGGGAGGAGGGAGTGTTACATGGAGACACATACTTAATGAGGGCACCTTTGGCGAGTAGGCTTTCGACTTGTTTGGTGATAGCATCAGTTTGTGCAGGTTTCAGAGGATACTGTGGCCTACTGGGGGGGTAATGCTCCTGGCAGGAGCTTGACCACAACGGGGGGCACTTGTAGACGTCCGATGTCATCTGGGCCGGTGGACCAAAGCTTTGTGGGATACGGTCCAGAGCACTGGGGGTTTGTTGGACCCGTGAATTCCCTGTGGAGGTGGTGAGGTTTAACAATATGGGCAGTGAGCAGAGTACAGTGGTGTCTGTCTGTGATAAGGGTGTAGTTAACTGGACCCTGGA
>OW240913.1:251433139-251481139 GCA_933207985.1 Pelobates cultripes
GAGCGGTGAGGGCAGATATTAGGGACGGCAAATCAGCCGGGAGGGGAGGGGACAACGAGGTAGAAGGGGCAGGGACATTGGGAGGAGGTGACACTGGAGAAGGGGTTGGAGGGGTGGGAACGGGAGTCTGAGTCAGAGCGGTGAGGGCAGAGATTAGGGAAGGCAAATCAGCCGGGAGGGGAGGGGACAACGAGGTAGAAGGGGCAGGGACATCGGGAGGAGGTGACACTGGTGAAGGGGTTGGAGGGGTGGGAACGGGAGTCTGGGTCAGTGCGGTGAGGGCAGAGATTAGGGACGGCAAATCAGCCGGGAGGGGAGGGGACAACGAGGTAGAAGGGGCAGGGACATCGGGGGGAGGTGACAGTGTGTGGATCACGGGAGGATCAGCCTGGAGGATGGATCACGGAAGGAGGGGAGGTGTGGGGGCAGAGAGTTGAGTAGAGGATGAGAGGATGGAGAGAAGAGAAGTCCGGAGGCATAAGGGAAGCGGGATCAGCGGGAGGACAAGGGTCTGGAGGATCTGGGGCGGTGAGGTGAGTAAGGGTCGAGAGGGCAGAGAGCGGGGCAGCGGATGGACACGGGTGAGTGGGTAACACTGGGGAGGGGTCAGTCGAGGTGGAGAGGGGACGAGAGGAGGAGGAGGAGACCTCGGTGGGCGGGGTAGGAACAGGCAGGGCAGGACCTGGATTAGGAACTGAGGCAGAGGCAAGCATAAGTAAAGGTGGCGGGGGACAGGGAGGAATGTTATTTAACGTAAAGGATGTTACTGTAAACATACGATTTGTAACTAGCAAGATACAATGTTTAAAATAACTTGCATTATTTTGCAATTTCCCTTGTTGCAAGACACAGGCATTAATTAATATTCATCAGGCTAATCAGCTGTTATGCTCTTATATTCGTGCCCTACAGAACTCATTTGTAGGTCACACCACAGGTGCAAATGACTCTTTAGCAACCTTTTTTTTTTTTTTTAAATATCACGGACACATTTCTGATACAGGGAAACAAATGGCATGATTGTTTTAGTAATTATAATGTTTCAGTTCATAATATGTAGAGCGTAAGGAAAACAACATGTCTCTAAATAGGACGAGCATAATAGGGGTAGGCCTCATGATGGAGGGAGCCATGACAGGGGCGGGGAAGGAAATGACAGCAAGGGAGGAAGTGAAGTCCATGATATGTGAGGGAAAAGAAGACAGGAGGTGTGGGCATGGTAAGGGCGGAAGTGACGTTACTTTAGAAGCAACCGTGACTGTAGATAGGTCACGGGACTGGCAGGGTCAACCTCCTTCTGTACTAGGTGCCATCTTTAGGGTGGTGGCTGACGTACTTTCAACAATACACCATATTATAACTAATAAAATAAGTCAGAGAAGCAACATTCCGTTCTGCAAAATGAAATATTAAACTATGAACAGACCTGGCAGGTTAAATAAGACAGTTGAGAACATTATGCATTTAACAGCCCATAAAGCTGTCCATAGAAAAATGTACTTTAACATGATGCAAGATAAACTCACGGAATTCAACCAATTTCCCTTATCCTCCAACCATTAATCACTTTCCTCCTCTTATACTGACTTAACAACATCGCATATTCCCTCTATCAGTGTTAACAGGCTACACCTTCCTAAATCCCGTATTCAACACTGAATGCAATCTTGTGAGCTCGTCACTCCCACAATCCTCAGTACCTTATCACAAAACATAATTTATAAGTATATATAGCACTACGGAATCTGTTGGCGCCATCCAAATGGCAACAATAAAAATATTATTACACAATTATAGCTCCATAACCTGCCTGACAACGTCTATGTATGGAACAATGTACACAATACTACACAATTAGAATATTTTCCAGCAAAAATCCCGTCTCTAACTCTTATCGGTAGCTCCAAAGTGCAGGCATGTCACTCCTCCCCCTTAAGCAAGTGTGGGGGGAGTGAGGCCGAATGCAAAAAAAGAGAGAAACGAGAGAGAAACTGCAGGCTTGAAGATTAACCATGTGAGCTCCGTAAAGTAACAAGACAGAAGGACAGAGATTTATACGTTTGGAAACCAGAAATCTTTGCTAACTTTTTCATTTTCAGCATAGCTTCTTCCCCTGCCCTCTCTTTAACAATATCACAAGCCAAATACCCCTTAGCTGGTCTAGCATGTACTTGCCCCTTTTTGACCAAGCGAGGTCTGCCAAGTAAAGGAGACCAAGTGAGAGGGAAGAAGAAGTAGGAAAGTCTACAGTGCTCGACTGCCACAGTGGACCCGTGCGTCTTCCCAAAACGTAGACTAGTCACGATGGTCTGTGCACCCGGGGGTGGTGGCCACAGACCGGAGGGGGCGAGCGTGGGTGACTAACACAGCTCTGGGCAACAAACACAGGAGAGATAAAGGACAAATGAAAAGATGAAAGTGGTTACACTAACAAGACGACATTTGCAAAAATCACAAACATAGAGATGAGTGTAAACCCCAGAATCCAGAACTAGCCACACTACACACACACACACACACACACACACACCAAGGGTACCCACACTGTAACAACAATTAAACAAAAAATCACAGAATGACAGAGAGTAAAATGGCCATGTACATGTTAACACCACTAGTACCAAATATTTAAAATGTAGCAATCCCCAGCCCTCCCCCACCAGGCTGGCCCCGTTATAACACAAGTACCAATGAAACTCTGCAGTAATCAAACAAAATCCCAGCCCCACCGGCTGTAATGCGTTCCCTGCCCGCTAGGCAGTCAAGCTAACATAAAATCCCAGCCCCACCGGCTGTAATGCGTTCCCTGCCCGCTAGGCAGTCAAGCTAACATAAAATCCCAGCCCCACCGGCTGTAATGCGTTCCCTGCCCGCTAGGCAGTCAAGCTAACATATAAAACCCAGCCCCACCGGCTGTAATGCGTTCCCTGCCCGCTAGGCAGTCAAGCTAACATATAAAACCCAGCCCCACCGGCTGTAATGCGTTCCCTGCCCGCTAGGCAGTCAAGCTAACATATAAAACCCAGCCCCACCGGCTGTAATGCGTTCCCTGCCCGCTAGGCAGTCAAGCTAACATATAAAACCCAGCCCCACCGGCTGTAATGCGTTCCCTGCCCGCTAGGCAGTCAAGCTATTGTCTTTTAAAAAGGGGAAAAACACATACACGTCACACACATTCAAACAAGTACAGGAGGCAGATAGACAATGGACAGGTTCGTTTAAAAAAAGGGCACACCGGATGAGCTAATTACCTGTCTCTAGTAGCCTTCTGGAAGCCGGAAGTGGACTCGGAGACAGACCGACACAAAACAGGAGAATAACACAGGCAACGGCTGTATTATGGAGGTGATCAGGCTCCGGTTGTCCCATTTTCTGGGGGTCCGCTCTGGTCCTTGGTATCCGGCCCTCCGAACCGGCAAATCCGGGGCCCCACGTTATGGGCGCCAATTGAAATGGAAAAATCAATCAATACATTGATTATTTTTTTGTGTATCTGCCCCTGGCCAAATCAATGAAACAATGCGTGCACGCTCCCTGAAGTAATTCACACCAGACACAGGTTCCAGGTTGTTGAATAACTTGAGGAAAGTTTATTCAGAGGGGACGGCAGGTCCCTTTTAAAGCAAAATTACATCATAAGCATTGTCAGAGATAACATGGAATAATACATCAATAATTGGTTAAGTGTTAAGTGTTTTATTCAAAGCACGTCCTACAGGGTGTGCCTTCTTATGTCATTACTGTCGTCATGGAGTTCTCCCCCAGGATTCCAGCGCCATCTTGAAAATTAGTGTTTGGTCGATGGGTGGGGTACTCCTGAGTGACATCTAGTGGTCAGTTTAGTAATTTATTGAATAATATTGAGTATAACTAAATGGAGTAAATAGACATTTTACTAGCTAAAAATATGTCAATATTTCATGTCACCAGGTCCATGAGGGTCTCCCACGGTTTCCCGGCACCATCTTGCTGCACGAGGTAGTTAGTCGGTGTTTAAAGGGGCAGGGGGAGGAAGGGGTTAGAAGCTTCTAGCAGCCATCTTGATTAGAGCATGTGTGTATAGCTTTATATATGATATATCGTGGAATGAGTAAATAGACATTTTCACTAACTAGGAAATATGTGCAGACCTTATTTCCACAACAGCCGGTATTTCTTTGGATATATATATATATATATATATATATATATATATATATACTTGATGAATGATCCAAAATGCACTCTCAGGACTTGTGCATAAAATCCGTTTTTATTTTAAATCATGTGTTACAAACAAATCGACAACCAACGTTTCGACCTCTACAGGTCTTTTTCAAGGTTAGTGAAACTAGCAAAATAGTGCATTTATATAGAATAAGGTGTAAGTGCACTTACCAAACTTTAGCGTTGTGTGTTCCCCTCTCCGAACCCGGAAGTGAGTTAGGACCGCCTTCCCGACGTCATTACGTCAGGTCGTCCGGCGGAGTGTTGATAGGTTGCCATAACAACAAGTGTAAATTACCAGAGTGTAAAATACTGTGATAAAGAAGTGAAGAATGTTGATAAGGGAGAACTAACAAGATGAAAGGAATAGATCCATATTGTAATAACTAACCTCATGCGGCAATTAGTGGTATCCACGATCATAAAGGTGTCATAATTAGTGACTAAGTGCAGAAGAATGTGAATCAATCGTGCAACTATGAAAAAAACTATCAGATGATGGATCCAAGAATTCACCCGAATGAGGTGTTGCTAAATGTGATGCACATAAGGTATAAATATAAATATAGACCTTAAATCAAGGATAATTACAAAGTTATAACTGCAAATGAATTAAAGCACCATTGCAATAAATATTACATAATAGAGAATTTGGACCTAAGAACAGATCTGGAAAGAAAATCTAAAGCTAGACAAATAATTATGTCTATGTATGAAAAATATGCAAAGCTATACTTTGTTGTAATATAACATCTATGAGGTATAGACCTAATAAAACGAACACCTATTGATCTTGATCAACTATTGCGGTGGGAGAGGACAAAAGTCCAAGAGACTCAATCCTGTGTACTACTGCAAATACATATAACTATATAAAATATTAGATTTAACAGTCAAACCTGTCTAGAAAAAAATAAGTCCAAAAAAAGAAATAATAATGAAAAATAGAATTATATGAACACGTATCCCGTCTGTAAGTGTTGATTAGAGAAACATAGAATATGTGACGTGTTCATTGAGTCCTTTTGGAGCTGCTGTTTTTAGAGAATAAATCCAATATGCTTCCCGTTGTAGAAGAATCTTAGACCTATCGCCTCCTCGACGTAAGGGTGGAACATGATCAATGGCAATAAATCGCAGAGTGAGAAGACGATGGTTAAGGGCCAGAAAATGTTTGGCCACTGGTTTCTCAGTGTGTTGGTCACGAAAGGCTGTGGTAATTGCTGAACGATGACCTCTTATGCGATCTCTAACAGTAAGATCAGTTTTGCCCACATACGCTAGCCCGCAAGGGCACGTGATCAGATAGACTACATGATCAGTTGTACAAGTAATGTAATGTTGGATAGGGATCCGTTTGCCTATATATATATTTATGTTAAGGGCTCATGATAGTACAGAAGATACAAACACTGACAAGTGTGGGATGGTATTAAAAGAGCAAGTCGGTTGTGGTGTGCCGGAACCGACGATGAGGTAGGCCTGCAAATAAAGAGGGCCCACCAAGAAGAAATGTAAGAGAAAAGGAGTTAATAAAAGAGGAGTGGGTGGGAGGGTGATGCAGCGCTGACCTCGAACGGTATGGAGCCAGGTAAGGGGTATCCCTTAAGTAGAGAGAAGGTGAGTCATACGCCCCTCCCACAATTACAGGCCAAAAGGCCTTAATACTTGTGTTAAGGGCTCATGATAGTACAGAAGATACAAACACTGACAAGTGTGGGATGGTATTAAAAGAGCAAGTCGGTTGTGGTGTGCCGGAACCGACGATGAGGTAGGCCTGCAAATAAAGAGGGCAAAAGTAGAAAATAAACTTTATTACGAAACGAGCAATATACATACTTTAACCAGACATATCTTGAAAGGCATTTCTAACCTCTTGTACCGGGTTAGGTATGTATCTAGAGTATGCAGAAGACTTCCAGCGCCCTAGTGACTTGATAACATGCACTGGAATGTTTGCACTGGACGCTGTGGAGGCCGCACCTATGCGGAAGGAGTGGCCCGAATAGTTAGCTTATTTTAGGCCTAGTTGTGTAAGTAGGGACCTGACGTGGGTCATGAAGGTGGTGGTAGTGAGTACCGAACCTTGTAGACAAAAAAGTGGTTGAGATGGTGATGCTTTGAAATGCTGAGTATATGTATCCAGTAATATGGGGGGCACCACTCGTTGTGGGTAGGATAGTATCTAATCTCTACCGGGGGTGCGTGTTGATTGGTTTTGGAGTGATGCAGAGCTAAGATATAGTAATCCATGCGTTTTGTTAAGTGTGAATGAAGCAGAATGTGAGTGGACTGGGATGTGTTGATGGCGGTAAATTCTCTTGGTCTCAAGAACCCGTAAAAAGCCACATATATGGCGGTTTTTATAACAAGGTTTGTATTGTTCGCAAAGGGTTTTAAATCTAGTAGGCTGGATAAATCTTTGAAAATATTGAAGTCTATAGGTAGCCTTTGCGTGGTACGTGGGGGTTCGGATCTCTGGATACCCCTAAGGATGTTCTTGATCTGGTAGGAGGACATGAAACTAGTGTTGTTTGGTTGTAATGTTAGCATGTGATGTTGTACGCCTGTCAGATATAGCTTGATTGTGTTGTAAGATAATTTAAGTTTGAGGTGGCAAAAAGAAGCAAAACCCAACAAAGATGTCATGATGAAAGGTTGTGTGATGTTGTGCAGTGACAGGAATCTTTTAAATAGCAGGAAAGCCCTGTCATATGTTCTCCGGGTATTGGTGGACAGTGCTAATTGTGCCAATGTCCTGCTATGTTGCATAATAGCTTCTAGTCCATAACTAGCTGGTGGAAAGGTGGAGTGGTCGTGGCTGTGCGTGCGGCTGACGGAAGTATTTGCCGAAAAGCCTGTAAATTGAAACGAGACAAATTGTCAGCAGCCGTGTTACAAACACCTGGGACATGAACACACAACAAGAAGAAATTATGGCATGCCGCCAGCCAGGTGAGTTTCCTCAAGAACCTCATAATGGTCAGTGACTTGGATCGGCCTTTATTTATGATGTGGCAAGTAGCTTGGTTGTCTGAGTAGCAACGTACTGACGAACCTGCCCATAGATGCCCCCATGTCACGGCAGCTGCCACAATGGGATATATCTCAAATAGAGCTGAGGTAGTGGAAAAACCTTCCAGGTCCTGAACCTCTGGAGGCCAGCTACCCCAAAGCCATTCATTCCCGTAAATTGCTGTAAAACCTGTGGTAGACGCCGCGTCTGACCAGATGGTAGGTGAGGAGTCAGACAATTTAGGGAGAAACATGCTTTTTCCATTCCAGGTGGTCAAAAAGTTTCTCCACATAAGTAGGTCTGCCGTGGCTTGGGTATCCAGTGGTAACCTGTGTGCATCATGTCTAAATAGTGGGAACATGTATAGGAGCCGTGAGATTAAAGCCCGGCCTTGAGGTATAATGCGCATGGCAAAGTTCAGTGACCCAAGTAGAGACTGCAATTCTTTGCGGTTGCAAGTACCGAGGTGTATGTAGAGGTTAATGTTAGTAAGAATGTTCTCTATCTTGGTGCGTGGCAGGCTGGCTTGCATGGTGGCTGAGTCTAGCATGATTCCCAGAAAGGTGATGACTGTATCTGGTCCTTCAGTTTTGGTGGGGGAGACTGGAACACCCACCTGTTTAAAAAGACTGATGGTTTCTATGAGGCTGCTGGGAGGGGAAATGTTCTCTTCGATCAGTAAGAAATCATCCAGGTAGTGTATAACTGTAGGGCATCTGGCTACATTTAATAATAACCAGCATAATGTTTCGGCGAATACGTCAAAAATGGCCGGACTACTTTTTGAACCAAACGTTAGGCGTGAGAAAAAGTAGTAGTGCCCGGCCCACTTAATGCCATGCAGGTGCCATAGTGTAGGGTGGATAGGCAATAATTTGAAGGCATTTGTAATGTCAGTCTTGCTGAGCCATGCTCCGACCCCTGCCTGCATAATAGCCGTAATGGCGTGATCTATGGTGGAGTATTGAAGTGAAAATTCCTCAGAGGGGATAAGGGAGTTCAGACTAGGTGTGGCAGATATGTGAGGTGCAGACAGATCGATGATAAGTCTTTGTTTGTTGGAAGATTTCCCTGTGACAATACCGATGGGGTTTGTCCGCCATGTGGAAAAAGGAGGGGACTGAAAGGGTCCCAATAGGAAGCCCTCTGCCACTTCTTTGGCTATGAGTGTGCTAACCGCTGTAGGGTTTTGTTGTGCAGATTGTAAATTAGGACATTCAAGGATTCCTGAAGGCATGTGTATGAGACCAGTATGGAATCCTTGTGATAGGCCAGTGATGATGAAGTCTACCAAATGTCTAGACGGATGTTGTGACAGTAATGCCGTGAGTACAGAAATATTTATCTCAGTTAAGTATTGCTTAGGGTACATTTTATTTGGACACATGGTTTTCGCATGTGCCCTAAAACATTTTGAACATATATGCAATAACCGACAACCACTGTAATTACATGCACCGACATTGAAATTATTACATATTTGGGATTTCCCCAAAAACTTGATAGGTCGACCCAGTTTGTCTTTGGGTGTTCTCTCTGCCGAAACAGCGGAGCTAGTGCCCTGCGAGGTGGTAGGTTCGTTCGCAGTGGTCGGACAAAAATTGGCAGTATGAGCCATGGAGGAGCAGTGTGCACAGGCCGGTGCTCTTAGACCTGCAAAGTGCCTGCAAAAAATGATCGTATCAATCTTACTCCAGTTGGACCTTGTCCCGTACTGTGAGAAGGCGCCAGACACTTTGGCAGAAAAGGATCTATGGTAGTCATAGAAAGCTGACCCACCATATTTGTTGCCCAGATCAACCAGCCTGTGCATATATAAGTCAAACTCCTCACGTCTGTGGGGATATACCGTACAGATCACATCCCGATAAATGCCAAAAGCTAATACAAATTCTGGAATGGTTAGCTTCCTATTTAATCGTGCATCCCTAGATTTGACCACCACAGAAATATCGTCATAAGCGTATGTCTTATGTTCCACTATATCCTGGGAGGCAATTAGTAGTGAGGCCAGATTGACATCTTTACCTTCCAGGATATCTTTCCTGAGGTGCTCAGGAATCATGTGGGCCGGGTAAACCTCTTGGTCATCCGAGGTGATGGCTGGAGAAACTGATTGCGACTCCACCACTGATGGGGGAATTGCCGTGGCCGGTCCAGCCATAGTGAGGGCTGTAGTGACCGATTCAAGTTTCTCCAGCCTAGAATTGACCTTGCTCATGGATGCCATGAGGGACGTGAGCATGTCATGTATGTTTCCTGGGTTGGACTGGCTCGACCCTTCCCCAGCGTCCATGTTATCGGTTGAGGTGTGTAGTAATTTGTAAAGTTCCGCTTTCGTTGCTGTTGCTGGAAAAGGGATTTGCCGTCTGAGTTCGCTAGTGATGCGAGGGATAGTCCATGATCTGAAAGATGCTGGACTAGCCGTATCTTCCTCCTGTGATGGGGTGTTTGCTCTAGCCAGAGTACTCAGGATGGAGAAATCCTCTACCCCTTCTTGAGACATACTAGATAACAAAATATTTGGTTAGCGTAAAAACCCCCAGGGGATGTACTGGCAGGCTAATTATGCCGGATGAGGTGAAAAATTAATCTTGTTCTTTGGTGACAGGTGAGGCCCTGCTAGTTGCCAAGTGGCTATGAGAGGCTCTATCTATGCGTTGGCGCGAGGGGTTATTTGAGGCCACCCGACGTAGTGGCAGGAGTTCGTAGGCCTCTCGGTGACAATACAAGAAAACCGGGGAAGGGAGTGACAGGTGGCACCCTCTCTATAATTTGCGAGGCGGCTAACTCACGTGTGGCCCGGGGGGCATTACCTCCGAAACGTTGAGGCGGGGTGTTGGCCTCGCGGACCACTAAGCGATAGGCAGAATGCCCGGAGGGGGGATACCTATTTGGGCCTATAACCCCTAAAATTTGCCAGTACTCTATGTCCTAAGTAGAGAAGGAACCATATGTGATGTATGGCGTGAGCAGGCTTAACGTACCTGGTAGTATGTATGAGTTTGATAAGCGACAGGTAAAGAGAAACTGGAAAAACCTAAAGGGATAGAAAACCAGATATGATAGTGTGAGAATTGGATCCTGTGATACCAATTTAGACTAGTTAGCTGTGATGAGTTCTATCAGTACATATGGAGGGGGAATTTTTTATGAATGGTAGTGGCCCGACTGGCCCTGTTATGTGGTATGGTCCTAGTAACCAGGCTTAGGGGTGTGTATAATATGTCTCTATGGTGACAAGATTAATGCGTATGATTTAGTAATGCTAGTGTTTGTAGTATAATATGGTGCAGGATTTAAAACAATACAGTCTATTTTAGGCCGTAAACGTAAGCCATGAAAAGAGGTAAGTATGAGGTACAGAAATACTTGAGAAATTATCCCAAAAACAGGAAAAAACGTGACGTATGAGTGGTTGAATCAAGACGTGTGATTCAACCCGAAAGTTTGTGAGATTTTTGAGACAGTGTTCTTGTGTACTTGGTATGTCGTTTGAGTACACAAAGAAAAAGTCAGAATATATAAGTGCCATGTAAGAAACGTGAGTACATGGTATGATAGAAACGTAATTTCTAAAAACTTAATTTATAACCCAAGTCCTACATGAGATATCTATAAATAATGTAAAAGCTTGTTTAAGCATAACTCCATAAATATATGTATATAACATGAAGAATTTCACTATAACTAATAATGCAATATCTGCTAATAGATTGAAACATAACCTAAATAAATACTTATTTATAAGTAGTTAACAGGGGGATTTGCTCCAGTCATATGCAAGGATTCCGTAATTTGCATAAATAAATACCAGTAATAACATGAAAAACAACTATAGATACTGATATTGCAGAAAACAAGAAGTTTGCTTAATACAAGAAAACCGAACCAACCGTCAGTCAGCACATAGAGTATACCGCGATCATGCCGGCAGCAAAGGGGTTAATATGCCTGTGACTTGGCCGTAAAGCATGTGGCCGTAAAGTAAGGCCGTTTTAAAATCGCGACGCCGTGGGAAATGATCCGGGCGACGGACTTACGATTTTGCAGTCCTGTGGACTTAATCTGCGACGAACCACCGGGTATGTGCGTGGCTGAACGGGCGGAAGACCTGTAAGGACTCCTGGACACAGCTACACCAAACGAAACCGCAGGTTTTTTGAAAAGCAAGATGGCGCCATACGTGAACCGGAAGTGGATTCTCGTGCAGCGCTGACCTTGAACGGTATGGAGCCAGGTAAGGGGTATCCCTTAAGTAGAGAGAAGGTGAGTCATACGCCCCTCCCACAATTACAGGCCAAAAGGCCTTAATACATATAAAAGCAAGAGGGCTGCACTCAACTAAACATGCATACATTATAGGGTGCTGCTGGGGCCAAAATATACAAAATACAGAATCCAGCGCACTCGCTTATTCACTAAACAATGATTTCAAATATTAGAGATTGTAAGAGTTTTGGTTAAAAACACCTCACCTAGGCAAAACATGAGGGGGTTTAGTTACATTACTTGATCATACATTGCATAAGCCTGCCAACTACGTCAAAGTACCCCATATTTGGCAGGTCCTATCCTAGTAGCAGCCTAATGCTTGCACTTATGAGATTAATCCACTTACTTGGGAAATACATCCTTACTGGGACTCTCTGCAAGTCAAGGCTAAATAGGGCCCTGGAATGAGGCACCTGTAATAGGGAGGGATGCAAAACCAAGGAGTTGGCCTGGGTCTCCCAAATATATAAAAGAGACCAAGAGGGCTGCACTCACCTGAACATGCATACATTATAGGGTGCTGCTGGGGTCAAAATATACAAAATACAGAATCCAACACACTCGCTTATTCACTAAACAATGATTTCAAATCTTAGAGATTGTAAGAGTTTTATTTAAAAACACCTCACCTAGGCAAGAAATGATGGGGGGGTTATATATATATATATATATATATATATATATATATATATATATATATATATATATATATATATATATATATATATATATATACACACACACACACACACACACATCAAAATACAGTTGCTATGCACTCCTCCTTATACTGGGCTTTCAAAAAATATTATCCTGCCTAGGTGCATCACGCGTTAAATATAAAACAAATAGGTAAAGGGAGCACACTAGGACTTCATTAATAAAGTGGAAAAAAACTTTTTATTAAATGCTTACAGAATCATGGTCTGTGCAAGAAAAATCGACGTTTCGACCCACCCGGGGTCTTTATCAAGATCACAGTGACATAATTATTTAATCCAAATATATACACAAATATTAGTGAGAGCTTACCAATGAAGAGATCGAACAGCCGACCAGCAAGAGAACCCGGAAGTGGAGACACCACGTGAGCATAAGACGTGAGTGACGTGGTTGCTAAGCAACCTAACAAACTAAACAATTAGCTAGATACAGTATGCCCACATGTATCGAGCTGAATACCCGGGGATGGAGGAACTGGATGCAATAGCCAATGCTGTGGAGATACCTCTAACGTGACTGAGTGAGCATACAGATAAAACAAAATCCTTGCAATGTGGCAAACAATAGTGAAAGTATACTCCACAGGAAAGGCTAAATAAAAAAACAAAGAACAAAAAATAATTATCAAAAAAATTATAAAACAAAGAACAAAAAAAAAAATATATATATATATATAATGCCAAAATACCAGAGTATAGCAGTATGCAATGATACCTTTTTTATTGGACTAACATAATATTTCAGAGACAAGCTTTCAAGAGTTTTCCTCTCTTCCTTAGGTCTGAAGAAATACTGATAAATCTGATAGAGTTTAACACTTAAAACAACTGATGTTAGAGGAGGGGAGGGAGGGGTGAATGGGGTGTCAAATAGCAGAAGATGTGCCTGAAAGTGAAAAGTTTGGCTGAGAATAGCCAGAAAAAGTAAATAAACAGAGGAGAATCAATAAGCTAGTTAAAAAGAAACAAAATAACCAAAAAAAAAAATAAACAAAAAAACAACAGCAGGTAGACCTGTAAAAAGAGGGCCCACTAAAATTGAATGGCTTGCTAAAGGGAGTCGTAGATGGGTTGAACAAGGTAGTATCGGATTTCCTTTACTAGGTAGAATTAGTAGATATCACTTGCAATCCTGAATTATATATTATAACATTTATCAAAAAACTAAATCTGAAACAGTTTATCAATGAATAAGACTTTGGAGAAGCCTAGTTACAGCATGACAATTAAGAAATTAATTTATGATGGAACAAACCCAGTTCTGTTAATATACATCAATTTAGATTAATATAAAATGTATAGCTACTTACGGATTTTGAGACTAATGTGGAATTATGAATTTTAAGTTAAATTGATAATGAATATTATATAACTTAAAGACAGTTTAAGAAAATGAGCCAAAGAAATAACAGGATAATACAGCTACTAATTAGGGTTACTTTGCCTAGATTACAACTTTCACTATGGATACACATCATATTAAACATATTAAATATTAACATAAATCACATCCTTAGGATACATGATCTAAAGTTACTAGATTTTTCAATCCTACTTTAAGCATTTTACTTGATCGACGAGTGCAAAAACTCATTTAAAACATTTACTAGTCACAAAGGTTTTTTTAAGAAACTTTTGTTTGTTGATTTACTAATTAGCATAATTAACTATGCAACTGATAAAATCAGGTACACTCTAAAGACAATTTAAAGATTTGTAATATTCACTATCATGCATTGTACACTGACTTGTGTTTGTAATAGTGCTCAGCCACCAGATCTATTTTCCTACCATGTACAGAAAGCATAATGGAATATGACAAGCATACATTTGTGTATTATAGCTGCATACAGCAAAACTACTTCACTGTTTATAGTTAGAAGAATTAATAACTGGTAAAACTAAGATATGCTAAGATCTGTGGGACCTTAACATGTAATGAAATAGAGAGACAGTTAACTCCTTTAGCCTGAGAGGGATCTTTCATTTTAGCTACACCACCACCACATGTATAGATGGAGGGACAGATACCCACAGACACACACCGATCGACACAGTTAATGAAACCGGGAGACAACCGCACCAACACTAGACCGAACAAACACAAGGTTCCACCTACCTCCACGAGCAAGGAACTCACATAGGCAAAACACACAACAATTAGAAAAGGCCACACATGCGACCACTACATACTACTTGAACAATAACCACCAGGAAAATTGCAAACTAGATGGAGGCAATAACGAACACATACTCTTAGACGACAGAGACGTGGAGAGGGAGACCGCAGGACTCAGGAGAAACCTAGCGAATCGCTAGGAAAATGGTCCAGCGAACAGATATCAAAAATATAAACGCATAAAAGGAACACAAAATACCGAGATCTAGGTTGGTACGACTATCCCCCACGATCCCCAAGACTCCAATAAACACGGGAACCCAGGGGACTTAGGGGCCAGAGTTTTCCAGGGTATAGCCAGATAATCCTACCGACCCCACCAGAAGATGCACAACACCCTGAGCACAGGAACACAAATCAGGAAGGGGGAATTACAGCAGAAAGGAGAATGGGATGTGAGGAAGCAGGAAAAAGTGCCGAAACACGACCTAATGAAAACGAGGCCTGCGAGCCCTGTGGGAGTAGGAACATGATGTCAAACTAGATGCATTGATATCTAACATTATGCTTGAGACCTGCGTGTCTCCTCACCAAATCTGCACGCTTGTAAACATCTGCATTTTCGTCAATAAAATTCATATTTACAACTAAAAAGACAAATGACTTTAAAACGTGAGGCCAAAATAGCTGAATTGGAAAATGTCTCCAAGCCAGCTATGTGTTCAATCTGGGTATTTTGGACAGTTCTCATTTTAGCAAATAACTCTGTGTAGTGTCTGTAAATGTAATTAATTTATATGTAAAAGTTGCCAAATGTTTTCCAATTCACTAACCTCATAATTATAAATTTTTCAAATAAAAGCGAAAAAATAAATATAAAAAAAAAGAAAGCAAGAAATAGAGGTTCTAGTATCCCAAACTCTTTCTTTTAGTATTTATTAAATAAAATGAGGAAAATGTAAAATCTACAACTTTTGAACAGTTTACTGAAAAACATATTTAATTATTAGATTGGTTGATAGGCAGTGAGCCTTATCCTAACATAGGTACGCATTCAAATGCATTAGTTAGTAAAAAAAAACAAAAAAACATTGTGCGAGAGAAATCTATGGAACATAGTTTTAAGACAAGTAAAGGTACGTGACAAATACACCAGTTGACATGTCTAATATCACTCATGTCATTTTAAGCTGACAACCCATATATTGATTTATCCATTCTGCTATTTTTCAGCATAGAAACCATAGTAGAAGCCATAGTAGCATGCTTACTTATAGCCAGCAGTGCCTAAGTACAGTTTAATAGTAAAATGATCAACTCTATGGTTTACTTGGCAAGGATTCTTTCCTAGTTACATAGTTACATAGCTGAAAAGAGACTTGCGTCCATCAAGTTCAGCCTTCCTCACAAATGTTGTTGCTTGTTGTAGTGAATACAGTAGTTGATAAAAAAAATTCTTATGTGAGAAATATGGAAACAATAGATAATTCAGTAGAGATCCTAACCGTAGGCAATGATTTTTTAATTTTATTTATTATAAGGATTGAGGGAGGAGGACACAAAAATGAACAAAAAAAGGTAAGGGGTAGTGGGTATGTGACAAACACAATTCTGACCTTCATAGGGGTCAAATTCAATATGGCAATCGCTAGTCTGAAAGATTGCTCATATTGCATGTTAACCAAAATATACAATCCGTATTAAGTAATTGTATTGTTTTCCAGTAAGTTTGAATGAGGTCACATTCGCACCATGTGTGGTACATGGTTCCGTCAGCGGCGTTACATAGCCAGCTCAATGGAGATGAATTAGGGAATATTTTATGCATCCTAGTAAGAACCACATACCATCTGTAAGGTATTTTGTAGTGTTGTTCACTTTAGATCTGGCTCCCAGTGCTGGGTCAGTACAGGGTGTACATGTGGATATCGATTTGTAACACATGAAGATCAGTATACAGTGAGAAGACAATTGTCCATTAATACAAAATTGTTCCCAAGGTGTGATAATTTTGGTAGATAGCTCTAGTATCAAGTTTTGTTTGCAGAGTTGGGTCGCAAAGGAGTACAGTTGTAGATAAGAGTAATGTGAACTGGGTGGGATTGGATCTCTCTCTCTCAGTTCATCAAATGACAAAACGGGGGCGTGGCCAAGAGCTCCCGGTCGGAAACAGCCTAAAGCGAAAAAAGGTGAATCACTTACAAGACACTCCAACCTCCCTACAATGGCTCCGGTGAAACAAACTAAATTAACAGATCAAATCTGCCACGCCAAAAAAGACAAGCCGCGGCCGGCGCAAGATGTTGGCGAGGGGCTGGATGGCTCGCAGGCCTCCAACTCACAACAAGACCGTGAGGAAGATCAATATACAGATGCCCCGGTTTCAGAAAAAAAGCTGTGTGCAATGTTGCAAGAGTTCAGAATCACTCTATCACTCAGATTGAAGGAAAGCAACTAATGACATAAAGGAGATTGCTGATCTGGGAGAAATGACAAACAACCTGGAAGCCCACACTGATGACATATGCTCGGTGCACAATACCCTAGTGGACACAGTGCAGTCATTAGCAAAGGAACACCAATTCTTAAAGAGGAAACTAGCAGACATGGAAGACCGCTCGAGGCAGAACAATGTCCGCTTCCGCGGAGTCCCATAGAGCGTGACAAGAGACCAGCTTTCAGGATACCTAATGGCACTAGGTAAATCCCCGGTGACCGGTCTAGCTGATTCCGAATGGCTCATGGACCGACCCCACCGTCTGCCAAGACTGCAGAGACTAAGCTCAGAGATGCCACGCGATGTGGTTGTACATTTCCACTACTACAAGACAAAAGAAACACTGCTTTTGGCTGCAAGAAAACTACCCAACCTGCCTGAACCCTACTCTGGCATCCAGCTGTATGCAGACCTATCGGCGCTAACAATGGGCAGGAGAAGAGATTTTATCATCATAAAAACTCTCAGGAACAATGATGTACAATACCGATGGGGATACCCGACTAAATTACTCATCTGGAGGAATGGCAAAACCCACATTGCCAATGAATCAGAGGTGGGAATGTGACTACTAAAAGTATGGGGCCTATTCCGAGTGAGGACCCTGAGTGGTTCAACAACTACGACCCAGAAACGCACGCACGTAGAGTGGCAATTGGCGGGCTCGCCTAACAAAAGCCAATAAGAATTCCTGGACTTGCTGCCTTCAAGAGTCCTGAAAGGACTCCAATATGTCACCCTGACTCTACTCAAACTGATGATACAATATGGCATTTATGTTTGCTCGGACCAATAGGGTCGTGAGTATGAAGGAAAATGTTTTTTTTTTTTAAATTGCTTATAAGTATATAATGCACCACACGTATTTCACATAATTATCTATAGAAGGTAGTAGGGGAGAACAACTACAAATGGCCGCATGGAGAGGGGACCAAGGTGAGATGGTGTACAGATAACGGGAGACCTGTTTGCTTGCCACCCTTAAGGGGCGAGGGTGGAACCCTAAGATGCGGTCTATAACTATGCTTCCATGCAGCAAAAGGGCACATAATAATGCTAACTCAGGTTAATGGTTTCAGAGGGATAATATGGGTGTCAGCAAGATATGCAACCTTGTATAACCAAGCGCACGTTAGACAACAGACACAAGTTAATTGGGGTGGGATGATATATGCATAATTGAAAGGCTGTATACACGTGGCTCACTCAACCAGGCGCGATGATGGCCTTTTGGACGCACCAAAGCATCTCCAGGGGCTACAATCCCAAGCGGAAGAATACTTTACAAATCATGCTAATTGCCAAACCTCCACTACTACTCAATGGTTGGCCCATAAGGTTGTCATGAGAGGTATACTAATTCAAACAGGGGATCGGACAAAGAGGGCACGCGAGTCGGAGTTGAGCAGCTTGGAACAAGAATTGACTAAGGTAGAGACCACACACAAGGCAGCTCCCACGACAAGCACACACAGGCAACTAATGTCGCTATGAGCGGCTCTACATAACCTACACTTAACAGAAACAGAACAACATCTGAGATTTTTAAACAGTCCTATTACGTTATGGGCAACAAAGCGGGCAGACTATTAGCCAAGAAAGCAAAACAGACAAAACTGCAATCTAATATCCCATACATAACCTCTAAAAGTGGGGGTAAGTTATACAATCCCCAAGATAGAGTGAACGAACTGGCGGAATATTATGCATCATTATACCAACTAGAGACAGATCCCAATACACACCAACCAACTGAGGAGGAGATACGCCTCTTCCTGGAGAGGGCCCCTCTGCCTAGCCTAACACAGGCACAATGTTCATCCCTCGAAACTCCATTCACAGAGGAAGAAGTCACAGCAGCGATAAAATCCCTCCCCAAGCATAAGGCCCCTGGGCCAGATGGTCTCTCCAATTACTATATTAAATTAGCAAACCAATTAACCTCACTCCTCACTAAATTATTTAACCATATAAAATAATCTGGAATCATGTCCAAAGAAATGTTGGAAGCGCATATCGTGACATTACCTAAACCCAACAAACCTCCCACACACTGCGCAAACCTGCGTCCAATTTCCTTATTAAATGCAGACACCAAACTCTATGCTAAGCTCATAGCTTCCCGAACATTTTTCAAAATTTCCTAAACTTAGTGGAGTGGGCTAACAAATCACACCAAGCGGGTATACTGCTAGCACTAGATGCCAAAAAGGCTTTTGATCTTTTACACTGGAAATATATGCTACTTACACTCACGAAGATGGGATTCCCACCCGCTTTCAGATCAAGCATAATGGCGTTATACCACTGCCTGTCCGCCAAAGTTTTTAGTACTGGCTTCATCTCCAACCAGTTCAATATACGCAATGGTACCAGGCAGGGTTGCCCTCTATCTGCCTTGATCTTTATTCTATGCTTAGAACCCTTGGTAAGAATTATTAAACAGAACAAAACTATACAAGGTTTGAGCACTCCAGAGGGCACCAAAAAACTTGCTCTATTTGCGGACGACATCTTGTTGCTTGTTACGAAACCAGAGTCCTCCATGTCCTCCCTTCTTGAACTACTGACTGAGTACAGGTGTGGCGGAACCAACCTCGCCACTGTGCACTGGAGAAGCCTGGTTGCTTGCCTGCTCCCTTTAGATTATGGCCCTGCAGTTCAGAGCTGTTATTTTCCCTACTGAAAGGTTTATTCGTGCCTTTCTGCCAGGGTGTTCGGTAGATTCAATCTACCGAACAAACTACCAAACGATGGACCACCTGGGAGCTTGCGTGTGCCGTCAATTGACCGCCTAGAAGCTGCGGTTAACCGCAGCTTAATTGATGAATGCTGGGTGGCCTTTGTTCGTCTGCCGAACACGTGGCAGTGGCCATTTTACCTCCCAAATGGCCAGCGGTGTTCAGCACCCAACCTATGGAACTGAAAACGGACACTTATTGGTGTGAACACCGCTGAGCCGCCAGCCTCCTTACCTTCCCATTCGGTAAGTTTTGCCGGATGAACAGCATCCCACAGATAGCTAAGCCATTGAGCCTATTCGTGTAACGAAAGACTATGGGAAAGACTTTGGCTCCATGGCGATTGAACTGTATGTATGTGATCTGAGCGCCATTCGGTAGTAATGTGCACTCGGATCTAAGCTATCTGGGGATATGTAGAATGTATATGTTTTAGGTAATAAATGTGACTGTATGTAATTTTATGTCTTTTACTGTATTTTTACTGCCATGTGGTTAAGGAGTTTTGCCTCTGTCCTGGGAGATAATTGGATTACTTCCCAATTATCTCCAGGACAGAGAGGAGGGATTGTGATGTAATTGTGGGAGTGTTTAAAGGTGTATGTATGTATGTGATTGGCTAAGAGCCAATATGTTTCCCAGTTTCCCATTTGTTCCCCTAGGGAAGTGTCCACCAGGTGGGAGACCTGCATAAAAGCCGGGCAGGTAGCTCCAGTAAACCAGATTCTGCTTGACCCTCAAACCGAAGTGTCGTCTTGTTTTTTGGGGGGGATTTACTGTATGCTGTTAGAGACTGATTGCCAGGAGTGTAAGCCGCTTGGGGGCTTTTCCTGTTCGTCTGCCAACAGCTATTCGTGTGTCTCAAGTTCGGCCGTTTCCATTGTTCGTGTGTTTGCAGGTCGGGAGTTGGTGAATTCGTGGGTTTGCAGTTTGGGAGATTGGTGCTTGCAGTAGCTGTCTGTGCAGCTGAGAAAGGGGAATATCGCCTAAACGTTTAACCGCTTGTGGGCAAAACGGTCCATTACAACGGGAAAGTCTCGTACTATAAAAATAATATAGCCAAAACTCAGGCACTGCCCATCATGGTGTAAAAATACACCATGCATTTGACTGGCGTACTTCCTCCCTACAATACTTAGGTGTGAAACTGGCCAAAGCAATCCAAAACATAACCAAAGAAAATCACTACCCAATGCTCAAAAGAATCAAATCCACACTTGAGGAATGGGAAGGTCTGGAGGTAGCATAGCTAGGCCGCATTAACCTTATCAAAATGATGATATTACCACACATACTATACCTCTTTAGAAGCCTGCCCACAGCCCTCCCAAACTCACTGCTCAAACTATTTCAAGGCACCATCAATGCTCACATATGGAAGAGGAAACCCCCTAGAGTAGCCAGGGGATGCCTGGGGCTCCCCTATATAAAAGGGGGATAGGGAATGCCAGACATAAAAGCTTACTATAGGGCATCATTTCTAGCACAGGGGATCAGACTACTGTGTTCCACCAACCTCTCCCAAAACCCACTCTGGCTTGCACTCAAAAATGCATGTCTAGAAACACAAAACACGTCTCACCACCTATGGACATGCTCGGCTCCCCGAAACCCCACAAAACCCATGTTACACTGCTCAAAAGCTCTAATAAACGCCTGGAAAGTTTGGAGTCCATCGGTGATGGACCCGACACAGCAATTTAAAGAAGCAACAGTGGCATCACTAGCAGCCTATTCCCCCGGGACTGCAAGGTGGAGAGGTGGCAGGTTAAGGAAGCGAAACAGGTTCGCGACTTATTGAATGGGGAACAGATTAAACCATTCCCTGATCGCCAGAGAGAACTAGATCTGATGCCTAGAGACATTTACCTTTACCTAAGTGTTAAAAATATAGTACAAAACTGCATCAAGGATAACCCAACCAATAATGACTCAAAGGCCCTTACACCTACCCACATGTCCCTAAGCAAATTCACTAAACCCTTATCCCTGTGCTATAATGAGCTGATTACGAACGCAGCCCCAGGACAAATGAATTACATGACACAATGGGAGACAGAAATAGGATGTCAGCTCCCTCTATCAGACTGACAATCGGCAATGGCAAGTGCAAAACAAACATCGCACAGTCTCTTGCTATGGGAGGCATATTGCAAAATCACAATAAGATGGTACCTGGTACCAAATAGATTAGCACACATGTACACAGGCACAACAGGGCTATGGTGGAGATGTGATACAGAAATGGGTACCATGCTCCACATGTTCTGGAGCTTCCCAACACTGAGGGAGTTCTGGAGACAAGTCTCCCACAATGATCTCCCACAAGACAAAGCTCCTCATCCCCCTACAAGCATAAAAAACCTACTTCACATCATCCCTGATTTCATCTTACACCCCCACAGGTAGCCAAAACAGCCCTAGCCAGCAAATGGAAAAGCAAACAGATCCCCCCGATAGAGAGCATACACTAAAATGGACACGATTAGCGCATATTAGAGGGTGGCTGGCAAAATCAATGGCTGTATGGTAAAATATGAGAAAGAATGGGACAGCTGGCTAACAATTCATAGGGCCAGCAGGGGAACACACAAAACGGACAACCAAGCCCGCGCAAAAGGGGCCTGACAACTGACAAAATGACTCAGACAAATAGATAAACGGGGCACAGCTCTTAAGGCGATATCAACCAGAGATGGTGGAGCGAGACCAGGGTTTCCTTCCCCTTTTCCCTATTTTATTTTCTGAACCCCCCCCCCGACCCCTTCCTAGTAAGATACAATTAGAACAAAACGTGGTACAATAGATGTTGAACTGTTATGGCACGTCCAATGTTATGTAAACTGAATGTTAAAAATGCAAACTCTAAAGAATACTCTGTTGGACAATCTGCAAAATGTGATGTACTGTTTTTACTGAATACTTCAATAAAAAATATAAATGGAAATGACAAAAGGGAACCCACTGAGAACATTGGGAGATGTCTGGCACCACTGTTGTGTGATGGTTTTGGATTAAAAGTAGAAATGCGATAGAAGAGGCAGGGACGTATTAGCTGTGAGGCAAACAAGGTATTTGCCTTGGGCGGCAATTTCAAGGGGGCGGCAAAAAATGCCGCCCCCAAATGCCCAGGGCAAATGCTTTGTTAGCCTGGCGGCTAACAGTCCAGGAAGGCGGTTGTCCGGCTAAAAATGCAGGTGGGCTTCTGGCTGGGCGGCCCTGGCGAGGGAGCACTTTCCCCTGAGCACTCTGCTCTGCTCCATTGTGCACCACAGAGTGATGCTGGGAGCCGGAATATGAGAGATGCTCAACACTGCATAGCGTCCTCTTATGTTTATCCCCGACATGGGAAGAGGGAGAAGTTCTATTATGCTTGGGGAGTCACATAGTGTTGTTTAGGCAAGGAATGTTAACAAACATCGACAGAATTGACATTGCTAGGTCTGAAGGGCATCTTTCACTTTAGAGAAATCTCTAATGAGTGGCTAGACCATGGGCAGTATCAAATTATTTAAAACAGCTAGACACATACTGTAACTATGGTAGACTACCAAGGAACCATAACCATCACAACAGTGGCTAAGCATTGGAAGGGGCACTGTAGGCACTATGTAGCGGAGATGCAATATTCCCCAGGTTATCTCCGCTTATAATCCAAGTGAGGCTCAGGAACAAGTAAATAATAAATCCATAGGCAAAGTTTCCAGCAGGTAAAACAGCAGCAATATCCCCACAGCAATCCCAATAACTGGACGACACACAGTTTCAGGAGCAGAACTGACAAGCCTTTAATCACAGTCTCCTTATAAAGCATGCTCCCATGCAAGGGAGGGATTTACAGTAATTATTACAGTAGCCAATCCTGTCCTGGTAACCTCCCACACATCCCCTCCCCTCAGCCAGCATCATAATCCCCTTATCCAGCACACCAATTCCCCCCGTTTCTGGATGTACCCCTAAACGTAGGGGTACCCCTTTAAATCATACATCCCCTGGTAGCCCTGATCTGGGTGACCAACATATCCAAAAATCACCCAGATCAGACCAGGGGTTCGGGAAAAGTATGGAGGGAATAAAGTGACCGACCGCACGAACAGAGATAGCCGAATCCGGTTCCATGGGAATGGGCCCTGCGGTCGGTCCTGGCATAAGGGAATAAAATATACGAAAACCTCTAGCTATAGAGGCTAGGGAGGGTTCGCCTGAATCCCCTCGTTCGGTATTTTCTATCTACCAAACGAGGGGCCGTTCGGTAGTTTGGAACCGAACGGACCAGGGCTGTGGAGGTCTCAGCGGTGTTCGCCTACTCGAGTGTCCGATTTTAGTTCCAGACACTCGACGGCAAAACACCGCTGTTCGGGAGTTTTAAAATGGCCGCCGCCACGTGTTCGTTTGTCGAATGGCGGCCACCCCCGAGAACAAAGGACGGCTACTTCCTAGTCAATTACCCGTTCGCAACAATGTTGCAACGGGTAATTGAGGACACACTTTACACAGGGGAGGTCTGGTTGTTCGGTATTTTCATTCGAATAAACTAAGGGAATGAAACTACCGAACAATCAAAAGAATACAAGGCTTTAAAACACATAGAAAACTAGCAGATCACACGAATGCAATTATTTCAAGGACATTTGCAGGACAGCCCAGTGCCATCCGCTACACTGCTCCCCCTTGCCCACAAGCCGGCATACACAGTCTGATCCAACACGGATCGGCTTGGGGATGTCCGGGGACTCACGGATCATTTTTCCAGGTCAGTTTGTCTCGACAACCCGTCGGCATTCCCATTCTGTTTACCCGGGCGGTACTGAATATTAAAGTCAAAAGGCTGCAGCGCCAAACTCCAGCGCAGCAGCCTGGCATTGTCCCCAGCCACCCGGTTTAGCCATACCAGCGGGTTGTGATCCGTGAGTAAGGAAAAGGGCTGTCCATATAGATACGGCTGCAGTTTCTTTAAGGCCCACACCACAGCCAGGCATTCCTTCTCGATGGCGGCGTAGCTTACTTCTCGGGGTAACAGCTTGCGACTGATGTAAGCCACGGGGTGTTCTCCGCCATCGGCTCCGACTTGGCTCAGTACTGCTCCCAATCCAAACATAGAAGCGTCTGTGTGAACAAGAAAACGTTTAGTTGGATTGGGAGCTGCCAAGACAGGAGCATTTATCAGTGCATTTTTCAGATGTTGGAATGCCTGCTCACACTCCGGGGTCCAGGTCACCTGGCGGGGCAAATTCTTCCGAGTAAGGTCAGTGAGAGGTTTGGCGAGGGCGCTATAGTTAGGGACAAACTTTCTGTAATACCCAGCGGTCCCTAGAAAAGCTAATACCTGGGTTTTAGTCCTAGGAGTGGGCCACTGGGCCACGGCTTCTACTTTGGCTGGTTCGGGCTTCTGTTTGCCGCAACCCACTCTATGTCCGAGGTACTGCACCTCGGCCATCCCTATGCTGCACTTGGCCGGTTTCAATGTCAAACCAGCTTCCTTAATCCTGTCTAGAACCGCTCCTATATGGGCCAAGTGCTCCTGCCACGTATTGCTAAAAATGGCAATATCGTCCAGGTAGGCACAGGTGTAGTCTTGGAACCCATCCAGGAGTCGGTCTACCATCCGCTGGAAAGTAGCTGGGGCGTTTTTCATCCCAAATGGCATGACCTTAAACTGGTACAAGCCAAATGGGGTGACAAAGGCCGACTTCGGGATGGCCTCTGGGGCCAGGGGGATTTGCCAATACCCCTTACATAAGTCAATGGTAGTGAGGTATTGACCCCTGGCCATTCTGTCCAGTAGCTCATCTATCCGTGGCATAGGGTATGCATCGGACACCGTTTCCTCGTTTAATCTCCGGTAGTCTACGCAGAAGCGGGTCGTACCGTCCCGCTTCGGTACGAGTACTACCGGAGAAGCCCAGGGACTGAGGGCTCAATCACCCCCAGTTGGAGCATCTCATCGATCTCCTTGTGCATGTTTTCCCTTACCGCTTCTGGGATGCGGTAGGGGGTCTGGCGCATCGGTAGTTGCCCTGGGGTCTCTACCCGGTGAGTGGCCAGAGGGGTGTACCCAGGTACATTAGAGAACGTGTCTCGTTTCTCCTCCAACAGCTGCTGTACCTCGATGCGCTCCTGTGGGCTCAGCCGGTCTCCCAGTGTGACTTCCCCTAAATCCCCAGACAACTGCCCATCTTCCAGCAGATCTGGGAGTGGTAAGCTGTCAAACTCATCAGAATTGGGCGCACATATGGCGGTTACCTCCTCGGAGCGCTCTTGGTAGGGCTTCATCATGTTCACATGGAGCATGCGTCGCCCTCCCGTCCCTGTACAGGGGCCAATTATATAGGTGGTGTCACATCTCTGTTCCACCACCCTATAAGGTCCCTGCCAGGCGGCCTGTAGCTTGTCATGTCGGACAGGCTTTAAAATTAGCACTTTCTGCCCGACCTGAAAGCTACGGTCCCTGGCTCCCCGGTCATACCATGTGCGCTGGCGGGTCTGTGCCGCCTGAAGGTTTTCCCTTACCGTCCTGGTTAAGGCTTCCAGGCGGTCTCGGAGAGCCAACACATATGGTATGATGGGGGTGCCATCTGCGCTCCGATCTCCCTCCCAATGCTCTCTTATAAGATCTAAGGGGCCTCTGACCCTCCTCCCAAACAGCAGTTCAAACGGGGAAAACCCCGTGGATTCCTGCGGCACCTCCCGGTAAGCGAATAGGAGATGCGGCAGGAACCGCTCCCAGTCCTTGTGGGTCTCTGCGAAGGTTCGGAGCATTTGTTTCAATGTGCCATTGAACCGTTCGCAGAGCCCATTAGTCTGGGGGTGGTAAGGGGCACTGATAATAGGCTTAATGCCACAG
This sequence comes from Pelobates cultripes, assembly GCA_933207985.1. NCBI lineage: Eukaryota > Metazoa > Chordata > Amphibia > Anura > Pelobatidae > Pelobates > Pelobates cultripes. Next base: position 251,459,560 of record OW240913.1, read on the forward strand.
ATCCTCCAGAGGTGTTGGGTGAATTCTGCGGTAAATTGGGTACCCTGATCCGAGATAATCTCCCTGGGTAATCCCAACCGGGAGAATATCTGCATGAGGGCATCCGCGACCGTTTCAGCATGAATGTTGGTCAGAGCCACTGCCTCTGGATATCTGGTAGCATAGTCTACTACCGTTAAAATGTACCTTTTGCCTGACGGGCTAGCTTTCTTGAGGGGACCTATCAAGTCTACCGCTATTCTGCTAAAAGGTTCCTCAATTATTGGCAAGGGGTGTAGTTTTGCCTTCCTCCGGTCTCCCCTTTTCCCTACCCTCTGGCAGGTATCGCAGGTGGTGCAATACCTGCGCACTTCCTGGCTGATCCCTGGCCAGAAGAAACTTTGGGTCAGTCGGTACCTAGTGCAGCTGACCCCTAGATGTCCGGATAGCGGGATATCGTGCGATATCCGGAGTAGCTCTGCTCGGTACCGCTGCGGCACCACTAGTTGCCTCATCACTATTGGGTCTGACCCCTCAATCTGCTTGTCTGTCTCCCTGTACAAAAGCTGTTTGTCCCAGACAAATCTCTCCCCCTCACCCTCAGGAGGGTCTGCTGTCACCTTGTCCCTGTATACCTGCAAGGTGGGGTCAGTCACCACCTCTGCTGCAAATTCGTTAGGAGGGGCCCAGGGGACACAGTCAAGGGAAGGGGAAGGGTCTCTTACCTGAACCTCCGGAGGTGTGTTGTAGTCCTGGGTGCGGGCCTGTTGACGGGTGACCACAGGGTGAGCTTCCCCTGTGGTGGACGTCTGGGGCTCAAAAGCAGATGTGAGCCTCCCCAGATCGTTCCCCAATAAAACCTCCGCCGGTAACTGCGGCATCAACCCCACCTCCACATGTCCTGCCCCTGCTCCCCAATGTAAATGTACCCTTGCTGTAGGTAGCCGGTACACTGCTCCCCCGGCTACCCTGACGGCCACAGTTTTACTCAGTCGCGCTTGATCCGACACCAGGTGACTCTTTACCAAGGTGATAGTAGCCCCCGAATCACGTAGTCTCTGTACTGCTTTACCTTCCAGGTATACGGTCTGCCTGTGGTGCTGTCTGTTATCCGCATTGGCCTGGACTGGATCCGCCTCGTGCAGTACTTCCCACTGTTCCACGGTTGTTATGGGAACTGCTGAACCATATGGTGTGGCCACTATATCCTGGTAGTGGTGGGCTGCGGCTGCTCTTGGCGGTGGTGGTGGGCCGGGGCGAATCCAGGTTGAACGATCCCTCAGCTGGGGACATTCCCTTTTATAATGTCCCCACTTCTGGCAGTGATGACAGGGGCCGGAAGCGGGCTGGCGAAAACGTGGCTGTGCAGCGGGTGGTGGTGGTGGCAGTTGCCTGGGTGGAGCTGGGTTGTAGCTGTTTCCCCCAAAAGTTTTAAAACTGGTTTTTGGGGCTGCAGGTTTCTGCTGCCTGCGTGCATCCAAGTACTCATCTGCCTTCCTGGCAGCTTCGGTAAGGGAGGTAGGGTTTCTGTCCCTCACCCATTCCTGGACATCGCTGGTTACCCCCTCATAAAATTGCTCCAGCAACACCATTTGTAACAAGTCCTCCATGGACCGAGCCTTATTGGACTGTACCCACCCCAGAGCGGCCCGATGCAACTTGCAAGCCCATTCCACATGAGAGTCCTTATCATTTCTCTTTAGGTCTCTAAACCGCCGCCAATATGCCTCTGGTGTGATTGCATATCGGGCCAGGATCACTTCTTTTACTCTGCGGTAATTCCGAATCTCCTCATCAGGTACAGTTCTATAGGCTTCAGCCGCCTTCCCTGTGAGCTTCCCTGCTAAAATAGGCACCCACTCGTCTGGGCTAATACTATGCAATGCACACAGCCTTTCAAAGTCTTGGAGAAAAGCATCTATATCTTCCTCTGCTTCTATATACGTTTTAAAGGCTTGGTAAGGAATTTTTGTCTTACCCTGTGTGATGGTAGTTGTGGTAGCATTCCTCTCCAGCTGTTGTAGTGGCCTTTGACGCAGTATAAACTCCTGTACCTCTGTCATTGTCCTGGATATAATATCTGTTGTTGGATTCTCTCCATAAAAGGACAGCCTGAACTGCACTTCTCTCCGGAACTCTTCTTTTTCAGCTCCCTCTGCTGCACTCTGCTGCTCAGGGATTACCCTGTCCTCCTGCTGGTATTCAGCCATCACTTCTGCAATGAGGATTGCTTTCTTTTTGTTGCTGGCTGCAATACCTTTCGCTTCCAGGAGGTCTTTTAGCGTGGATCTTTTAAGCTTGGCATAATCACTCTCCATCCGTATTCCATTAGTACTTGTTCCCTTGTGAGTCTGGATCCCAGCGCTGCCAACCAATGTAGCGGAGATGCAATATTCCCAGGTTATCTCCGCTTATAATCCAAGTGAGGCTCAGGAACAAGTAAATAATAAATCCATAGGCAAAGTTTCCAGCAGGTAAAATAGCAGCAATATCCCCACAGCAATCCCAATAACTGGACGACACACAGTTTCAGGAGCAGAACTGACAAGCCTTTAATCACAGTCTCCTTATAAAGCATGCTCCCATGCAAGGGAGGGATTTACAGTAATTATTACAGTAGCCAATCCTGTCCTGGTAACCTCCCACACATCCCCTCCCCTCAGCCAGCATCATAATCCCCTTATCCAGCACACCAATTCCCCCCGTTTCTGGATGTACCCCTAAACGTAGGGGTACCCCTTTAAATCATACATCCCCTGGTAGCCCTGATCTGGGTGAACAACATATCCAAAAATCACCCAGATCAGACCAGGGGTTCGGGAAAAGTATGGAGGGAATAAAATGACCGACCGCACGAACAGAGATAGCCGAATTCGGTTCCATGTGAATGGGCCCTGCGGTCGGTCCTGGCATAAGGGAATAAAATACACGAAAACCTCTAGCTATAGAGGCTAGGGAGGGTTCGCCTGAATCCCCTCGTTCGGTATTCTCTATCTACCGAACGAGGGGCCGTTCGGTAGTTTGGAACCGAACGGACCAGGGCTGTGGAGGTCTCAGCGGTGTTCGCCTACTCGAGTGTCCGATTTTAGTTCCAGACACTCGACGGCAAAACACCGCTGTTCGGGAGTTTTAAAATGGCCGCCGCCACGTGTTCGTTTGTCGAATGGCGGCCACCCCCGAGAACAAAGGACGGCTACTTCCTAGTCAATTACCCGTTCGCAACAATGTTGCAACGGGTAATTGAGGACACACTTTACACAGGGGAGGTCTGGTTGTTCGGTAGTTTCATTCGAATAAACTAAGGGAATGAAACTACCGAACAATCAAAAGAATACAAGGCTTTAAAACACAGAAAACTAGCAGATCACACGAATGCAATTATTTCAAGGACATTTGCAGGACAGCCCAGTGCCATCCGCTACACACTATATCTACAGTTGCAAGAAAAAGTATGTGAACCCTTTGGAATGATATGGATTTCTGCACAAATTGGTCATAAAATGTGATCTGATCATCATCTAAGTCACAACAATAGACAATCACAGTCTGCTTAAACTAATAACACACAAAGAATGAAATATTGCCATGTTTTTATTGAACATACCATGTAAACATTCACAGTGCAGGTGGAAAAAGTATGTGAACCCTTGGATTTAATAACTGGTTGAACCTCCTTTGGCAGCAATAACTTCAACCAAACGTTTCCTGTAGTTGCAGATCAGACGTGCACAACGGCCAGGAGTTATTCTTGACCATTTCATGCAGCAATGTTTTGTTTGGACAGCAGTGGCTTCCTCTGTGGTATCCTCCCATGAAATCCATTCTTGTTTAGTGTTTTACGTATTGTAGATTCGCTAACAGCGTTGTTAGCATTTGCCAGTGACTTTTGTAAGTCTTTAGCTGACACTAGGATTCTTCACCTCATTGAGCAGTCTGTGCTGTGCTCTTGCAGTAATCGTTACAAGACAGCCACTCCTAGGGAGAGTAGCTGCAGTGCTGAACTTTCTCCATTTATAGACAATTTGTCTTACCGTGGACTGATGAACAGCAAGGCTTTTTAGACATACTTTTATAACCCTTTCCAGCTTCATGCAAGTCAACAATTCTTAATCGTAGGTCTTCTGAGAGATCTTTTGTGCGAGGTATCATTCACATCAGGCAATGCTTCTTGTGAAAAGCAAACCCAGAACTGGTGTGTGTTTTTTATAGGGCAGGGCAGCTGTAACCAACACCTCCAATCTCATCTCATTGATTGGACTCCAGTTGGCTGACATCTCACTCCAATTAGCTCTTGGAGATGTCATTAGTCTAGGGGTTCACATACTTTTCCACCTGCACTGTGAATGTTTACATGGTGTGTTCAATAAAAACATGGCAACATTTCATTCTTTGTGTGTTATTAGTTTAAGCAGACTGTGATTGTCTATTGTTGTGACTTAGATGATGATCAGATCACATTTTATGACCAATTTGTGCAGAAATCCATATCATTCCAAAGGGTTCACATACTTTTTCTTGCAACTGTATTTTCTATTGACGTGGTATAATACCTTGAGTCCTCTGGCACTGCTCCTCTATACAGTGTTTATTTCTAGACATTTTCAAGCAGTTTAACACTAAATAAGGGTTAATAATTATTTAGTGTTAAACTGTAGATGTTAATGTTAAACATCTACAGCCGGGAAGTATGGCTAAAGCAGATATTACATACTTCCTTCTAGCCAAATTTGTTAATGGAAAGATGGTGGCAGGGGCTCCAGACACTAGATGAAGCAGTGACCACATTGTACATTTAAGAAGTCAAAAATAACAGGGGGAAAGGAAATACATTAATTTTGATGATTAGGGAGTATGAGTCATAATGATTCTTGGTGTGGCAATAACGTCAACAATAACAAAAGCTTGAATGGATTTTATTTGAAGCTGACAATTTGCTGCCAAAGCATGTTGGTTTCCTATTGTAGAGTTGAAGTTAAAAGATGTAAATGGGCTTTTAAAAATTAATCAAACAGGCAAGTAGCATCACAATCGTACAGATGATGAGACTTGATTGCTTATGTCTCTTAATTATATCTATATCAAGGTCCTTGCTGCTATATATTTAAACAACCTTCTAACACTATTCAAATTGTGATGTATTTATAATAGTTATGATTATGAAACCATTTAATACACAACACAAAGATCACATACGCAATTGCATATGCAGATCAAAGTGTAAAGAGAATGCCTAGTATTATTATACATATTGCAATGCAATGCATTGAAAGGTAGCAAAAATATCTAAAAAAGAATAATCTAAGACTACACTTTTCCTACCCATTGTTTTGTATTGGGTTCCAGAAAGTATCGTATACACCTTTTACCCTGTTATCTCTTACACTATTTGCAACTTCTATAAATATAGACTGGCACATCATATGCAAGGGATATACTTGCAAAAGTATTCATCCCCTTGGCATTTTTCGTGTTTTATTGCCTCACACCCTGGAATTAACATGGATTGTTTGAGGATTTGCATCATTTAATTTACAGAATATGCCCACAACTTTGAAGATTTTTTTTTTTTTTTATTATTGTGAAGCAAACAAATAGGACAAAATAACATAAAAAGTGTATAACTATTTGTAGCGGAATGGGCTTTGCCACAATACCTTCATTTTTCTAAGGGCTGTCCACCCACTCTGTTTGTTACTGTATGTCAGTTACTTGCCTTGTTGGTTACATGAGGAATATTTACACTCATTCATCTGGTTGTTCGGTAAGAATCCTATTTTAACTATGTTACACTATATTGATCGACAAATTAACAAACTACCGAACAACCAGGCCACTCAGGAGAGGAGAGTGGCATCAATTGACCTCCCTAACTGTATTCACACTACTTTAATTGCCAACTGCACAAACAAAGTAGGTGTTCCCTGGGTGGCCGTCGTTCGTCATACGAACACATGGCAGTGGCGATCTTAACTTACAAATTGCCCCAGTGGTGTTTTGTCATTGAGTGTCTGGAACCCAAATTAGACATGCGATGGCACGAACACCGCAGATACTTCCATCCTCACATAAGTTCGAGGGAACAGAGCGGCATTCGGTAAAAAGAACCATACGAATGCAGGAAATTAAACAAATTAATACACAAAACATTCTGTTGTATATTTTTATGTATTTCAACTTCTCGATGGAGACTGACCGCACAACCAAAACTCATGGAACTATTACACCTCGTGTGCGGTCGGTAAAACTAAGACCTCCCTAAAACTTTCGAACCCTTGAACCAATCTGGGTAAATTTTCAGTATGTTGCTCCCCCAGATTGGGGATATCAGGGGATGTTGGAATTGTGAATGTAGGATGTGTTTTACGGGTGAAAAGTGTGAGAATTGTGATTTTTTTGTTTTGGGATAATTTAGTTGATACAGTAATTAACTCAATTATCCCCTGAGCAGAGGGGAAGGATTGTATACAGTGTATGGGAATATCTTGTGACTTAACTCTGTTTTTACTGGTTGATGTATATTTTTATCGGTGCCCCGCAAGGTCCACCTGGGTGGTAAACTTTGGGGCAAAACCTGCATAAAAGGCCAGCCTGGCTATTAAAGGATCAGTTCTGCTCCTAATACTGAGTGTCGTCCAGTTATTGGGAAGGGTGATGGGATATTAGTGTATCATATTGTATTTATGTCTGCTGTCCTGAAGTATCCTGTTTGTTCCTGAGTAGCTGTTGGAGTAACCAGCGGAGAAGAAGCCCTGTTACCACTGCTCTCCACTACACTAAGTCAATACTTTGTAGAGCCACCTTTTGTGGCAATCACAGCTCCAAGTCGTTTTGGATAAGTCTCCATGAGCTTGCCACATCTTACCACTGGGACCTTTGTCCATTCCTCCTTGCAAAACTGCTCCAGCTCCTTCAAGTTGGATGGTTTGCGCTTGTGAACAGCAATTTTTAAGTCTGGCCACAGATTTTCTATTGGATTGGGGTCTGGGCTTTGACTAGGCCATTCCAACACATTTACATATTCCTTAAACCACTCAAGTGTTGCTTTAGCAGTGTGTTTGGGGTCATTGTCATGCACAGAGTGGTACAGGTTTTGCTCAAGAATATCCCTGTATTTAGCACCATCTATCTTTCCCTCAACTCTGACCAGTTTCCCAGTCCCAGCTGCTGAAAAACATCCCCACAGCATGATGCTGCCACCCCTATGTTTCACTGTGGGGATGGTGTTCTTTGGGTGATGTGATGTGTTGAGTTTGCACCAGACATAGCGTTTTCTTTGATGGACGAAAAGTTCAGAGCACCTTCCTCCATACATTTTGGGAGTCTTCCACATGCCTTTTCGCAAACTCAAAACATGCAATTTTGTTTTTTGCTGAAAATAATGGCTTTCTTCTGGCCACTCTGCCATAAAACTCTGCAGCACCTCACTAACCCGCAACCTACCCGACTTCTCTATCCTTTCCCCGACCCCATGGGGTCACTGCCTAAGACCATGTCACTACAACCGACAGATCTCCACATTCTTACAATAAACGCTAGAGGACTGAATAAGCCCGAGAAACGCTCAAACGCCCTAAGAGACTTTCACAACTCTAAAGCGTCTATTGTATATATTCAGGAAACACACTTCCGAGCAGGATCTAGGCCCAAAATGACAGACCACCGCTACACTACTGGATACTTTAGCGGCCATAGAGTGGGCAGGTTGAGAGTGTAACCGCGGCTGGTTCCCTTATTTACCATTAGTGATGCACCGAACGGTTCGCTGGCGAATAGTTCCTGGCGAACATACCATGTTCGCATTCGCCACGGCGGGCGAACATATGCGCGGTTCGATCCGCCCCCTATTCATCATCATTGAGTAAACTTTGACCCTGTTCCTCACAGTCAGCAGACACATTCCAGCCAATTAGCAGCACACCCTCCCTAGCAGACCTCCCACCTACTGGAAGGCATCCATTTTACATTCATTCTCAAGCTGCATGCTTAGTGAGAGGAGGGAAAGTGTAGCTGCTGTTGATTAGATAGGGAAATGCATAGCTAGTGTGATAAAGTGAAGGCAGATAGGCCTTTTAACCCCAGGGGGAGTATGTGTAGTTTGTGTTTTGCACAACACAACACATTGTTTAGTTATGGGCCCCTGGGGTGGAGCATTTGGAGAGAAGGGTGGGCCAATGCTCCACTCCACAGTTTAGTGGTTTTCTGGGGAGACATAGATCCTGGCCAGGGTTTTTTGGACCGTCTCCAACCCACTGCTCAGCTGCAGTTAATGAGCTGTTGCAATTGGAATAAACTCCTCCCTGCTAGGCAGGTGGAGAGGGATTGCTGGCTTCCTCCCAGGAAGCAGGTAGGAGAGAGAGGCTGTTCTCTCCAGATAGTCAAGAAGACTGGCTTGGAGCACTGGGAGTGCAGAAAGGAAAGCAGTCAGGGCAAGGCTGGCTTGGAGCACTGGGAGTGCAGAAAGCAAAGCAGTCAGGGCAAGGCTGGCTTGGAGCACTGGGAGTGCAGAAAGGAATGCAACAGGCTAGGCAGCAGAGTGTTGCTAACTAATAAGGTTGGTGCAATATTGTGTTTAGTTTAACCCTGAGAGATAGGGAACTAATGTCAGTTAGTGCTCAGACGAGCTAGGTGTTTGTTTATAGGGTTTTCTGTTACTTTTGTTTTTCATTTTCTGCTGTATCCTGTGTGGATTTGCAAATAAAGTGCCTGAGTATATGCAATTACAAGGACTGTGCATGTTTTTACCCTAGAGGGCCGTGCTACCTGGTGACAAGGATCACAATATGGTGGAGAATGCGGGCAAAGTAGCACAGTGAGGGTCTGTGGGTGTGCCAGTCATTCAGTAGTCTGCTTGAGGACTTTTATTTTTGCAGACCTGTTTAAAAAATAAGTAGCACTGCACCTTTAAGACTGTTACCTGCTTGGTGCTATAATGGAGGACCTGCTGAGAGCTGTGGTACAGGCAACCGCTAAACAACAAGGCACAAACAGTTTCCTGGCTGCACAGGTTAAGAACCTGAGAGATGCTCAGCAGGAGCATAGAGCTGCCCTTACTGAGGTTTTGCAGATTGCCCCCTGCAGGGAGCGTGAGGACAAGGGACCCTGTAACCAAGCTACTGACATCCTGCATGGGATGACAGAGGCAGTAGAAGAAGTCTTCAGCAAGCTGAAAAGCATGGAGGCAGCAAAGCGTGCTGTTGAGAAACACGCAGGAGAGAAAGAACAGGAATTAAAAGGCAAGAAGGATGAAATTGAGCCTGAAAGAAGTGATAAAATGGAAGAGGGTGGAAAGCCAGCTGGATCCTCAAAGGAACAAAAAGAAAAAAAGTTAGTAAAGAGTCCAGCAAAGCTAAAGGAAAAAGCGGAATTGCCAAGAGGCAGTGATGGCGACACTGATGACATGCGCCAAAGTAAGAAAGGTCAGAAGAATCAGAAAGGAGAAAAAAAGACTGTGGCTGAGGCCAGCAGTGTCAAGCCGGTTTGTGTAATAAAAAGTGAAGCAGAAGCCGCTGATGTTCACCCAAGTGAACAAGTTAAAGTCATGAAAAGCAGACTGACTTGGGGAGTCAGAGAAGACAACAGCAAAGGAGCTGAGCAAAATGAAGAGAAGCAAAGCACTCCAGTTGAGTATAACAATGTGGTGCGCTGTTTAGTAGCAGAGACACCTGGTATTGTTACAAAGAATTTGAATGATTGTCCGGGAGCCGTAGAACTAGATCTGCTGGCAAAGACTACTGCTACAAAGCCTGGGCGCACTGACTACCGGGAACAGCTGCCAGATTCTGGGAACACAGTCATGGAATTAAAGGCGGGACTCGGAATGCCTGACCGGCTGTTTGATACCAGGACTGTAATGACCCAGCGAGAGGCCATGACTGCGTCTCTGGACAACCCCATAGGGAGCAAGGCAGGTTCCCAGGGATTCGCAGAACAGATGGAGGATGTTGTGGAGCCCTTCGCGGAGGGACTTGTTCCAGTGAAGGATGAGCTGGTGACAGAACCAGGTCTTGAAGAGGTTGAGCAACTGGAAAATTCAGCTCATGAAGGAATTGGACGTATAGCTACACGCCAAGCCTTTGCAAAGTTTGCTTTTGAAAGTTACTCTAACGTTGAGAGATTATCAAATCAGAAGCTGCTATGGATGTGGAAGCAGATGATGATTCAGAGGAACTTGGCTACTAAGGAGCCACACAGTACTGATCCTCAGCCTAGATCCGCTAGCAACCAGATAAGCGGGGAAACTGGAAAACAAGGACAAAGTCTGGGACAATATACCTATGATGGTAGAACGTACCTAAAAGTCCTATTTTGGCTACGAGACCAGACTGAGAAAAACCTCCGATGCTTCAACTGCCGCATGCATGGACATATTACATATAGCTGTCCTGAGAGTGAAGAGACAATACAATGTGACATAGTAATAAGGGCTCTGTATAGGATTGTATTGACTTGCTTAAAGATGTGTATGGTGACTGGTGGTGGTGTTACAGCACAGCTAAAAGTGGTGATGGTGGTAGGGAAGAGTGCACAAGCACTAATTAATCAAGGGAGCAAGGTAGCAGCCATCTACAATAGGCCACTTCCTGTAACTGAGAAGCTAGTCAGGGCTGGTAGAGCCCTAGGTGTTATGAATGTTCACGGTTTGTGTTCTAAGGCCGCTCGACCCGATGGGTCTGAGCTGGGGAGGAGGATATGTGATAAAGTGAAGGCAGATAGGCCTTTTAACCCCAGGGGGAGTATGTGTAGTTTGTGTTTTGCACAACACAACACATTGTTTAGTTATGGGCCCCTGGGGTGGAGCATTTGGAGAGAAGGGTGGGCCAATGCTCCACTCCACAGTTTAGTGGTTTTCTGGGGAGACATAGATCCTGGCCAGGGTTTTTTGGACCGTCTCCAACCCACTGCTCAGCTGCAGTTAATGAGCTGTTGCAATTGGAATAAACTCCTCCCTGCTAGGCAGGTGGAGAGGGATTGCTGGCTTCCTCCCAGGAAGCAGGTAGGAGAGAGAGGCTGTTCTCTCCAGATAGTCAAGAAGACTGGCTTGGAGCACTGGGAGTGCAGAAAGGAAAGCAGTCAGGGCAAGGCTGGCTTGGAGCACTGGGAGTGCAGAAAGGAAAGCAGTCAGGGCAAGGCTGGCTTGGAGCACTGGGAGTGCAGAAAGGAATGCAACAGGCTAGGCAGCAGAGTGTTGCTAACTAATAAGGTTGGTGCAATATTGTGTTTAGTTTAACCCTGAGAGATAGGGAACTAATGTCAGTTAGTGCTCAGACGAGCTAGGTGTTTGTTTATAGGGTTTTCTGTTACTTTTGTTTTTCATTTTCTGCTGTATCCTGTGTGGATTTGCAAATAAAGTGCCTGAGTATATGCAATTACAAGGACTGTGCATGTTTTTACCCTAGAGGGCCGTGCTACCTGGTGACAAGGATCACACTAGGTTAGGGTATACAGTGTCCACTACAGTCCTGAAGGACTCATCTGATCTCTGCTGTTAGGACAGCACCCCAAAAAGCCCTTTTTAGGGCTAGAACATCAGTCTTCTTTTTTTTTTCTGTGTAATGTAATTGCAGTTGCCTGCCTGCCAGCTTCTGTGTAAGGCTCACAGTGGATACTGTGCCCAGTGCCACCACTCACTCACTAGTGTCACAATAGCTTGCATTTAAAACCAAAAAACTTTTTTCACTGTTATAGATTGAATATAAAAGTGGCCTCTTTGAGAGAAATATTTCCCACAATCAGAACAAAAATAAGGTTTCTGTCCTGTATGGCTCCTCAAATGATGCTTAAGATTGGAAGCGGCTGAAAAGCATTTCTCACACTCAGAACAAAAATAATTTTTTTTAACATTCTCTCCACTTTGAACGAAATGACGTTTGGGAAGAGATTTTGTATGTGTAGGTTTTTCATGTACGATACGGGAACATGATTTAGATCCTTGGTAAGTTTTGCGAGATCCATTAGTGTGTATGTAGGGGTAACAGACAATCCATATCTGCCAAGTGACCCTATGTAGGAGGAACAGTCTCTATTCTGCTCTGTGTCAGTGTGTATCAGGGGCTCTGAGGACAGGTGTCAATCCATATCTGCCAAGTGACCCTATGTAGGGGGAACAGTCTCTATTCTGCTCTGTGTCAGTGTGTATCAGGTCTCTGAGGACAGGTGTCAATCCATATCTGCCAAGTGACCCTATGTAGGGGGAACAGTCTCTATTCTGCTCTGTGTCAGTGTGTATCAGGGCTCTGAGGACAGGTGTCAATCCATATCTGCCAAGTGACCCTATGTAGGAGGAACAGTCTCTATTCTGCTCTGTGTCAGTGTGTATCAGGGTCTCTGAGGACAGGTGTCAATCCATATGTCAAGGTGTCAATATGTCATATGTCAGGTGTCAATCCATATCCATTGTGATTTAGGAATGTTAGGTGATTTCTGCCCTTTATGGATTAAGACCAGACTCTGCATCAACTGTGTAATTTCCCATGGGAGTTTTGCCATGGATCCCCCTCCGGCATGCCACAGTCCAGGTGTTAGTCCCCTTGAAACAACTTTTCCATCACTATTGTGGCCAGAAAGAGTCCCTGTGTGTTTTAAAATTCGCGTGCCCATTGAAGTATATGGCGGTTCGCCCGGTTTTTACCACTATAATGTCTTAAAGCATAGAACTTAGTAGGGCTAACCATACAGATATCTTAGCCATAATTTTATATAGTTTGTGTAAGAGATCCTCTATTTAACATATATAAATAATTCAGAATACAATATAAAATAAGGATTGTCTTGGAAGCAATAAAGTTTTGTCCTTTTAGATATTTATTATATAAAAATATAAATATAGACATAAAATCCATTATAGCAGAGTTTAAAAAAAATTAAACTAAATGCTTGCAAATATCATTAATAGGTTAACATATCCTTCTGAACATGACATCATGTCAGCCTCTCTGTGATTTTAAGATGAAGCAGCGTCCGTCTCCAAGTCTCTCCTCTGTTTTTTTTTAACATTTTAAAAGTACACCTATTTATACCTTAGGTGTCTTCATTTTAGGGTCACCGTAGTTCATATATGAAAAAGTAACACTTCTTTTACTTTATTCATTTTAGGACCTCCCTTAATTTGGCAACATACAAGGCCATAAATAAAGGGTGCATAGGTCATGGAAATTTTCCTGAATTAGTTCAAGATGGCATCTTAAAGTCTGAATAGCTTATCTGTTGTTTATACTAAGACGTAAGTGCACAGTCATGGGAGATTCACGGATTTGAGGAAGTTCCATGAACTTGGGGTTACCACAGTATATTGTGTACTGAAAGAGTCGTGCCTTGAAGCTTGTTTATGTAGTATTATTATTGTAATTCGTCTGGGACAAAATGGCGCAAACATATTATGCACTGAGGTTTTTGCTTAAACATCTATGAAAAACGATATGTTCCATTTCTAACACCTTGTCAATTTGCAATATCTCTTAAAGACAAAGTACACAGTTTAAGAAATACAACATTTCATTCTAAAACTTGTAATATTTGCATTTGCCCATAACAAGAGGGGTGGCTATCCTTCTGCACAAACGGGTCCCGTTTCGGGAAGAGGCAACGTTAACTGACCCAGAGTGGAGGTTCCTGTTCTTGAAGGGTACGATAGCAGGGTCCACCTATACTTTTGCCAATATATACGCCCCCAACCAGAGACACTATTGGTTCCTAACCCATACTTTACGAGAGCTACGGTCCTTCACAGAGGGCATCTTGATCCTGGGAGGGGACTTTAACCTGGCCAATGACCCAAAATGGGACTCGTCCTCCGGAATGTCACAATTCCCTACACAACACTTGACACAGATCAGGGCCCTCCTCAGACGCTCGCAGCTCCTGGACTGCTGGAGGGCTCACCACCCGGATGAGAGGGATTATACATTCCTATCCCACCCACATAACACATATACACGACTGGACCCATTATCACCTGACCCTAGTAAGAAAGGTGGAAGACCACGCACCGGTTTCCCTTCACCTGACATCCCCACTGTATAGACCCAAGGTCTCCAAATGGAGACTGAACGAATACGATTTCCCTACCGGACGTTATCACGGAGACAAGTAAGGTACTGGGAGACTACTTCACCGACAACACCACAGACCAAACATCAACCCACACTTATCTGGGAAGCACACAAATGTGTGGTAAGGGGCTATTTAATACAAAAAGGGTCCTGGCTGAAGCGCCAAAGGGAGGCACAAATCACGGCAATTATACATGACATAGAGGCAACAGACGAAGCCAACAAAAGAGACAGACACCCAGACCAACAGGCAAAACTGCTTCAACTTAGGCGAGACTTGACCACATTGCTGCACTCCAGACACCACAGAGAAGCGGCCCAACACAACATTTTTCGCGATACATAGCAGTAAGATTGGTAAACTCCTAGCGAGAATGCTTACCAAGCACAGACAACACACATACATAGAAAAGATACAAGATAAATCAGGGACCCTACATCACCTTCCCCACAAAATACAGGAAGTGATACGCTCATACTACTCCGAACTTTCATATGTCAACGGACACAAACCAAATTACTACAAAGAATACAGGACTTCCTCTAAGCCCACACACACACACACACACACATAGAAGAGGACGCGGCGGAAGCACTAGACGAACCCATCACCGCAGAGGAAGTGGTGATGGCAGTCAAGGTGTCTAAACAAGGCAAGAGCCCAGGCCCAGACGGCCTCCCGCTCCGCTATTACAAATGCTTTGCAGAGAACCTATACCCACCGATGCTGGCCTCCTTTAACGCAATTAGAGAGGGACACCATCTGCCCACACAGGCTCTAACGATGCACATCACGATCATACCAAAAGAGGGTAAAGACGGAGAGCAGTGTAGCAACTATAAGCCTATTTCCCTTATTAATTGCGACCTGAAACTCCTAGCGAAGATATTGGCTACTTGCCTGCAACCACACATCCCGGCCCTGGTCCATTCGGACCAGGTGGGGTTCGTGACGGGCCACGAGGCTAGAGATAACACTATCAGAGCACTGTCCATAGTCAACGGGAGACCAGTCAGATGTGGAGGCCTTCTCCTGCTATCTACAGATGCGGAGAAGGCCTTCGACAGGATCGGGTGGACCTACCTGTTCCAAGTCCTCTCACAGATGGGCCTAGGGTCACACATGAGGGGGTGGATAGAGGCACTATATAGACAACCAAGGGCCCAGGTTATAATAAACGGAGCCCCCACAAAAGAATTCCCCATATACAACGGCACCCGCCAGGGATGCCCATTATCTTCACTGCTTTTTGTTCTGGCACTGGAGCTGTTCCTCAACATAACCCAGATATCACAGGGTGGATAAGTGTGAAACACACCACAAGGTCGCGGCTTATGCCGATTGTAACGGATCGCCTGGCACCCCGACTGGGTACCTCCGTTAAAGGATGCTCCTAGCACTTCCTGAGGACTCCAAGCACTGCAGCAGACACCAAAACCACCGAACCGTAGGAGCATATGAATGCTCTCAAGCATATGAATGCTGTAGGCAGTTGAATAGGAACCATACAAATAGGTTTACTCTCCTAGCAGTCAAACTGGAACAGCATACAATAAATCCTTCCCCCAATAATGAGACGACACTTCACTTTGAGGGTTAAAAACAGGAACTCCCTGTACTGTCACATACAGTCTCTTTTATTCCCAATCCACAAACATAGTACAGCCCACAGGGCGTTACAAAACAACCAATCAATCCGCACAATACACCCAGACACTCCCACACAAAATCCTCCCCTCTGCATGTGATATGATTACTGAACACAATTATCATTATCACCGGCAGAGGAATACAGTTTACACACAATATTTATAACTTCTAAAATATACATGTCACAAACATAAAACATACATTTTCATAATCAATCCATTCAGGAGAACAACATATTAAAAAATGGCATGAATCAGACCAGGGGTTCAAAAGTTAAGGGAAAGTCCTTTGTGACTAAATGAAGCATGGCTTTCTGGCCCAACCAGTTTCAAAGTCTTCTATCCTGGAGAGTAATTCAATTATCTCCCAGGACAGACACAAGACTCCATTAAGCACATGGTTGCAAAAAGACACAAAACACTTTAAAATACATAAAGTCACCTTTTACACAGAACACACAGACATTTCACATATCCCCAGATAGCTGGGATCTGAGTGCACATTATTAGATGAATGGCACTCAGATCACACAAATAAGCCTTTCTGCAGGGGAAATAAACGGTTTAACCTGCAGGGCCATAGTCCAAAGGGAGCAGGCGAGCAACCAGGCTTCTCCAGTTCACAGTGGCGAGGTTGGTTTCACCACACCGATGACCTCCTATTCTTCGTTACAAATCCCGAGATCTCCCTCCCAAACATAATTAAAGCCTTCCGAGAATACGGCACACTATCCAACATGAAAATAAACTTTACAAAATCATCCATCCTCAACATCTCGATCCCCCAACACCGGGAGGCCCCGCTAAGACAGAGCCACGCGGTCCAATGGGTGGACTCCAAAATTAGATACCTGGGCATATGGCTTACTAAGAGTGTCTCGGACTTATTTGCAGAAAATTTTACCCCGATGCTGGCCACTTTCAGGAGGGACATGGGGGAATGTTCGTACCCCCACATCTCCTGGCTTGGACGAGTCCAAGTAGTCAAAATAAATTTCGTACCACGGCTCCTATATCTGATGCAAGCCATACCCATTAAGATCCCCCAGATGTACTTTAGATCTCTCCGTAGGGTGATGGGGGGGTATGTGTGGAACGGGAAGAAACCTAGGCTTAAATATTCACAACTCACACAACCGAAGGAACAGGGGGGTCTGGCACTACCAGACTTCCACCTATACCACGTGGCGTGCCACCTCCTACGAGCCCTGGAATGGACGAAATCCAATGTTCACAAACAATGGAAGGCCATAGAGAAAGCGGACCTCGGGAAGCCCATAGCCATCGCTCCATGGCTGCCAAGAGAGAGAGGGGGAGATGTGCCCGCATACGTGAGGACCACCCCCGGGTGTGGCATGAGAAGGCAGACCGATGTGGCCTTACCCTATACCCTTCCTCATTACTTCCCTTAACATATAACACAAATTTTCCACCAGGATTGGATGCCCTGGCGTTTAGAGACCTCCTCGCAGACCCACTGCCCAGACTACACCACATATGCACACAGGTGGGACGGAGGGCCATATCTGATATAGTAGGCGATCACGGCCCGAATTTCACACATAAGTTCTGGAGCAAATATGCCCAACTAACTGGCTTCCTTAAAACCTTACCACAGGGCAGAGCACTACAACGCACCCTCACAGAAATTGAACAGCTATGCCTCGACCCAGAACCCCTCCTTCACTGGGTATCCGCCCTATATACCAGTAGAGGAGCCCAGGTTTGAAGGAAAATGGGAAGCAGCCCTGAACCAACGCTTTAGCGACAACGAATCGGGGAAGATATGCTTATTAGCACACCACTGTGCGGTATTTAGCAAACAACAAGAAACAGCATATAAGCTACTCACACATTGGTATTGTACCCCTGACATTCTACATAAGATGTACCCAGAACACCCAGCACAATGTTGGAGATGTGAGGCCCTGGAAGGGACCCCATTACACATTTGGTGGGATTGCGGAAAGATAAAACCCTTCTGGTAGGGGATACACAGAATGCTACAGATATTTGCAGATCAGCCACCCCCTCTCGACCCTGCTGTGATGCTCCTTCATCATACCACCACACCAAGTAACAGGTATAAAAGTTTAATCACAATTAGTATACTCAACGTAGCCAAACAACTCATCCCACAACACTGGAGGAGCATGGACGCACCCACATTAGACAAATGGTTTAACCAAATGGAAGAATTAAGGGGCGACGGAAGACATACATATGAAGTCTTCTGACAGAACACAAAGATATCTTGACACACTGGATACTGACAATGGCAGGGGAGAGATTTGCGGACAAACTCCAAGACAGAGGGGGGACCCCAGTAAACCCCCTAAATATCACACTGACAGAGATAATAAAGCAGGAGATACAAAACCTGACTACAAATCCAGCTCCCTCCCAAACTCAGGACCGAACAAGACAGGGACAGTCTCACAACACACCGAACTGCATGAAAAAGAGCTACCATTCCATGCAAACTATCAGTTCATGACCTACCCAACCGCAGACACCCACATACAACATGATTCCTATGTATATTTGTAAACTATCAGAAGGGACCTGCGAGTCCCAGGTAGATAACATGATGTTTAACCGCTAAAGACCTGCAAGTCTACCATAATGCGGATCCGGACAAAATGGAGGCCTGCGCGCCTCAGCATTCAATGTTTTCTCCAATTTCGGGGACCTACGTGTCCCAAATATGTTTATGTTTGTATATGCAACCCATTGACGAGGAAAAACAGCAATAAAAATATATTTAAAAAAAAAAAAGATTTGGATATTTTTTTACAACCTAACCCTGACTTGTACTTCTCAACAACATTGTCACTTACTTATTTGGAGAGTTACTTGGTCTTCATGGCAGTGTTTGGTTAGTGGTGCCTCTTGCTTGGTGTTGCCTCTGGGGCCTTTCAAAAAAGGTGTGTGTATATGTAATGACAGATCATGTGACACTTAGATTGCACACAGGTGGACATCATTTCACTAATTATGTGAATTCTGAAGGTAATTGGTTGCACCAGAGCTTTTTATGGGCTTCATAACAAAGGGAGTGAATACATATGCACATGCCAATTTTCTGTTTTCTATTTCAAGGCACTGTAGAATTGCAAATTATTACATTATTATTAGTAGATTATTATTGTAATTAGTGTAGTTAATGGCATGTTTAGTATTCAATATATATTTGATTACAGTTTCTTGCTTGCTCACCTAATGTTTAGGGATGCTTACAATGCCTACTAATAACTTGTTAAGTATAACAGTTTAATTCAACACATATTTTGGCATGAAGAGATGTATCATTGCATTCCTATTTTGTGTATGATGTTGTTATATGTAAAAGGACAACTTCATTTAATTTTGCGCACTGAGCTCACTGAGAATCCCATTGTTTCTGATTTGTGCATGGTGAAAAAATTATATATATTTTGCAGTACACTGATAAGTGAGAAAAAGTAATAAATATAGGGGGAGCAGTAACACAAATCCATATTATATATTTACAAATTATATATTTTTATTATGTTGGCTGTTTCTCTATTTTTCACTTTTCACTTGATCAATGAATACAAATCAACATTTAGTAAATGCTTCGTAGTCATTAATCATCTTATTTCCCATCAGTCATCTCATTTTTTTATTTTATTTTGGTGACCTGTGCAGAATTCAGAATCAAAAATCAAAACGAACATGCTCGCCCATTGCTAGTTTTAGTTGATACATTTCAGCTCTGAGTTTAGGGATATAATTGATCATTAGTGATGTACCGAACGGTTCGCCGGCGAACGGTTCCTGGCGAACATAGCATGTTCGCCACGGCGGGCGAACATATGCGCGGTTCGACCCGCCCCCTATTCGTCATCATTGAGTAAACTTTGACCCTGTACCTCACAGTCAGCAGACACATTCCAGCCAATTAGCAGCACACCTCCCTAGCAGACCCTCCCACCTACTGGACAGCATCCATTTTAGATTCATTCTCAAGCTGCATGCTTAGTAAGAGGAGGGAAAGTGTAGCTGCTGTTCATAAGATAGGGAAAAGCATAGCTAGGTTAGGGATAAGGGTATGCTTTTTTTTATTTTTTTTTTCTATGTAATGTAAATGCACTTAGTTGTCTGCCACTGCTGCCAGCTTCTGTGTCAGGCTCACAGTGCCCATTTCCCCAGTCAGTGCCACCAATTACATCTGGTGTCACAATAGCTTGGATTTAAAAACAAAAAACTTTTTTCACTGTTATAGATTGAATAGCAGTCAGTTGTCTGCCACTGCTGCCAGCTTCTGTGTCAGGCTCACAGTGCATACTGTGCCCATTTCCCCAGTCAGTGCCACCAATTACATCTGGTGTCACAATAGCTTGGATTTAAAAACAAAAAACTTTTTTCACTGTTATAGATTGAATGGCAGTCAGTGTCCTTAAAGCGGGTGTGTTACGCTAACAGTGGATATGGTGCCCAGTGCCACCACTTATATCTGGTGTCACAATAGCTTGGATTTAAAAAAAAACAAACACTTTTTTCACTGTTATAGATTGAATAGCAGTTAGTTATCTTCAAGCAGGTGTGTTATGCTAACAGTGGATACGGTGACCAGTGCCACCACTTATATCTGGTGTCACAATAGCTTGGATTTAAAAAAAAAACACTTTTTCACTGTTATAGATTGAATAGCAGTCAGTGTCCTTAAAGCGGGTGTGTTACGCTAACAGTGGATACGGTGACCAGTGCCACCACTTAGATCTGGTGACACAAAGCTTGGATTTAAAAAAAACAAACACTTTTTCACTGTTATAGATTGAATAGCAGTCAGTGTCCTTAAAGCGGGTGTGTTACGCTAACAGTGGATACGGTGACCATTGCCACAACTTAGATCTGGTGACACAAGGCTTGGATTTAAAAAAAACAAACACTTTTTTCACTGTTATAGATTGAATAGCAGTCAGTGTCCTTAAAGCGGGTGTGTTACGCTAACAGTGGATACGCTGACCAGTGCCACCAATTAGATCTGGTGTCACAATGGCTTGGATTTAAAAAAAAAAACACTTTTTTCACTGTTATAGATTGAATAGCAGTCAGTGTCCTTAAAGCGGGTGTGTTACGCTAACAGTGGATACGGTGACCAGTGCCACCACTTAGATCTGGTGACGCAAAGCTTGGATTTAAAAAACAAAAAACACTTTTTTCACTGTTATAGATTGAATAGCAGTCAGTGTCCTTAAAGCGGGTGTGTTACGCTAACAGTGGATACGGTGACCAGTACCACCACTTAGATCTGGTGACACAAAGCTTGTATTTAAAAACAAAAAACACTTTTTTCACTGTTATGGATTGAATAGCAGTCAGTGTCCTTAAAGCGGGTGTGTTATGCTAACAGTGGATACGGTGACCATTGCCACCACTTAGATCTGGTGACACAAAGCTTGTATTTAAAAAAAAACAACCACTTTTTTCACTGTTATAGATTGAATAGCAGTTAGTTATCTTCAAGCGGGTGTCAGGCCTACAGCCTGTACTCTGCACAACTGTGCCAGTGCACATTGCCACTCATATCTGGTCTCACAGTAGCTTGCACGCATAGTACCACTAATCCCAACAAAAATGACAGGCAGAGGCAGGCCACCCCGCAGGGGCCATCGTGGTCGTGGTGCTGTGATTCCCTTTGGCCCTAGAATAATGCCAGTTTTCAGAGGCCACGTACCCTGAACTTGAAAAGTTCTGAGGACATAGTTGACTGGCTAACACAGGACACCCAATCTTCTACAGCCTCCGCTCAGAACCTTGACGCACCATCCTCCTCCAGCTTAGCTTCAGGCACCTCTCAGATACCACTCACCCGCCTGCCGCCACCACCAAAACTAGCACCACAGCCGCTTCAGTTGGTATGTCAGAGGAGTTAT